>CM076569.1:39181537-39518442 GCA_034641835.2 Pinus albicaulis | reverse complement strand
GCGAGAGCGTGTTGCAGTCCCTGCAAACCCTAGCCGCTCTTCCTGCGCGCTGCAGCCTCTGCGGCTGCACCTGCTCTGGCAGGATCTTCTGCCTCGGTCACGGCTCTGGCCTGCTCCTCTGACCTCTGGCTGCGGCGTTTCACGGCTCTGCTCCTCTGCTCCTCTGACCTCCGCCGCTGCTTGGTTGGGGTCCTTCAAGACTTCTTTCGCTTTCGAGTGCCCCTGCGTTGCGCCTGCCCACGCAGGGCCTGCTGCTCCTGTTGCGGCCTGTTGTTCCTGCTTCGCCTCTGCTGTGTCGGGTAAATGACTAGGCTGGGATTCGAAGACTGCGCATAGATCCGGGCCGCGTTCTTGCTAGGGCCCGCGCCCATGGAGGGGCTGGGCTCTCCCCAGGGGCCTCGTCCCCCTCCCCCGCCCTCTGCTGCTGAGGCTTTCGATCGTCTTTTGGCAGGGCTTCCTAAGAAGAAGAATGTGGAAGCTGCAAAATTTGTTAAGAAAATGGATGAAATACCTGAGATCTCTCTCCCAGCAGAGACTCCGATTCAGGTTGCTTTATCTCTGTCTGAACGAGCTCTCATAGGCCAGTTCACAGGGCTTTGGCCTTCTCCCAAAACCACTGAGAGCTGGGTCAACAGAAACTGGGCGCCTCTGATCAAAGAAAGCGTCACTTCTTATTTTTTTGGGAGAGGTTACTTTCTCTTCGAGTTCACTTCCAAAGAGGATAAAGATTTGATCTTCCAGAATGGCCCCTACTTCATGGGCCCCTAGGGTTTATACCTAAATAAGTGGACTCCTGACTTCGACCCTGCTGTGGATGTGCCCAAAGCAGTCCCGGTGTGGGTTAGACTCCCAAATCTCCCAGTTCACTGCTGGAATTGGGATTCTCTGATGCATATTGGAAATGCCCTTGGGAAGTTCATCGATCGAGCAAACAACAAGGACCAGTATGACTGTGCTAGGATCTGTGTGGAAGTAGATCTTGAGGTTGGGTTACCAGAGGCCATCAAAATCAAAGTCGGAAGCTGGACACACGTGCAAAAACTGGACTATGAGCAGCTGCCCTTCAAATGTCGGAAATGCCATGTCTATGGCCACTTCGCCAGAGGTTGTCCATCCAACAATGAGGATGTGCAAGGGAAGGAGGACGGATGGAATCAAGTCAAGCGCACCAAAACCTCCCATAAAGCTCAAAAGCCGGGAGGCCCTAGTGGCAAAGGTCCCCATCAGGCCTCTTCTCAGCAGATCCAGTCTAAGCCCACTTCTGAAAACAAGTTTGAACTCTTAAGCTCGCACCAAGAAAACACCCAGGAGGTGGAGGTTCAAAAGACAGCATCCCCGGTCAAAGAGACCCTCTCCGTGTCTTCCAAAGACGCAAGTGTTGCAGAAAGCTCAAAAGGAACACCTATTGGCGTCGAGGAAGAGGATCTAGAGTCGGAAGAATCAGAGGAGGAAGGAGAAGTAGGCGACTCTCAGACCTCTGTTAGGAGATCCACAAGAGGTCGCAAAACAGATCGGGAGAAAAGAGAGCAGGACACGTACAAGGACAAGTTACAGGGCAGCCAGCCAACACTGGAGAAACTACTAGCAAAAAAGACAAAGATGGTGAGAAGCCAGCCCCCAGGCTCCAAGGGAGCCCAACAGAACAAAGGTAAATAATGAAAATAATCTCCTGGAATTGTAGGGGTATGGGGAGCAAGATCAAGGAAGAGGCAACAAGAAGCTTAATAAGAATAGAAGCCCCGGACATATTCCTTATCCAGGAGACTAAGATGGAGGAAGCAGACTTCCTCCAAACAAGTAAAAGACTCTGGAGTAAAAGCAAAGCAAAAGTTGTCTCAGCCCGAGGAGCCTCTGGAGGGTTGGGCACTCTTTGGAATGAAAGCAAGTTCTCGGTAATCTCTGAAATTTCAAACACTCACTGGCTGCTCCTAAAAATGCAGCATCTTGACACTAAAGAATACTTTTGTCTCTTTAATGTTTATGTTCCGGTCAATGCTGGAGAAAAAAAGGCCTGTTGGGACTCTATAAGAAACCAGGAAGATTTAGGGAATCTTGACAACATCATTATTGCAGGCGACCTCAATCTCACATTGCACTCCTCTGAAAAGAGAGGAGGCTGCATTGTGCGAGATCCGGCAAGGGAATGGGCAGAGGATCTTCTGCAAGATTGGGATTTGCTGGACATCAAGCCCTCTTCAGGTAAGTTCACTTGGTCAAACAAAAGAGTAGGCCCTGGTCACATAGCAGCAAGACTGGATAGATTTTTTGTTCAAAGTTCCTTTCTATTGCTTGGTTTAGATGCTAGTATGCAAATACTTCCTTGCAACATATCTGATCATAACCCTATCAAGCTTGATCTCCGGGCTCACCCCGACCTTGGCCCCATTCCGTTCAGATTTAGCCCCCTCTGGGTCAAGGAAGCCAACTTCATGCAGATTGTCAAAGAAATTTGGTCTCAGCCAGTTAATGGATCACCCTTCTTCGTGTGGGAAGAAAAACTCAGAAGAACGAAAGCTGCTTTAAAAAGCTGGGCCAAAACTCTTCCTAACCCAGCAGCTGAAAGGAAAAATCTCCAAATTCAACTGGAAGCACACCACTTGCTTTCGGAAGAGGCATATGTAACTAGAGAAATCCTCGATAAGGAGATTCAACTCCAACAGCACTTCCACAAAGCCTGCCTGGCTGAAGAAGAGTTTTGGAGGATTAAGTCTCGTTGCCTTTGGCTCAAAGCGGGAGACAGAAATTCCTCTTTCTTTCACAAGAAAACTCAAGCCAGAAAATGCTTCAACACCATATCTGAGATTAAGGATGACAATTCCAATCATAAAGACTTTGCAAGCATTAAACGAGCAGCTTTTCTTCACTTCCAGAAATTGTACAGTGAGGATGTGAATCTGATTCAAAATTATGATCTCCTGGACTGGGTCCCTTCTTCAATCTCTGCTGAGATGAACCATCTCCTAGAAGCCAAAGTCACCAAGGCTGAGGTCAAGAATGCTCTCTTTGCCATGGATCCTGACAAAGCACCAGGACCGGATGGATTCACCGCCAGATTTCTACAATCCTGTTGGCACATAGTGGAAAAAGATCTCTGCAAAATGGTTCAAAAATCCCAAGACTGTCAGAAATTAGGAGGCAGCACAAATTCTGCGTTCCTTGCCCTTATCCCCAAGGAGAAAGGCGCCAACTCCTTCAACAGATTTCGTCCCATCTCTCTCTGCAACATTGGTTATAAAGTGATCACCAAAGTAATAGCACACAGGCTGAAATATCTTCTCCCCACAATCATTCCTGAAAATCAAGGGGGCTTTGTTCACGGTAGGCAGCTAGTGGACAATTTCATTTTGGTTCAAGAGGCAATTCTCTCAAGTCAGCAGCGTAAGGAAAGAGGTATCGTTGTCAAGCTGGACTTAGCTAATGCCTTCGATCGAGTCAGGCATTGCTTCCTTTTGAATGTTCTGAAAAAATTTGGATTTGGGGAGAACTTTATAAACTGGATTCGGGCCTGTATCTCAGAGCCTTGGATTGCTCCCCTTGTTAATGGTAGAGCAGCTGAATTCTTCAAAGCCTCAAGAGGACTAAGACAGGGCTGCCCTCTTTCTCCTCTTATGTTTGTCCTTCAAGCCTCCGTTATCAGTTTCTATCTAAACAAGAAAATGCAAGAGCAGGAGATCACAGGGCTTTGCATTGCCAGAGGAGTTAAAAGCATCAACCACGCCCTCTTTGCGGATGATACTTTACTGCTGGGGGCTGCATCTCTACACTCAGCTAACAGATTTAAAGAAGCTATAGATGATTATTGCATGATGTCGGAAAGTAACCTCAACAAGGGGAAATGCCATATTTACAGCTGGAATACTCCTCCCAGCTTGCTCAGCTCCATTGCAAGATGTTTTGGCTTTGCAGCCTCCTCAGCTTGGACTTCTTTCAAATACCTTGGGCTTCCTATTTTCCTCAAGAGGGCCTATAGTAAGGATTGGCTCCCCCAAGTGGAAAAATTCAAAAATAAGCTCCAGGCTTGGGGGCTCACCTGGCTCAATATTGCGGGCAAGTCTGTCCTCATTAAAGCTGTCCTTTGCAGTCTCCCCCTTTTTCAGTTCTCTGTTCTATTGGCTCCAATTGGCATCCTTCAGAAAATGGAACAGCTTATTCGAAACTTCTTTTGGAAGGGGGGCAAACAAAATGAGAGGAAATTCCATCTGGTTAACTGGGAGACCGTCTCCAAACCGCTGAGGGAGGGGGGGCTAAACTTCAATAATCTCTCTCTTCAGAACATAGCCATGGGTGCCAAGCTGCTCTGGAGAATCATTGCGCCCAAGCCTTGCTGGGCCCAATTAGCACTCTGGAAGAAATATTTTAAAGGAAAGAGGCTCAGATGCCTAGATGGTCCTCTCCCCCAAGGCTCCTCTCCCTTTGCTAGACTCTGCTCCAAAGCTGCCCCCCTGATCAGCGCCAACGCCTACTGGATTCCAGGAAATGGTAAGAAGATAAATATCTGGACAGATCGAATTCTGGATCGCGATCCAATTGGTGACTGTTCCTCTTTGAACACGATTCGTTGTTGGTTGACTGCTGCTGGGAAAACTACGCTGTGGGACATCTCCTCATGGGATGGGACGCATTGGGTAGGATGGAATTTCTTCGACGTGCCTCCGGAGCTCCTCCAGGATTGTATTTGTCTTCGCTCCATGCTGAATGGCATTGCCCCCACTCATCTGCGCAGAAGAGATTCGCGTGGCTGGGGTGTGCTGGCTGCAGGGTACACGGTAGCCCAAGGCTACGCAAAGCTCACCTTGAGGCCTCACGTCCCCCCGGACCCTGCCCCTTGGACTGCGATATGGCGTCTGCACTCTCTACCTAAAATCGACATGTTCTATTGGCTTCTTTGCCACAAGAAAATTCTTACAGATGACAAACTGCAGAAACGGGGTTTCCATGGCCCGTCCAGGTGCTCTTTGTGCAGAGAAAATGTGGAAGGTGCCACACACTTGATC
This sequence comes from Pinus albicaulis, assembly GCA_034641835.2. Taxonomy (NCBI): domain Eukaryota; kingdom Viridiplantae; phylum Streptophyta; class Pinopsida; order Pinales; family Pinaceae; genus Pinus; species Pinus albicaulis. The sequence continues at coordinate 39,513,448 of CM076569.1, read as the reverse complement.
TTGAATTGTAAATTCACTCTGCAGGTTTGGAGCGAGCTAATGGATTACTGGAACCCCAAATTTGTCCTTCCCACCTCTATTCCTAATCTCTTTGCAAATTGGCAGAACAGTTACCCCGGGCCTCCTCCCAGAAACAAAGTGATAAAAAAGGCATGGTCTGTTCTCCCCAAAATCTGCTGCTGGCAGATCTGGCTTGAGCGAAATAGCAGAATCTTCAGAGATATTAAGCACGATGTCAAGGTGGTGGCGGCCAAGATAAAATTCCAATTAAAGGAAAGCTTGGACAATCAAAAAGATGCCTCAAACCTTACTCATTTAGATTCAGTCTGGGGTACCTCCCTAAATCTGCAATTTCTTCATGCCACCAGCAACACTTCCCACATTGAAGATTGGCAGATAAGGGGGAAGAACAATGATGAGTTTCAAGAATGGATCTCCAAGCAGCAGGTGCACTCTTTCTTCTTTGATGGGGCTTCAAAGGGCAACCCAGGAAGAGCTGGAGCAGGTGGTATTGTAAAAAATGCTGAAGGTGTTTTGATTCACAACTTTGCATGGGGTCTGGGGATCAACACTAGCATTCAAGCTGAGGCTCTGGCCCTCCTTCAAGGCCTTAAATCGCTCTTGAATCTAGAAATCAAGGAGGCTAATGTTTTTGGGGATTCCCAAGTGATAATCAAAATTATGGTGACAAACTCTTCCCCCCGGGATCTTAGATTGGCAAGGCTGATATCCAGAATCAGGACTTTGGGGAATTTGTTTTAAAAGTTGAGCTACTATCATGTGTTGAGAGAAAACAACAAAGAAGCAGACCTTGAAGGAAATAAAGCTGTCCTCATCTCTGCTGGAGCAATAATTCGAGGCGAGGACGAAACATGGGATCCAATTCCATAATCTGCCAGTTTAAATGTTCTACTGCTTTCTATTGAATCAGTTTGTTTGTATTTTCAAGTTAGGGAAAATCACTGAAATAGAAGTTTTAGATAGTCTGACACGGAAGAAATTTGTAAGCTTCGGCTGAAATTTTCAATATTAGCAGTGAGATGCTTCAGGATTTAGACATCCTCAATGTAATCAGATTTCTGGCATTCAGGCCAAGATGAATATTAATATCACATAACCGTTTCTGTCAAAAAAAAACAATTGATTTTTTTTAACTATTTTTTTGGTTGAAAGGTTACAACCCTAGTGAAACGTGGCTATTCACATATATTCACCTATAAAATATATGTCCACTTATGTGTATTTCTCCACGTAAAAGTAAACTTACCATTCACAAGAGATTTTTTATTCAATTACTTCTTATTTTACCTTGCAAATACCATGGGCAATTACCATGGGCTTCCAAAACCACGAGCCTGTAAACCACTGAAAGAATAATCAAAATAACCTTACCTACTCTTCCTTATTTATTTTTCCTTTTTCATTTTAATTTGTCTTGGTATGTACATATATGTACTTCTTTACACACACACACACACACACACACACACACACATATATATATATATATATATTTATTTATTTTTCTTTTTCTTTTGGAACTATTTTCTTTTAAATTAAATTTTATTTTATTTTTTAATTTTTTATACATATATATATATATATATATATATATATATATATATATATATATATATATATTTTCTCCCCTTTATGTTAACTTTCCTTCTCTCTTTCAATTTTTTTTATTAATATATATATATATATATATATATATATATATATATATATATATATATATATATATATATATATATATATATATATATATATATATATATATATATATATTTCTTCCTTTTTTTCTTCAATTTTTTATTATGGCCAAAGGCCTCTGACAAACTCAGCAATGGAGAAACTCCAAAATTTGTAGCGAATGCTTCAGTCACGACGGCAACAAGGTTGACAATTTTTATGGTCAAAGACCTGGATCAAGGAGTGTAGCTCTGTGTAGCATAAGCGGCCAGAAGATCGACTGCTTTGATACCAAATGAAGCGAACAAAGTTCCTTCTCAAGTTAAATGCTCCAAAATACTTGGAATATAAAGATATCCTCGAGGATACAAATATTATATTAGATAATATGATGAATGAGATAGATGATAAAATGTTACAATGAGGCCTTGCTTATATACCTACGCAGGTGACCTTTCATGACTGGGCATGTCTCTTAGGCATGCCCTTTCACTAACTTAATGACTACTTACATAATCCTTAATTGACTATTTAATAATTATATTTGTTATATTCGTTATGAATTATATTCATAACAAAAACTTAACACAATAAATATTTAATTTCAATATAAAAACTAATAATATATTTTAAACACTATTTTAAATTAAATTATACTTATAATACATATTTACGCCGGAGGAGTTTTCTTTGCGGCCTTGGGGTGAGTAAACACTGTTCACCCCAGCCAATAAAAAGATTTTGTTGTTGCCCTTCTAGCTAATTAAAATCTGAGACATGTTCGTTCCTCCTTTAACGCTATTTCACCTCACCTCAGGATTGATTGCTCCTTCAACGCGATTTCACCTCTGGGTATCGAACTCACCGTAAGTCAAACGGCTTGATTTTCCACTAGACTGATCTCCAACCACAACTATGGTGGGGACCTGGATGCCCTCCTTTTTAATATCCATATTACGCAGCTTGTCCACTTTATCCAGCAGAGGGCACACTTCCTGCTTTTATTACTCATCAATGCAGCTTCAGACTGTTGCATTATAGCTTCCCACTTGTTGTTTGAGAAGAAGTCGCAGTTGGAGGCCATCGGCACCACATTCTCATAGTATGGGGGTGTTATGTCGTGGAAAAGGCCTCCGGTTCGACATCCTCATCGCTGCTGCCAAAGGCCTCAGGCGGGTATTCACTGAAATCACCTTGCATTACATTAACAACCTTTCGCTCAAACAACTCGTCAACATGTTGGTGTATGTTGCTGCTAACGGAACATGAAAGTTTGCAGCAGAAGAAGCTGAAATTAGTTTACAGAAAAAGGGAATGGATGGAGAATACATGATGAAGGAAACCATCGGTTTGGGCTCCTCTTATGGAACTTGAGTATAGAGAACTGCCTAGAATCCAATGAGGCAAGCCGCAGATACCCAATATATCTCTTACCTGAATGTAATGATCGAGGTGACATGGCATCAGAGAAAAAAAAAAAAAAAAAAATTATGGACATTAAATATGGGGGCCATTGGTGGCATTGTAGCACAAACCACAGCCGACGGTGGAGCAACCTGATCAGGGCTGCTTATTACTGCAACTTAGCCTTTACACCTCTGAATTTGCAGTATATTGAGGATTATTTTATAGTGTGCTAAGTGCATTACAATCTTTGCAGTAGCATTTAATGTGATTGGCATTGCCTTAAGGACAATACGGTGCATTGAAGACAATATTTGCATTTCTTTAATATGGTTACAATGGTTCATATGTTACAATGCAAGAATATGAAAATGAATGGAATATGGTTACAATGCAATGAGTTCAAGCTATGGATCAACTTTTATGTATATTGGAGAGTGGAGCACATTTATATATTGGAACACATTTATTATATGGAACTTATTTATGGAAAAAATGCTATATTATTATATGGAACACATTTGTATGGAGTGTGGAGTTGGTAATACATTACAATGAGTTGAATTGATAAGATAATACATTGGAGATATATATATTATGGAATACATTGGCAGTGCTCAAAGTTAATAAACATTGTCTTTGAGTTCATACAATGTTTTCATATATACCATATGGTTCATAACATGTAAATGCTTTAATATGGTTCATATGGAGTGTGTTAATACCAGTGTTCAAGCCATGGAGCAACGTTTTTACATTTGAGCGACATCATTATTGGGAAATGTTTATACATTCATGATAGTGTATGGCAACCTTCAATATACACATCACTTGTTGTTGCAACATATGGAATATATTAATGTTGTGTTCAAGATATAGTTGGGTTCAATGCATTGATGCATATTGCAATATTAATATCAATCTTTCTTGATACCACATAAGTTCGTTGAGTGTGTCTACAGGAGTAGAGCAGAGGCGTTTGTTGATTCAAGTGAAACCATGGCGAATGCGGATGTGGATTTCGACACAGTGCAACCGAAAAAGCCGAAGAAGGGAACATTCGGGTGTTTCATTTTTGAACATGACCTCTGAAGGGATCGTCAAGCTCTTCCATTCTCATGCTCGAAGAAGGTTTCAACTAGGTGTGCTCAAAGAGGTAGCCAATGGCCTTGATCAAGCAGCTTCGTAAGGCGAAATTGGTAGCTCCTGCAGGTGGGTTCTAACATGTTATATCTATCTGTATTACATGTCTATTTGTTTGTTGAGTTGTTCCTCTTCTTATTGTAATTAGTTAAGTTGTTTTATATCCAAATGTGATTCACTTATTTTATGATATTATCTTATACATGACCTAGTTTTTGCTAGGATGTACCGCAGAGTAATGAACTTATGTGGAAGACAAAAAAATTTATGGTTTTCAACATTTTGTGGAGATATAAGAGTTCGCAAAGATTCTAATGGTTTCAAAAGTTCACATATTGTAGCTCATTGATATAAATGCAATTTTAGTGGGGCCAGAATACTGGGATATTGTGCTCAGTCCTTGTCTTATCCAGGGCTGTATGAAAATACTTCAAACCCAACAAATGTTTCCCAATGTTTAAAAGAATGGTTTGCATTAAGAAAATACAGGTTGACCGCCAGTGCATTTAGTACTGCCCTTGGTTTTTGGAGTAACAGGCGTGTTGAGCTTTGGGATGATAAGGCCTTTTTCAAGGATGGTCTTGTTGCTAATGCAACCATGTCTTGTCTTGGGGAGTTCTCAAAGAGGATACAATAGTAGAAAGATACAAGGAAATAACAGGAAATGTTGTGGAGGAATTTGGGTTCCAGATATATTTTGAGAATGATGAACTACTTAGTTGGATGGGGGCATCTCTTGATGGCCTTATTAAAAGTTTCCCTTTTGGTATAGCTAGGAATTCACAGGGTATCTTGGAGGTGAAGTGCCCATACAATAAGGGGAATCTTGAGCTAGCACTACCTTGGACCTCAGTGCCCTACTACTACATGCCTCAACTTCAAGGTTTATTGGAAATTCTAGATATGAGCTTGATGAATTTTTATTGTTGGGCTCCCAATGCAAACACTGTTTTTTGGATGTGTAGAGATTTTGACTATTGGGCTTTGATTTATGAGCCACTGAAATAATTTTGGTGGGAAAGTGTTATGCCTGCTAGACAAGCTTTTCTGATTGATGGAGAACAATTTGCGTACAAATATACACCTTCTCCACAACACAAAGATACAAATCGCATTATAGCCCAGAGCAAATTATTAGCAAGAAAAGCTCCTTTGATTTGCAGGGAAATTAGTGGGCATGCTGATTTTCCTAGAGAAAATTTAATCTTGTCAGATATGTAACGTAAAGACGATTAATTGATTTGCAGTAAATTGGTGTGCACAAATTTTTGATACCTTGTATAAATTTCTTAATTTTCCCACGCCGATTTTCAGTTTCACCTTATTTCTCCGATTTGTTAAATGCCCTTTCCCATAACCTTACATTCAACAAGCTGGAAAATAAATATTGCTGAAAACACAAATTCTGGAAATTTTTCAGAATGCTGGAAAATGCAGAAATAAAAATCAGCAGATACAAACAGCCATTCAACACATGATAACACAGTGATTTTTGGTCAAGGTGACCCTGGAAAAACCCCCTACAACTCTTGGGGAAAACCAGTTCGAAAGCTCCTTATTTCTGGAAAATGCTTTTTACAGTGAGAGAAATATTCAGCAAAAAATCAGCAAGTAAACTTTACAACTTATCTCGTTTTCCGTGCTTAACCACCGCCTCGGAAAATGTGCAAACAGCAAAACAGAATAGCATTAAATGTTGTACGGCCTCCTCGATTTTCGTGCCCAGAAAATCTGCAATAAATACAGCTATACGGCCTCCTCGATTTCTGTGCAAAACAGCAATAAATGCTGTTGTACGGATCTCGATTTTTGTGCCAAAAGAGCAGCAAAAACTTGATGTACAGAATCTGCCTCGATTTCCGTGCAAGAGGACAGCCACTTGCTGTACGACCTACCTAGAAATTCATGCCAAATAAAATAGCCCTCTGCTGCCTCGAAAACTGAGCCAAACTGTTGTACGGCCTCTTGGAAATCGTGCCAAAAAACTGTTGTACTGTCTTCTAGAAAATCGTGCCAAAAACTGCCTTGGAATGTGTGCCAAACTCTACTGTACGGACTTGCTGAACCGCTGCCTTGGAATGTGTGCCAAGCTGCTGCCTCCTCCTCCTCACTGCCCAAAAATCTCCCTTTCTCTCTTGCTCTCCTTCTCTCAATCTACTCATGAAAGAATGAATGACCTTTTCCTCCTTTTCCTCCTTTAACCTAACCCTAAGTGACTTTTGGGGAATCCCTAAATCCAATGGTTGAAATAGATTGAGATCTAGGGCTGAGATTAAATGCTCATTTAAATCTCACTTTCTATTTTTTAATTCACCCCACTTTAATAAAGACCCACTTAGTCATTTATTTCCAAAGTCACTTTTCCCTTTCTAATTTTGCATTGACTTTATTAAAAGTCACTTTAAAATTAGACTTTAGTAACTTTATCACTTAAGTCACTTTTAAATTAGATTTGACTTTATAAAAATTATAAAGTCACTTTAGGAGAAAAATTAAATTCTTTTGGACACTTTTCCCTAGGCCAAAGATCAAAGCCTTAGGGAACCACCTGTCCTCCGGTACCAAATTTCAACAGAGGTTCCTATTAAGAAATCAATCCACACCCAAACTAAGAAAACAATAGAAGCTTCTGTGACCAAAATTCTACAAATTATCCCTAGAGAAACTCAGAATTCTTGCATCCCAAAGATTGTAGAAATCACATCAACTGCTACTCAAACCTTTCTAGACAAGGAAGTTGAAAACAAAACAATTGGCACACACACTGAAATACCAAGTGTTAATAAAGAAGACAAAACCACAGAAGCCACAATTGGTAAAAAAGAAACAATTAAATTAGGCAAAACTCAAATGCCATTCAATATCAAAATTGAGATAGCCAAATTAAAAATACCAGTTTAACATAGCTGGTGAAAAATGACTCATACAAGGCACAAATTACTGAAACATTAAACATAGGTGAAGGTGAAGATGTTGTCAACCTCAATGATGATCAACCTGAGTTATTATTTGGTCCTGAAGTAGATGGAAAACTTCAACAAGGGTGTTTCCCTCCATTCTATATTAGCTTAAACATTCATGATAAAATTTTACATAATGTTATGTTGGATTCAAAAGCATCTCATAACTTAATGCCTAAAGCAGTCATGGGAAAATTAAACTTAGACATCACCAGACCCTACAAGGACTTGTTCTCCTTTGAATCTAGTCAAGTCAGATGCCTTGCCCTGATCAAATATTTGTGTGTAACTCTAGTCCAGTGCCCAGCAAAGAGTATCATTATGGACATAGTAGTTACTGATATCCCTCCCAAATATGGTATGTAATGGCAGAAGTGTCCTCAGACACGTAATTTAATTGATAATGGAAAAGAAATTACATAAAAAGTTGTAGGAGTTTACAAACGTAAACTTCTACTAAATTTTCAATTATGAGACTAACCTATTTATAAGCTATATGTCCTAACTTAATTTAGTTATGGATCACTTGAAAAAATAACAAGTGTCCATTTACAATAAATGATCTTCTATCCAATATACTAACTTTATTCTTATTTTAGAGCCTAAGATATGACTCAATTCTAGAGTCCTATCTTTGCTAACAGTATTCTATTTCTAAGTGTCTCTTAATATTTATTAAATATTATAATTTAATAAATATTTTATCCTAAATTTACATTAATATATTTGGATCATCTAACATTCTCCCCTATGATCCAAAGATACATTACAACATATACCAAGTTCATCTCTGAACTTAGTAAATTTTATTCTGCCAAAAGGTTTGGTGAAGATATCGGAGGTCTGATCTTCTGAAGGACAATAAATCGGCTTGATGACATCCTTTGCAATGAGTGATCTAATATGATGATACTTGGTGTCCACATGCTTTGTCTTTGAATGAAAAATTTGATTCTTGGCAAGCTTTATTGCTGACTGATTGTCGATGAATAGTGAGGTAGCTTCTGCTGGAGGAATTCCCAAGTCCTGTAAAACTCTACGCAACCAAACAATTTCACATGCTGCTTCCCATGCTTAAATGTACTATGCTTCTGCTGAAGAAGTGGCCACTGTAGCTTGCTTCTTGCAACTCCAGGAAACTACATCTGACCCCATGTTCATTAAATAACCTGAGGTTGATGCCCTATCATCAATACTGCCAACAAAGTCGGCATCTGAAAATCCACCAAGTACAAAGTTTTTAGTCTTTTTGTAAAGAATACCAAAATCTTTTGTTCCTTGGATATAACGAAGAACTCTTATGGTTGCATTCCAGTGACTGTCTTGTGGTTCCTGCATAAAGCGAGAAAGAATACTGACGACATAAGAAAGATATGGTTGAGTAGTTGTCAGATAAATTGGGCTACCAATCAACTGTCTATAAGTAGTGCTATCCACCATTTCCCCCCCCCCCTTCAAATTTTGAAATGTTCAAGTTTTGTTCCATAGGGGTGAGAACAAGCTTGCAATCCTGCATTCCAAATCGCTGAAGAATTTATGCTGCATACTTACTCTGAGAAATGAAAATATGATGTGGACGTTGGAATACTTCAACTCGAAGATGGTAATGAAGTAGTCCCAAATCTGTCATCTTAAAACCTGCATGTAACTCCTTTTTCACCTGTGCAATGTGATCATCATTGTTGCCTGTGATAATCAAATCATCTACATACATAACCAAAATCAATAGATTTTAACCTTGTTGACGTACATACAAGGTATCATCAGATTCACTTTGTTGAAAGCCAACTTTCCAAAGGTATTCATCCATTTTAGCATACCAAGCTCGGGGAGCTTGTTTTAACCCATATAAAGCCTTTATCACTTTACAGACTTTATGTTCTTGTCCTTCAATTTCAAAACCTGGTGGTTGTGTCATGTATACTTCTTCCTATAATTCACCATTGAGGAAAGAACTTTTTACATCCATTTGATGAACTTTCTATCCTTGTTGAGCTGCTAAGGCAAGTGTGAGTCAGATAGTGTTCCATTTAGCTGTAGGAGCAAACGTTTCCTCATAATCTATCCCTTCCGGCTGCACAAAACCTTTAGTAACAAGTCTTTCTTTATACTTATCAATTTCACCATTTTGCTTGTACTTAATTTGATAAACCCATTTGCATCCGATGGGTTTAACATGTTGAGGAAAATCAACAAGTTTCCAAGTGTTATTGTCTTGAACTGCCTGATATTCATCAACCATAGCCTGCTGCCATTCTTTATGTTTTATTGCTTCTTGATAAATAGAAGGTTCAGTAAAATCATTTTCTATCAAGGAAAAATTGCCTTCATTTCTTTGTGATCCCCTTGTTCCTGTTTTATTCTGTTCATTAGGCCTTACATCTTTCAAAAGTTGAACTGCCCATTTTGGCAATTGATTTTCACTCGTTTGAGATTGTGAAAAATCACCATCATTGTAAAGAGGGTTGATATAAACTGATGTTTGTTGATCAACCGCAGGTTCTGGGGGCGAAGAGTCATTGTCAGAAGAACTGTTGTTGCTAGGAGAGTTGGATGAACTGCTAGAAGACCCAAATGGCACTGATGAAGAAGACGGACTGGATGAATCATTTTCAGATGAAGGAAACTCAAGTTCATACCAATGTTGTGAATTTGGTTGACTTTGTAAATTTTTGTTTCTTTTATCACTTTTTGTTTCTAACTTTTGAAGAAGACTTTCAACTTCTTCAACACTCTTACTCTCAATTTCATCAAAAATCACATCTCTGCTTACAATAAATTTCTCATTCGACAAAAGTTGGTACCCTTTCTTCTCATCAGAATACCCAATCATCGTGCACTTCAAGCTTCGTGCATCAATCTTAGTTCGTTTTTCCTTCAGAACTAAAGCATAACAGTCTGATCCAAAAAATTTGAGATGTTTTACCTGAGGTTTGAAGCCAAAACATGCTTCATAAGGTGTGATTCCGTCTAAAGAAGCAGTGGGAGATCTTTTCCTCAAGTAGACAGTGGTGTGAATTGCTTCGGCCCAATATAAAGGACTTAACTTTTTGAAAGTTAACATAGATCGCGCCATTCCTAACAAGGTACGATTCATTCTTTCTACTACTCCATTTTGTTGCGGAGTGTAGACATTGGTAAGATGTCGTTTTATGCCATTATCCATGCAATACTTTTTGAATTCATTTGAAGTGAATTCTCCACCATTGTCAGTTCTAAGAGTGCCAATCCTATCCTTTACTTCATTTTCAATAAACTGACGAAAATTTTTGAACTTTTCAAATGCTTCTGACTTTTGCTTCAAGAAATATACCCAAGTCATCCTGCTAAAATCATCAACAAAGAGTAATAAATATCTGTAACTTCCAAGCGAAGTTGGGAAGGGTCCACAAATATCATTGTGAACCAACTGCAAATGCCTGTTTGTGCGCCATGAACTTGTAGGAAAATTCTCTCGATGTTTTTTTCCAAAAATGCAAGATTTACACTTTGCATTTTCCCTTTTGAAGGTTGGAAGTCCTTTAACCATTCCCTGTTTTTGTAACTGAGAGAGATTGTCAAAGTTGAGATGGCCATATCTAACATGCCATAATCTGATCGGTGAAATATCTATACTTGCTACTCCTGCAAAGTTAGAATTTCTTGGAATAACTGTCTCTTTCATCCTTAACAGTTTTCCATATTCATAACCTGTCATCACTGTTTTCATGTTTTGTTTGACTGAGTTGATTTTAGCTAAGTCATCTTCCATAATTACCATATGTCCTGCTTGGTGAATCTTGACTAAAGATAACAAATTTTTCTTGAATGTTGGGACATACCATACATTTGAAATCATTCTTTCTCCAGTGCCTGGTAAAAAAAATTTAACTATGCCTTTGCCTGAAGGAGTATGTTTTGTTTTATCAGCAAGATAGATTGAATTCAGATAACATTCTTTGAAACTCTAAAATAAGTCACATCGAAATGTCATTTGTTGAGTTGCACCTGTATCCAGAATCCATGCATCTTCATAATCACTTCTAAAAAGGCTTGAAACCTGTAAAGTTGTTGCTTCTGTGTTGGTGAAGACATATTCGGAACCATTAGGATCATCTTCATCATTTGAAAACTGTGCAGAGTTTGGATGAAACTTGGGAATCTTCTCAATAGATGTTCTACAATCTGCCGCATAATGGCCAACTTTGTTACATCTTTTGCAAACAATTTGACTAAAATCACTGCCTCTGCCTTGAGATTGTCCTCTGCCTTGATACTGTCCTCGGCCTCTTCTTTGACCTCTGTTTTGAGTTTGTCCTCTGCTTGGACTTTGTCCTATGCCTTGATGATATCCTTTGTTTTTATTGTTGCATCTTCCTTGAAAATTGCTCCTGCCTAAATTATAGCCTCTGTTGAAATTGTTTCCTCTGCTTTGACTACATCCACGACCTTGGGTTGCTTGATTTTGATTGAAATTTCCTCTTCCCTGGTTTCTTGAACTATCAGCTGAGGAGTTACTTGAGCTGGCTTCGGTGAAGAAGACATCTTCTCCAATCTGTTTCTTCTTCCCAAAGGTTTTGTCGTGTTGAGCTAACATGTCACTCAATTGATCAAACTTTAGCTTCTCTAACTTTCCAGTGACTTGCAAAGTTTCCAAAAAATGTGTATATGATGATGGTAATCTAGCAATTAAAATTGTGGTCAAGAAGCTTTCATCAACAGCTTGAAAACCAGTATTTATGATTTCTTGCTTGATATTTTTAAGTCGTGAAATATACTCAAGGAAATCACCACCTTCAGTTAATTTCTGTTGAAGCAATTTTAATTGAAGATCAACCTTCTTTGATTCAGGTTGTGTATCAAAGAGATCTTTGAATGTACGTAAAGCATTCCATGCATCTGAGGAATTTTCAATATGTATATACATTTCATTATTAACTGAAGCTTTTATAAGAGCTAATGCTTTGCCATTTTTTACTTCCCATTTTTCAAGTGAAGCTGCATTTGTTGATTTATTTGGCTTAATAATTCCATCACAAATTTCATGCCACAATTCATTATATATGAGAGTGCTTTCAATTAGTAGTTTCCATGTCTTATAAGATTTCACTCCTTCTATCTTATCAGATTTATAGAATAGATTAATTAACTTCGACATTGTAGTGTTGAAGCAGTGCACCAAAAGAATCAAGCACAAAAAATTTGAGCAACTCGTCACACGAAACACGCCACGCAAAAACAACACATGCCACGCAAAAAACGACCTATCGGGGCTTGGCCTTGACCCTCGTATAGTCATTGAAAAAAAAGGAGAAAAATGACTGAGCTTTGCACTTGGCTCTAGTAAATTTCTCATTGAGTGTTCACAATGAAATCTTTGCAAAATTTGACAATGCCTTTGTAAATATTTTCTTTAAAAAAAATTCTACCCCCCCTCAAAGTAAAAAGATACTTTGAGTTACAAATAATGACCCTTAGTTCTCCAAAAAAAAAACACACACAATTGTCTCCCTTATAACTCCAATTACCAAAAAAATAAATAAAAAAAAATCTCTCCTTATCTTTCCCAAATCACTCTTTAAAGAGTGAGCTTATGTCCTTCATAAAAATGTAATTGATTTTCTACTAGCTGGAAATTCTACAAGTTCTTCTTCAAAATTTCATCAATTACATACACTTCAATCCACCCAATGCTTATTAATCTGGAAAACAAAACACTCTCCACAGGAATGGAGTTATGTGTCCTACGCTGGTTCATACAGTTTCATATATCCATTCAATAAATGTGCAACCCTTAACTCACAACTCAGTGCAAAAAAAAATCTACGCTGAGACTGCAATATGTATGGGTGGAATCTAAATGGCCGATCTCACAAACCATATGGATGGCATTCAAATTCCATGTTAAAACAATGCAAACTGCATTTCTTAAAACGGATGGCTATTTACCATATAGATATAGAGTTCTATTTACAATGCTGCCAATACTTCACGGTGATAGCATTCAACCAATCTCACGCTCTTACAGCGCTGGTGCCATTGCTTATGCAGCGTTTGTATCTACCAATTCGAACGTCACGGCTTTACTCTGCTTCAAAAACCTCACGGCTTTCATTCAAGACTCCATTCGGTGATCAGGTCTTGGATTTAAACTCTGCATCAAAAGAAAATGCGATTCCACTTGTTCTGATTTCTCCATCCAGTCAGAGCGACTGCTACGATGGTCTTAAACATGTCTTCTGCACTCACCTTTACTCACATCTCTTCAAAATTCGAGTGCTACATGCACGCGATAGCTGCTAATTGACTTCGCACTAATGATTGTGCTCTCGACAAGTATAAAAGCTCGGTTCTACACCACTTTAAAATAAATCTCTGCGTTGGTTCATCCACATGAAGTCTCTGCGTTAGTTAGCTTCAATGCTAACAGTAACGCTTTTAACAAGCTTAAGCTTGGACTTCAATCCGCTTGGAAATCTTTGCGAATGGCTAGGGGCTCTTTTCATGAACAAGAAATTCAATGGGAAGAAAAACTGTAGGAATATCTTGAAAAGAAGCTCGCAGAAAATTGAATTTTAAAAATAAACTGAATCGTAAATAAAAAATGGATTTTCAGATTATAACCAATAAATTTCTTTTCCTTAAAGCATTGACAAGATTGCATACCAATTCATCCTTTAGCAGAATTTTCCAAAAGTCTGCAAAGCTGAAATCTTCACCTTCACGTCATCTGCATTACCGGTGGCTCTGATACCACATTAATGGCAGAAGTGTCCTCAGACACGTAATTTTATTGATAATGGAAAAGAAATTACATAAAAAGTTGCAAGAGTTTACAAACATAAACTTCTACTAAATTTGCAATTAGGAGACTAACCTATTTATAAGCTATATGTCCTAACTTAATTTAGTTATGGATCACTTGAAAAAATAACAAGTGTCCATTTACAATAAATGATCTTCTATCCAATCTACTAACTTTATTCCTATTTTAGAGCCTAAGATACGACTCAATTCTAGAGTCCTATCTTTGCTAACAATATTTTATTTCTAAGTGTCTCTTAATATTTATTAAATATTATCATTTAATAAATATTTTTATTCTCTAAATATTCTACTTTAATAAATATTTTATCCTAACTTTACGTTAATATATTTGGATCATCTAACAGTATGTTGTTATCTCGCTCATGGGGAGAAAAATTACAGGGATCACTACAATTAGACATGTCATATGCTACCATTTCTGTGTTTGGTAAGCAAAGGAAGCTACATAGAAAAACCTTGATGAAATACATGGTAAGAAGTTCAGACATAACACAAAATTACCCTATCTATTCCATGCATTCTAATCTGGACTCATTTATCTTATGTAATTCAAACAATGACAAAGATAAAATCACAGTTGTAGAAGAGAAACACAAAGAAGTCAATACTGAAAATTTAATTACTAATTCTGAAACCGCAATATATAAAAATATAACACATGAATCTTTGTGGCATTTAGATTTTGATGGCTCTATAAATATATTAGGAGCAGGAGCTGGATTATGGGTCTACAATTTAGAAAATGATCATTCAGAAGGACATGCTTTGATATTAAATTTCAAATGCACCAACAACATGGTAGAATACGAAGCATTAGTGCTAGGCCTTCAAATCATAAGAAAACTTGGGGCTAAAAGAGTTTCCATCATGGGAGACTCAGAACTCATTATAAAACAAGTCAAGGGAGAGTACATTACTTATAACCCTAGACTTAGGTGTTACAAAGAAACCATCCTAGACTTAATAAGATGTTTCCTTGAGACTGAATTTGTTGTCATTCCAAGAAAGTAGAATGTGCAAGCACATAGTTTAACCACTTTTGCTAGCACATGTGTTGGGGCCCTTGTTTTGAAAAACCTTGTTTTGAATGTTTTGAATTTGGAACAATGGCCAGATTTTGGGGTTGCGGAACAAGGACACACGGCAGCCGCAACCAAGTCGCAACCACATCAAACGGCGGAGCTACCAAGGTTGCGACGGAACAGGCACATAGCAGAGGAAACTAGATGCATAAGTGCAGATAAGGAGAAGATACAGCAAAAAGAACGCAAGCGGAACACACAGATAATCAGAGAAAAGCTAGAAGCAGCTGCAGAAGGACATACAAAGAACTAACAGTCGCAACAGCGGGTGAATAAATAAGCAGTCACCCGGATGAAAGAAGGAGGATGATAATGATTACACAGCAGAAGAAAGAAGAGAGCAACAAAAGGAGAGAAAACGCATGCTGCAGCAGGAATCCAGAGGATGGATGAGGTCTCTGTAGTTCCTAGGGTCTATTGATGTAGAATCTCTGTTCCGCAAGGCATTTGTATCAAATCTGTAAGACCATTGCAAAGCTATGTAACCGGGAGTTGGCCAAGAGCTTAATACAATTGCATGTTGCTATCTATTTGTATGATTCACATGCATGTGTGTTGATTGAGATGCTTTAAAATTTTCATTTGCTTAATATCTGTATGTTCTCTGAATGATGTTGCGTACGTGATTCTCCCCATGCAATCTAACCACTGATGAGAATGAGTTGCGAATATGTTCCTTGCCCCTGGTCTATTCCCCTTCTGCATGTATTCGCGGCACGCCTCGGGTGAGACTCTCTACTCTCCGGAGTAGGGTGATAATGCCGGCGTAATCCTAGACTACAGCGGATTCTTTTGTTGGCCACAATCCCTGAACCTGGGTCTTGCGCGTGAGACCTGATCACTCGCCAACAAATGGTTCTGTTGCCGGGACCCGCATGATATGAGGGGATCTAGACCATGGTATCGCGGATCTTCAAAGGGGAGATACGGCGATGGTGGGATAATCATTTAGACCATTTCATTGCTCAGCAGGCGGAGTTGATTAAGAAAGGGGAGGCAGCGATCAAGGAACTCGTCCTCTTCTCAGATTTAGCTGGTGATACGTCCGAAATTTTCTGGGGAAAGTTCCCCACCAACCTTTACAATTGGTTGCGGAGGTTACAGACGAAGGTACCTAGAGATAGCTCGCGGAAGATAAACCGCAGGTGGGCGCACGAAGACCTGGTGGCTTTGCATCGGTTGAACACCGAGTTGACCCGCACGGTGGATTTTTGGGTGGAGACCACGGTGGAAGGATACATTGTGGAGTTTGCTGCTGAGTGCTATCAGTCCTTCTCGAAGGCCGAGGCTACCTTCCGCTCCTGGCTCAGAGGGAAGCTGCTTAAGGAGATTCCGTTGTGGATTAAAGCTCTGATGGTGGATGAAGGGTTGATAGAATTCCGCAAGACAAGTATGGAAGCGTAAACCACCGGTGCTGGGGGAAGGGTTGAAGGGATCAATGCTACGTAGAGCGTGACGCGGGGAGTGGGGAATGGATGCTGAGGCCGCAAGGACGCTGAGGGAGCGACGTGCACATCGGCGGGTGCAGATTGCCGATAGGTGGCGAAGAAGGGTGATGCGAGATTTGAAGAGATGAGAGATCGAGAGGAAGAATCGGAAGGAGGCGCCTCAGAGGGTAGGAAGTATGGATGCGGATACTCAGGGACGAGAAGGGACCATTGTGGGAGTACGATGGGTGCATGGGAGCCCAGCCAAGCGAGCATGCGAGACGGTGACTGACGAAGATGATGGAGATGCGCAGCCCGAGGAAAGTTCTGATGGTGAATGGTACGTTGTGATGCAGCAGTTGTCTCAAGAGCGAATGGCATTCAGTTCTCCAGCCTGCCATACTCCTCCTAATCTGCATGGCCAGGATCCCTACCTTCCCCTGGTACTTTATCAACCTTTGAGTAATATTTTCGTTAAATTTCAAGCATTGAGTCAATTATAGAGTAGTTCAGTGTCGACGGCAACGCCCGTTAATAGCAGTAGCACTAGTAGTATTGCGTTCCCAAGTGGAACAGTCACGCAACCAGGACCCAGAGGATTTATCTTGGTCAACCCATCGCAAGTGAACATGGTTGGGTCTTTTACCCGATATCCCGAGTTCTCGGGCCGGGGTAATGATGATGTAGAGCAACACTGGTATCTGTGTGAAGCCATTTGGAGGGCTCGGCAGACGTCGGACGCAAGGAAACTAATAGAATTCCAAACCACGCTCAGAGAGAGGGCTCTGCGATGGTTCATCAAGTGGTCTGAGGCCCACCCGAATCCTGTCATCGCAGACGTGAAGCGAGATTTTGTACGGGAATTTAAGCTTCCCCAGACGGACCAACAGGGTCTGTCCGAGCTCTGGGAAATTAAACAGAAGGAAGGAGAAACCGCATGGGAGCTCATGCGACGATTCAAGGACGCGATCGGGAAACTCAGTTACTCGATCGACTCGAACCATCAGAGGGATTGGTTCATCAAGGCTCTGCTTCCCTTGATGCGAACCCCCCTCACCCAACAGAAGATCGACAATCTGTAGGACGCTCTAGAACAGGCCATGAAAATCAAGGCCATGGCAGGCTACCCTCAGGAATATAGGGGAGGGCCGGCCCCACAGGATCCCTCCTTGGTGGGATTGCAGCATCAGATAGCTAGTCTGATCGAAAAGCTCAAGGAGATACAGCCGGTCAGACCAGCCAGGCTGAACGTTTGGTGCACTCACTGCCTGGTTGAAGGCCATGTCGCAACTGAGTGTCCTCGGTTGCGTGGCTCAGGGGTGGGACCCTCGGTCGCGGCAATCTAAGGGGGGCCACCCACGGGTGGTGGCGTGGCATTAAATTCGCAGGGGGTATACCAGCCGCAACAGCCTTATGCGGGGTTCCCCTCCCAGCTCAACCCAGCCGCCACGGAGTATTATGAGATTTGCCAGACGGCGGGACATCTGCCTCGGATGTGCCCGATCCTACAGAAGTATTCCAACGTGCCAAACAATGTGTATTGTGAGTTCTGCGCCTCCACGACTCACAACACGGAGCAATGTCGGGCCCTCGACGCACTCGCGGACTAGTTGGATCGACCCTCTTATAGGGTGAATGAGGCTCCTCGAGGAAGAGGGGGCGGGGCGAGCGGAGGCCGCGCTGGGGGCCGCGGGCCGGTGAAATGCTATAACTGTGACCAGGAGGGCCATGTGGCTCGCGAATGTCCCCTCCCTTGCTGTCCGTGGTGTTCCCAGTGCCGAGTAAACACCCATGCGACAGAAGATTGTCCCGAGCTCATCAAAAAATGGGAAGAACGCGCACGGCAGAGGGGCACGAACTTGGTAAACGCCGAGCCGCGAGTGGCCGCGACTCCGGCCATGCAGAACGTCGCTATTGTGACGAGGGGCGGTAAGAAAACAGGGGAGGACGCTCGCGGAAAGTAGTTGGCACCAGCTGTCAGGCCAGCTTCCCTGCACCAGGTAATCAGACCAGAGGCACAGAAGAAGTATTTTCAGGAGGCGGTTGAGGCATTTGCTCAGCTGCGCGAAGTGGAAGGCCTGGAGGCACCCCTGCCGACACATCTTGGGCCACAGCACGCTCCAAGAACCCTGATGGAAGAATGGCTCCAGCTATTCCTCAAGATTGTTGACAGCGCTGCTCTGCGGTAGCAGCTCAAGTGTACTTTGGAAGGGGCACTGCAGGGGAGGACAGGACTGGGGGAACCGGTGGACCCAGCCCCCCAATCGGTGCAGCGCATCAAGCGAAATAAGCGATGAACGGGTAAAGAGTTCCAGCTCAATACGCAGGTTGGGGGATTCCAAATCAGCGACACCATGCTTGATTTAGGGTCTGACGTCAACATCCTGCCGCGCAAGGCATGGGAGGCTCTTGGAAAGCCACGGCTGGCCTACTCGCCCATCCAACTTAGGATGGCGAACCAGTATTGCATTCTGCCGATTGGCCGACTCGAAGGTGTCGAGGTCGACATTGTGGGGGTAAAGACTTACACCGATTTTGAGGTCATTGATATTATGGGAGACAAGGATCCTTACCCCGCCCTGTTGGGCATTGATTGGGCCTTTGAGAATTATGCTATCATCGACCTCAAAAAGGAGTTGATGATCTTTGAATATGGGGAGGTCCGGGTCACTCAGCCTCTCGACCCATATCAAGGCCCGAGGTATACCGAAATGGTGGATAACCGGGAGGATGTTCCGATGATGGACCACCTCTACAAGATGACTGCAAGGAAGCGGGAAGACTATATTAACCCGACCGCGACTGGCTCTGTCAGTTGGCGGAGTGTCCAAAGCTCAGAGCTGGGATCCGAACTCGCGTGGGAAGACTGACAGCAAGGGGGGTACGAGACCAACACGCGGAGATGTGCGCATGTTGGCTGTGTCAGCTGGATTGGTGCTGAGTTCAGAGAACACCCCACCCTGTCAAACATGCAAGCTGTCAATACCTTTATTACCAAGGTTGAGGACATCGTGCCGGAAGGGAGCAGAATACCCCTTTTAGACGTCGCATTACAGTCTACAGCAGCCCAGTGGTGGAAAAATCACCGCAACACCTTGTCGCTGTGGAGTAGTGTGGCGGACGCGTTGCGAGCACGGTTCAAAGAAGATGAAGGCCCTCACAACAGGCAGCAGTACTTTGGGACTTCCGATCTGTAGGACCACTTACGGACTTGTGAGGAGCAGTGGCGAAGTATAGGATACCCAAAAGAGCTGTGGGTTCATCGGTTTGTCCACTCTTTAGACACCATCCCCCATGCGTGGTACTTGGAGGAAGAACGGAAACGAGGGACTAGTTCTTGGATGGAAGTCGCGCGCAAATTTGTGCGGTGTTTCTCTTTCGCGGGAGACACAGAGTTGGAATCTCAGGCTTTGCATGCTATCAGGGCAGTACTGTTTTTCCGCGGTCCGCAGATCGACTGTCGCGCACTGCCTGCACATCCCGAGGCCGTGCGAGAGTTGGTTTGCCAAAGGATTGACAGCGATCTGGAGGACGATGGTCTGGAAGACCTGAGGCACCTGTATTTTGAGAAGAAGGAAGGCGTGCGGAATGTTAACGAAGAGCCAGCCACCGAAGGGGTCCATTTACGACCGCTGAAGACAAAGAAGCTAAACATCGGTACGGAGGAGAAGCCTAAGTTGGCTACGGTGGGCGATTACTGGGATGAGGAGACAATCAAAGAGATCTTTAGCCTCCTCCAAGAATATGAGGATTTGTTCCCCTCATCGGTCGCAGATCTGAAGGGCATCAAAGGTGACCTTGGCGAAATGCGCATCGTGCTGAAACCGGGTGCCAGACCTGTGAAGCACCGGCCCTACCGGTTGAACCCGCGAGTTAAAGAGAAGGTTAAGATGGAAATCGATAAGATGTTGGCCACGGGCCCAATCTTTCTCGTGGAGGAAGCAGAGTGGGTGAGCCCTATCGTCATCCAGAATAAGAAGGACAAGGCAGAGATCCGGGTTTGTGTCGATTATCGCAGTCTGAACAATGCCTGCATCCATGATCCATTCCCCACCCCTTTCAGCGACGAAGTGTTGGACCATGTTGCGGGGAACGAAGCCTACTCCTTCACTGATGGCTTTTCGGGCTACCATCAAGTGCGCATCGCGGAAGAAGATAAGTCAAAGACAACCTTCACCACCGAATGGGGGTCGTTCGCATACCATGTCATGCCGTTCGGCTTGAAGAACGCTCCCGCCGTGTTTTCCCGGATTGTCATAGCCGCCTTCCGAGAGTACCTTCACAAGTTCCTGGAAGTCTACATGGACGACTGGACTGTCTACAGTTTATTGAAGAAACACGCTACCCTGTTGCGGGTTATGTTTGATCGGTGCCGCTAGCTGCAGATTTCCTTGAATTTAAAGAAATGTATTTTTGTTGTTCCGTTCGGCACGTTGTTGGGACATGTGGTATGCAAGCAAGGGGTCTACGTCGACCTCGCCAAGGTTGCGGTGATCATACACATGGAAGCCCCTGAGACGGTGAAACAGTTGCGGGCATTGCTCGGGCACACGAGATACTACAGGAGGTTTATCCGCAACTATGCCAGGATCACTGCTTTGTTAGAACAACTTCTACGGAAGTCCATAGTCTTCCAGTGGACGGAGGAGTGTCAGGTAGCCCTGGACACCCTGAAGGAAAAGTTGGCGTCGGCGCCTATTCTAGTTCATCCCGATTGGGATAAGCAGTTCCATGTGCACATCGACGCTTCCAGTATTGCACTTGGAGTTGTCTTGGCACAACCAGGCGATACAACAGTTGACCACCCGGTATACTTCGCCAGCCGCAAATTGTCCAATGCGGAGAGGAATTACACTATGACCGAAAGGGAGGCGCTGGCGATGGTGTACTCTCTTTAGAATTTCTGCCACTACCTTCTAGGGGGAAAGTTCAAGTTCTTCACAGACCACTCTGCCCTGAAGTACCTGGTCAATAAGCCTGTTCTGGAAGGACGGATTTGCCGTTGGCTTTTGCTATTTCAAGAATTCACGTTCGAGGTAATCGTTAAGCCCGGGAAGTTGAATGTCAGGCCCGATCACCTATCCAGGTTGGAGACGGGGGAGAATGACGGCTCCCTCGATGATCAGCTGCCCGATGCTGACCTCTTCCGAGTCGAAGCTGTACCAGATTACTTGGCCGACATTGCCGCCTATCTGACCACAGGGCAATGCCCTCAGGATTACACCCCGCTGCAGAAACGGCATTTGGTCGTCTGTGTCGCCAACTACCAATTGATCGCAGGGCAGCTATACAAACTGGGCCTCGATGAGGTTCTGCGCAGATGCGTCCATGACCACGAACGGGAAGCGGTAATGTGGGAATGTCACAGCGGTGTTGCGGGAGGGCATGTGGGTGCGAAACCCACCGCAAGAAAAGTGCTCCAAGTTGGCCTGTGGTGGCCGACAGTACATACCGATTGTAAGGCCTATGTGAAGCGGTGCGACGTCTGCCAGCAGACGGGCAGGCCCTCTCATCGGGACGAGCTTCTGGTACACCTAGTGCATGTGTTGCAGCCGTTCGAGAAGTGGGCGGTTGACTTTGTGGGGCCCATAGCTCCGGTCGCCAGACACTCCAAGGCCCGGTACATCATTACCGCCATGGATTACCTCACCAGGTGGGCTGAGGCAGCCGCGGTACGCGACTACACAGCGGATACCGCTGCCCGGTTCATTTTTGAGCACATCATTTGCCGGTTTGGCTGCCCGCGGAGTTTAACCAGTGATCAAGGTACGCACTTCATTAATGACACAGTCAAAACACTGTTGAACACCTTCATGGTTCAGCATCACAAAAGTAGCTCGTATCACCCGCAAGCTAATGGTACGGTGGAAGCCTTCAATAAGATTCTTGAGAAAGGCTTGACTACTATTTGCAATGCCAAGCGTAATGATTGGGACGAGCGCCTATCAGCGGCCCTGTGGGCCTATCGGACTACGGTGAAGCGCTTGACCAATCAAACGTCGTTCCAGCTCGTGTACAGTCGAGAGGCTGTGATCCCCGCCGAGTTTATAGTACCAAGCCTGTTGATCGCCACGTCTTTGAAGTTTTCGGAAGAGGCCTCCCTCCATGAGCGCCTCCATGAATTACAGGAACTGGATGAGGCCCGCTTCCTGGCCGAATTCCACCAGAAGACTCAAAAGGACCGGCAGAAAGCGTGGCACGACCGCCACATTAAGAACAAAACCTTCCAAGTTGGCGGCAAAGTTCTTTTGTACGATAGTAGGTTCCAAAATTTCCCGGGAAAGCTACAGATGCACTCGTTGGGACCCTACTTCGTTATCGAGATTCGCGATTCCAGAGCAGTTCGGTTGGCACAGCTGGACGGTACGGTTCCGCCTGGGTGGGTGAATGACGCACGCCTGAAACCCTACCAGGAGTAATTACCTTTCGTTTCTCATCAATAACTCTCGCACCCGAGAGCACCCGTAGTGTAGCGTAGTTGAATAACTCTCCCGCAACCGGGATGAGAGTAGGACGTATTCTCTGTCCATAGGTAGTGTGTCAATAACCGCTCAGTTGCGAGGTCCGCACCGCAACCGACTATGGTCGGGGCGGCGCCGGTCCAGCGTGTCATCCCTGTAGTATCCATCCCAGTCTCCACGTCAGTCCATTTTAGTCCACCCACGTACTTGTGTCAGTCCGTAGGATCGCCTAGATCTGCAACATTAATTACCATATTTGGCAGCGGCCACGCCGCCATCATTTGGCCACCACCCTCAGTAACCTCAGCTGTCGCGTCCACCCATTTCCCATGCCATCGTCAGCAACTGTCACGGCACTCATTGGCATGCGATTGATCACACGATTATCGCAAAAAGAATGCCAGCAGGAATTAACTCGTTAGAGGGTCTCATCGACTCCACTCGTGCCAGGTGCTGACATAACTTGCATGAACACCAAAAGCACGAGAATGCCGGACCCGTTCGAATTAGCAAGTGCAGCTGCACCAGAGCCATTGCATTCCCAAAACGGATTGCACCAGGAAAGGCACCCAAGGAAAATTTTACAGGTCTATCAGCGCTGGGCCAAAATGCCGAAGGCCATTCCAGCCGTCGTTGAACCAAAGCTTGACACTCGGATTCACAAGACTGAGTCCCTGGTGGGCAAGTATGATAATGTTGCCTTGATTGATGCCAACCTCTCAAATGCTGCCGAATTTCCGTCCCTCCAGCGGCAGACATACATGGAGAGCTACCGCACTGCAGCCGGAAACCCCGCCAGCCGCCTGTTGCCTGAGTTTAGGGGCCTTCAGACTTCGTCCCTGATGAACTTAAGAAATCTCCCGGTCTTTGGCACCACCGGACCAGTTCTGCAGTGTACACGCTTCCTCCTCAGCCGAATTCAGAATGGGTCCCTGTGGCTGGCCCGGGAAATTCCCATTCATGCCGAAGACATTCATCGCCTCACAAGGCTTTTGCAGACGGGTTCTGATGTCTCAACGGCCGGCCAGACCTCCTCCAAGCATGCACGGAAGTTGGGCGATGCGGATTTCTATACCAAGTATGGCACTCGCAGGGGGGGGAAAGGAGCCAAGATCGATCTCATTAACAAGCCTGAGATTCGATTCACCTGTTACCTCATTGCCAGCAAGACAATGAGGCATTACACCAAGGGCGAATGCACTCTTGATACTATTTCAATTGCTGAACATTGTGTCCAAGGCACCAGACTGAATTGGTGTTCGTTCTTGTTAAAGGAGTTGTTCGATGCGTGCGAGGAGAATTATAAGCGCGCAACCACTTTTATTTACGGCTATTTGATTATTGCTTTTGCCATGAGGAAATGGAACACTCCACACATCCGGTTCCCAGCAGAGATCCCCGAGGGCCAGCCCCTCGCGATGAAATTCACTCCATGGCAGGTCTCAAATGACCCCAGTACCAAACTGGTGAATGCCAATGCGTTTCGTTCATGGTACCGACTAATGACGGATGTGGTGGCATGCCAGCAACGGGTGCCCAGGAACCTGTTGGAAGACTATAGTGAGCAAGTATGGTTCGGGGTAAGTCACAAGCACACTTACCTACGATCCTCTTGCATTCCAGCAGATACCTTCCGAATGACACCACTGAAATTTCAGTTGGACGATGTTACCTTCCATCGTGAAGTCTGCTCATGGCCGGGGGTCACGAAGCACATGCGAGATGGGCTCCCCAGATACAATTTTGACAGGATGGCACCAGTGCAACAGCCTGCTGAGACGGCGGTGGCAGCACCATCACAGGAACTCCCCGAACCACTCATCTCCGTCGTCCGCCACTTCAACAATCAGGTACGAAATCTCAACGCGGCGGCTCAGGTTATGTCTAGCGGTGCTACCCCATTTCCTTTATTTTCTGAATTTCATCTCACTCACTCCACTTCGCACCCCCGTACCGCTCCGCTCAGCTCCCCCATCCCCATTGTCCTATTTACCTCTGCTGATCCACTCACGACCCCGATGGGCGAGACGAGTGGGCCTAGAGATTCACCCGAGGCCCCCCAAGCTAAGAGGGCCTGCACCACCGAGGCAAATCCGGTGGTGGACCTCACTGTTGATGATCCACCATCGCCCCCAAGCACCAGGGTGCTGATTACTGAAGAAACCCTCATCGACCCATCCGAATTCATCAACATGCGCTTTCCACACACCCCCACCACACTCTCCACTGCTCCATCCACCGTTCCTCAGCCTGCCACCTCATCCGCCCCGTCTAATTCCTCAGCTACGATGTCTGACCCCATTATCCGGGAACTCATGGGTGGGGACCGCGGGGCTGAGATTGACTCTGGTGCTACCACAGTCATACCACCGATCGACCCAGTGATCGAACCCCACCCTCCTTTCGCTGATATATTCACACAGGAGCTGCACACTGGGTCTGATTCTGCCGAGGTTCCGCCTGAGGCCACAATTCCTTCACGACCGGCTCACCTTGATTAGCAAGAACTGCCAGATCTAAATATGGTTGACACTGCACATCCAGAGGCCACGCCCTTCTCACCTCCTGGGCATGTCAATGGCACAGTTGCTGGTGGGCAACCGTTGCAGGAGCAAATTCCGGCGCAGAGCCCTTCTGGGACAACCACCTTCCAGCCTGACAATCTCGCTTAGCTGTATCTGTTGATTCAAAGGGCGGCCCAGCAGGCCGAAAGATTGCATTTGGGACTCCAGCGGCAGTATGCCGAGCAGCAACACCAACTTGCCACGCTTACTGAACAGCGCGACCACCTCCAAACAGCATGGGAGCAGATGGAAGCAATGATCACCAATGTCACCCGGATGTTCTTTGAGTTCTGGCCCTCCCTCGGGCCTCATTACCCCCTACTGCCTCCCGAAATTGCTGCGGCCAGCCTCTCTGAGCAATCTATCCACCTCCGCATCGTTGTTCAAGAATTACACCGGGAGAATCAAGAGCTTCGGGTAGCGTTAGCAGCCCGTGTCGAGCCGGCCGAGCCCGAGGTCGACTATTCAGCCCAAGTGGCTGCCAAGCAGAGCCAGGCAACTCAGATGCAGGAAGCACTTCAATCTATGGCACGAGAGGCCCGTGACCTCCTGAAGGGCCTTCAGGAATGCTCCCTGGCTCTCACTGTCAAAACCCAGCCGATTTCAGCCCAACTCCAGCAGGTTTCTAAGGAAATTCAAGAGGCTAATGACCCCGCCCGCCTGGATCAATTATACGCCTAGGCCGATGAGATTAAGGCACAGCTCCAACACACAGAGGCCTGTTCGGCGGAGGCCAAATGCGTCATTCGTGAGCTCCAGCTGCCGCTTCAATCTAGCGCCCGAGCCATCCAACAGCTCGCAGCAGCAGCCGAGACACAGATCAACACAATGTTTGGCGCTGTCCCAACGCCCATAGAGGAAGCTACTGTCACCAAGCTCGCTGAGGACACGGACTCGCTCATCCAGGGGTGGCAACACGCCGTGTCGGCGTTCACTGAGCTACGAGCTACAGCGTTCCAAAGGGTTTCGTAGTTGGGGCCCTTGTTTGAACAGCCGCCCGACGACGCACAGCAAGGACAGGAACAAGTTGAAGGCGCACAGCAAAACGTGCACAGGATGAAAGCGCACAGGGCGAACAGGGCACGGGGTCAAGCAGGGTAATGGAGATCAAAACCGTAATTTGTGATTGACTCGGGGACGAGTCAAAGAACTGTGGTCGGGGCCTGTTGGGGCCCTTGTTTTGAAAAACCTTGTTTTGAATGTTTTGAATTTGGAACAACGTCCAGATTTTGGGGTTGCGGAACAAGGACACACGGCAGCCACAACCAAGTCGCAACCACATCAAACGGCGGAGCTACCAAGGTTGCGACGGAACAGGCACATAGCGGAGTAAACTAGATGCATAAGTGCAGATAAGGAGAAGATACAACAAAAAGAACGCAAGCGGAACACACAGATAATCAGAGAAAAGCTAGAAGCAACTGCAGAAGGACATACAGAGAACTAACAGTCGCGACAGCGGGTGAATAAATAAGCAGTCACCTGGATGAAAGAAGGAGGATGATAATGATTACACAGCAGAAGAAAGAAGAGAGCAACAAAAGGAGAGAAAACGCATGCTGCAGCAGGAATCCAGAGGATGGATGAGGTCTCTGTAGTTCCTAGGGTCTATTGATGTAGAATCTCTGTTCCGCAAGGCATTTGTATCAAATCTGTAAGACCATTGCAAAGCTATGTAACCGGGAGTTGGCCAAGAGCTTAATAAAATTGCATGTTGCTGTCTATTTGTATGATTCACATGCATGTGTGTTGATTGAGATGCTTTAAAATTTTCATTTGCTTAATATCTGTATGTTCTTTGAATGATGTTGCATACGTGATTCTCCCCATGCAATCTAACCACTGATGAGAATGAGTTGCGAATATGTTCCTTGCCCCTAGTCTATTCCCCTTCTGCATGTAGTCATGGCACACCTCGGGTGATACTCTCTACTCTCTGGAGTAGGGTGATAATGCCGACGTAATCCTAGACTACAGCGGATTCTTTTGTTGGCCACAATCCCTGAACCTGGGTCTTGCCCGCGAGACCTGATCACTCGCCAACAACATGCAGGTTACCTTTTCAGCTAAATCATTAGTACACGACTAAGGTAAGACATAGACCAACCATACTTGATAATTTAAAGTATTGGCAAATCTTTTCACAAGACACACAAATTCTTGATTTTATGATTTCTGAAGGAGAATTTCAGAATGGTAATATAGACATAGACTACACATTAGATTATACCATAAATAATGAAATAGATGTAAATAGTGTAAATAATATAGAACCAACTAGATTCACTAAACCAGAAATAGAACAATTAGAAACAGTAGAAATTGAGGAATTAATCAATGATGAATCAGAAGTTTTAAACCTCAAAGACAATATTTTGCCTAAGAGATTAGCCCCACTAGAAGACCTCTTTGACTCCAATGATGTAGCTAGAAAACCTAAAATGGAGCCTCTAAGGTCATATATAGAAGAATGCAACATAGGAACAAAGGAAAATCCCATGCTTATCAAGATATCTAAGACATTACCTCCAGCTGAAAAGTTGAAGTACATTAGCTTGTTTAAAGAGTTCCCAGACATCTTTTCCTGGAATTATGAAGACCTCAAGTCTTATGATACCAGCTTTATCCAGCATAAGATACCAATTAAATAAAATCAGAAGCCCTTTAAACAAAAGCTAAGGAGAATTAACCCTGTTCTCATGCCATTAATAGAGAAAGAAGTTAAAAGGATGTATGATTCTCAAATCATAGCACCCATCAGATATTCTGATTAGGTTTCTAATTTAGCCCCCACTAGAAAGAAAAAAGGAGAAATCAGACTCTGTGTTGATTTCAGAAACTTGAACAAAGTATCACTGAAGGATAACTATCCCCTCCCTAAAATGCACCACATTCTCCAGAGGGTAGTAGGGTCATCTAGAATTTCATTACTTTATGGATTTTCTGGATACAACCAAATCCTAGTCCAACCTGAAGATCAAGCTAAGACTACATTCACCACTCCCTGGGGAACTTTCATGTACTTGAAAATGCCCTTTGGACTAATGAATGCTAGAGCAACATTCCAAAGAGCATGGACATAGCCTTTGCAAAGGAAATCCATGACTTTTTAGTCATTTACCTAGATGATATCACAGTGTTTTCCAAATCAAATAAAGAACATCTAGATCATCTAAGAAGAGTATTCATAAAATGCAGAAAGTTTAGCATATCCTTAAATCCTAAAAAGTCACTTTTTGGATTAGAAGAAGGAAAAATTCTGGGACACATCATTTCAAAAGAGGGCATTAGAATTGATCCATCTAGAATAGAAGCAATCCTAAATATCAGTCATCCTAGGAATATTAAAGAATTACAATCATTTTTAAGTAAAATAAATTTTCTTAGAAGATTCATCCCTAACTTAGCAGAACTAATTAGAGATTTAAATAGCATGTTAAAAAGGGATTCAATACTTAAGTGGACAGTAGAGGCTAAGTAGTCTTTTGAAGCAGTCAAAGAAGCCCTTACTAAAACATCTGCCCTCATTAGTCCTAATTTTAATAGAGATTTCATAATTTTTTCATTTGCTTCAGAGCACACCATTGCAGCAATCTTGTTGCAA
This sequence comes from Pinus albicaulis, assembly GCA_034641835.2. NCBI lineage: Eukaryota > Viridiplantae > Streptophyta > Pinopsida > Pinales > Pinaceae > Pinus > Pinus albicaulis. Next base: position 39,484,301 of record CM076569.1, on the reverse strand, counting down.
AAGAACGATGAGGGCCATAAACAACCCATTGCTTTCTTCAGTAAAAATTTGAGAGATGCAACACTAAAGTATAATTTCATGGAAAAACAAGCTCTTGCTTTAGTGGAAGCCATACAAGATTTCAGAGTAAAAATTCTATACTCTCTCATAATAGCATATGTTCCAAACTCAGTTGTAAAGGATATTCTAACTCGGAATGGGCCTGATGGAAAAAGAGGTAAATGAATTGCCACAATACTAGAATATGACATTGGATCAAGCCTACAAAATTAATTAAAGGCCAAGGTTTGGCCAAAATCATGGTTGAATCGAACTGTCAAGCCGTAGACATAAATTTCATTGTTTCCATAGAATATTAGGAAGAGATGGCGACTCCACAAATCAGTGAAGTTTTCATAGATTCACCCTGATATGCAAACCTTACATTTGTTTTACTCAACTTACAAGCTCCTCTTGGTTTATATAGAACGAAAAGTAGATTCTTAAAAATGAAAGCAATGAAATATTGTATCTTAGATAATGTTTTATTTTGGAAATATCATGGTGGAATCCTATTAAATTGTTTATTAAAAGATGAAGCTGACAAAGTCATGCAAGAATTTCATGCAGGAGATTGTGGAGGACATTTATACTGGAAAACAACTGCTAAGAAAATTTTGAGGGCGGGTTTTTACTGGCCCACCCTTTTTGCAGATGTCCGAAATTATGTGACCTCCTATCACAAATGTCAAATATTTTAAGGGAAGAATAAACCCTTACCATTACCCCTGAAACCTATCTCAGTAGAAATTCCATTTCAACAATGGGGTTTAGACTTCATTGGTGAAATTCACCCACCCTCCTCTGCCCAACATAAATGGATATTGACAGCCACTGACTACTTTACCAAGTGGATAGAAGCCATCCATTCTAGATAGGCCACAGAATCTGTCATTATTTCATTTCTTGAGAACAACATCCTTTCTAGATTTGGATGCCCACAAAATCTTATCACTGATAATGTTGTTGCCTTCAAATCTAAGAAAATGATATTTTTTGTAACCAATACCTTATCACCCCAGGTCATTCCACTGCCTATTACCCTCAAGGTAATGGACTAAGAATCTTCAAACAAAATCCTAGTCAACATCATCAAGAATTTATTAGAGGATAACAAGAAAACCTGGAATAAGAGGTTGGTGAATTCCCTATGGGCAGACAGACTAACTACTAAGAAATCTATTGGTACATCTCCTTATCAATTATTATATGGGATGGATGTTGTTTTTCCATCCTCATTAGGAGTGCAAGTAATGAAAATGATTCAAGAGTTGCAAGTAGAACCAAATGACATCCAAATGAGGATAAACCAAACAATTCATTTACAACAAACCAGGGAAGAAGTTTATATCAAAGCCAAGTAATTCAAGAAAAAATCAAGAAGATATTTGATAATAAAACTAAAGCATATGATTTCTTCATAGGTGATCAACTACTAAAATGGGATTCCAGAAGGGAAGACAAAGGAAAACATGGGAAATTTGACTATCTTTGGAAAAAATCAAGAAGATATTTGATAAGAAAACTAAAGCATATGATTTCTTCATAGGTGATCAACTACTAAAATGGGATTCCAGAAGGAAAGACAAAGGAAAACATGGGAAATTTGACTATCTCTGGAAAGACCCATACATTATTTATGGTTATAGAGGCAACAATGCTTTTTTCTTGAAAGAATTAAACGGAACATAATTACTGGGTGGACCAGTCAATGGTCGAATGTTGAAGCACTATTTTTCACTAGACTAAACAGTAGTTCATTCGTTGTATTTTACTCATTGTAAATACCATAGCAAAGTTTAGATTGGAGTGGATGATTATCTTGTAAAGTTGAAACCCAGAGAGGAAAACCTAAGCTTTAAAAGATACAACATCATATGTTTGAATAAAGGAGATCACAGAAAATAGTTCCAAGCAAATCAAAGCCAAAGTTCTAAGGCCACTGATCATAAATTTTTTGACATCTCACAAGAAGATGTCATCCCCAAGTGGAGCCACTGTTAGGGCACTACAATAATAGGGATCATAATTTTGAATTGGCTATGTTAAGTCTTGTAATATTGTACATACTTTTGCATTTCTGCAAATTTTTTCCATATTAAAAAATGAAAAGAGGGTATGTCCTAAAAGAATAATCAAAATACCAAAAGAAAGAAAAGGTATAAATGATATAAGATGTGAACCCCATAAAAAAAAAAGAAAAAATAAATTCTGAAAGTGTTGCACATTCAAATGCCACTACTCTTATTTTAGTTTACTTATGCAAATAAATTGTGTGCAGCTTGTTCAAAATGCCACAATTCATGATGATCCTGCAATCTAATCTTGATCATTCATGCCTGTAAATTTTGTTTTATACTAGTTAGTGAATAATAATCTGACCAAACCATTTAATCTTGGCAGATCAATAGTTAGGTAGAGAATAAAAATGAGCTCATAAGTTTAATCTGAGCCGTTGAAAGATATAAGGTTAGAAATAAGTTAGTTTTCTTACCAAAAGAAAATAAAAGGGTCAACAAGCTCAAATGCACCCAATAAAGGAAAGGAAAAATGTTAGCATGAATAAAAGGGTAGGTAGAATACTTTTCAAAAGTTCTATAAGCATCATTATGCTTATTCCTTAAAAGAGAAACTCATTAATTCACCCTTTGTCCCCTTCTCCCTCTTCATTCCCCCTTATCCTAAACCTTTTCCCTTCCTAAACTTCAAAAAATATCTTTTCCCTTGCAAAATCCCCTTTTCCCCTTTGAAAAACCCCCTTACCCCTTTAAAAAACTCTATGTTTTCATAAAAACACAAAAACCCACTTTTAATAGTTTAAAGCGCAAAAAGATTAAATGGCCTCGCTTTGATTTGATTCCCCCGAATCATGTTTTTTTCCAACCCCACCTCCTTTGAAAATTGCGAAACTCCACCTACCGTCTTATTAGCACCAGGAAAATCGGATGTCCCTCGATCTATTTTGCAATCCCCTGATGTTCTATGTTTAATGCCGATGGGGGTTTGAGAAATAGGCGGTTTTCTCCGCCCTCTCCCCTGCCATGCGGCATTTCCTAGTGTTATTGCACCCCCTCCTTCCCAAACCACCAAACCACCCTGAGGGCATGCGATAAACCACCAATTTCAAAATATAAAACCCCACTATTGCACTCATTTCCCTACCTCTGCAGACTTGCGGAAAAGACTAAAGCCACCATCGTCAACATGATTGAAGCCTCTACTGCTACCCGGACCCCTTCCACAACCTAAGCTTCAGTACTCCAGGTAATTCTGAGTACCCACCACCATCAATTAAGCACATTAGTAATTGAATCAAATCAATGGCTTCTAAGACCATCCAAACAGTGAACCCTCTGCAACCACCCCTGCTAGATGTTGACCATACTCCATTGGCGACAAAGAGTTTAAAATAATCGACACAATTACTAACAACAATCTCTTAGAGCTTCATTCCTGGAGCCATGAAAAGTTTTCTGATCAGGCAGATGATTTATATATTTGGAACCCTAACCTACCAAAATAAACAGTTCTACATACCCACCAGTTCCCTGAAGTCATTAGACTTTGCCAACTCAGTTATTTTCCAAATGAAAGAGCCATAGTCACCCCTAACCAATAAATTCTAATTACTATCACTACCCAATCCATTAACCAATTGCTGCAGATTCCATCACAACCAGAGGGAGTGCCTTTCTCCATTGAGACCCTCACTGATCTTTACCTAAAGCTAGATTTTCCTAAGAGGTCTCAAATCTCTGAGACTTTCCTCCCTAAATCAGTGCAAATTCCTAAAATCAACCCACCATACTTTGCTACCATGTTTCCAGAACAAACCAAACAAATTGTGACCATGTTGTCATGTATCCTAGGATATTTTACTGATGAGTCTATAGATGAATCCATCCTTGGTTTCCTCTCTACTTTTTGCGCAGGCCAACCTCCAGCTATAATTTTCAACTTTGCCCAATTCCTAGCAGATTCCATGCATGATCAACTGATCAAACTTCTAGAAGTAGGAGAGTTCAAACACTCCTCAGTATTATTTCATTTGTTTATATATTTTCAGTGATAAAGTTTTACAGTCAACCTACAAAAATTGGACACAGATGGTAATCCCCAATCTGTAATATTTTGGACATCCTTGATCAGAAAGGATTCCAATGAATTTAGTTTCAAAGACTTTATTGATTCTTTTGTATACCCAGTGATTAATATGCTTAGCAATAACATTCAACCCAGAATCAGTGATGAAATTAGAAAATTTCTAGAGTAAGACAGGAGACTGGTATTTATACCAGAATCACACAAAGTTCAGAGTATATGGAAGCCAACTAGTCCCTTACAAGGTTCCCAAATACCTCCCAATGAGGATATTTGCATTAGAGTACCATTAGGGGAATTTTGAGGTCTAAAATGGGCCTCCTTAGGAAATAATAAAATAATAGCTAAACCAATAAAATAATATTTATAAATTTGAAATTCACATTTTGCACCAAAATCCATGTAACCATGGTTAAATTCAATTCAAAAGTTGTACCAAAATAAAATTAATAAAAAAATTGTATTGATGTGACTATAAATAAAAATGAGCTTTTTAAGAAGGAGTCATTACCATTGTACAACTAATGCAATTGTCCTTTGTACTTAAATAACTTAAAAATAAAATATAAATATAAATTGTTAAATTATTAATTATAGAATATACTATTAATTAAAATATAAATTATTTAAATTATATAATAACATGTAATTAATATATTATATAAAAATAATATAATATAATCTAATATTTATTGAAAAGTGTGCAAATGCATGAAGATTGTGTAAAGATATCATTGTTTCTTTCAAAAAAATTGAATTGACAATAATAATATTTTATTCAAAAAGTGTGAAATGACATTTATTATGAATACTTTACTTTATAAATTTAAAAGTACGTAGAGCACTACCATTGAGAATGTGACAAATAAGTATCTTTAACTCAAGCAATGCCACCTCAGCCATTAGGGATGATGTCATCTCCTAAAATGTGATTGGTTCTCATAAAGTGAATTTTGATTGTACATTTTCCTTAGGAGGCCCATTTTAGACCTCAAAATTCCCCTAATGATTAGACAGATCTTGAATTCTGATGAGGTAAACTTCCTTTCAACCAAAAAGAAAACTCAGTTCAAGATAAATAAATAAAAAATCAACTAGGGCCCTTTGTATGCAACAGTAGGAATGCTGGAAAGGGAGCATACAAATGTCTATAGGAGTTAAAGTTCAGCAACAGTTTCAAATGGTCATATGACCCCTTGGGTGTCATAAGAAAATTAAGAATTAGGTTTAAACTCACCCCTTCCATCCATGAATCTAAGCCTGAGATTGAGAAATATTCCAACCAGTCAGAGTGGTTGGAAAAGACTCTACAGGAGGTGGAGTAGCAGCTTGATACTAGTTCCATCCTGCTTACTCGAGACCCATAGGATAGGAATTCGAAAAGGTCTAGAGAAGAAGGCTCTTACTCAATAGAAGCTACATCTGACAATAAATTCAAGATTATATACATAAAGAAAACAAAGTTGAACCCAGTAATAGAGCAAAAAGAGACAATTGAAATAGAGAAAGGGATTGTTATCAGGGATGATACACCTAAACCACATACAGAAGAAACACCTCTGCCATCATCTTCTAGGGCAAAAATCATTCAAAAGAAAAATAGTGCAGAGATTTCAACATCTAGTAAGCCAATTGAGAAGGAAAAGGATATCATTGAGAAATATAAAGAGAATAAAATAAAAAATGAAAAACTGAAGGTTGTTACATATCCACAATACTGAAAGCAAACTCCCAGTGATCGGAGTAGGTTGCTTTCAGGTTTTGACCTCAGGACGAGGAAAATGCAGATGACACTCCTACAACCGAAGGTACAGGCCCCCAAAACTTTAGAAGACTATAATAAAATAGTCTTTGAATTTCCTGCCAAGGACGTGCATCCAATTGACCAAATTGAATTCCACAAGCAGGCAGGAGAGATGATATATTCAACCATGACACATAAGCTCCAAGTGTCCAGAAGTTGCATAACTCCCTAGCAAATGTGTAGTCACAGTTAAAGCTAGAGAAAGCCTCATCACTAGCAAAAGACAACAGGATTAAGTAATTGGAAGAGTTGGTAATTGAGATTGGCTATAATCCAACTGGCATCAAGGCATCAGAAGAACTTATAAAGAATAAAAATGCAGACATAGTTGCACTGAAGAAATAGTTAAAACTACCAACTATTGAGCATCCACAAACCAAGGAGGTTTTGGAGACAGATAATCAAAACGATGAGATGATGAGATTAATCATCCATTTGATAGCCTAGCTAAAGGGAATGGAGACAGAGATGGATAAGCTTGTACAGGAAAAACAAGCTAGCATGGTTGCTCTGGAAGCAGTTCCCATTATTGCTATCCCCACAGTATCTACATCAGTACCAGTATCTACACCAGCACCAGCATCAGCAATACCAATAACCTGTCCTCAAAGCAATGGAAGATATGTCCATTCATACTATAGAGATTAATAAGCTCAAGGAACAAGTAAAGATCTTAGAGGATGAAAAGAAATCTGATGCTACATCTTGAGGAGAAATTTCAAACCTTGGAACTCGCAGTAAATAGGTTTTTTAACAAGTTTGATGTATTGAGACAGAAGGGTCTACCTAAACCTCTAGTGATAAATGACAAACTCATGAGACATGAGGATTATGTTAAGAAGTTAAGGGAAGTGGCCAAAGAAACTTCCAATATTTCCTCAATGAAAGTCATTCCCACAGGCAAGGTGCTCCTTCAAACTCTAGAAAACTTATTTTACCTCCAGCATGAGGTAAATCACATTTTCGTAAATAAGCCTACATTTGTCAAATATTCAGAGGCAGATCAGATTTACTGTAGGATGATGAAAATCAAAATCCCAGATGAAGAAACATGGGAGAAGTGGTGTGATTTCTATAAAGGGTGAAAGAACAGACAAATGAAAGAACAAACAGGTAACAGTAAGCAAAGAATTAGGGCCAGATATCAGCCAGTTGAAAGGTTTCACTATCTTTTTGTATAAAGATATTTTATTTTCATAGAATAAATCCTAGTCAGTTGACAAGATATTTTTGTAATATGTTGTATAAATGCTCTCTTCTAAAGAGTAAAGCGGGTGGATTTTTGAATATTTCATTAGCTGACTGATCTCTTGCCTGAGGGTTATTGTACCAATTTCCAGTAGACAGACTGAACAAGTTATAAAGAGACTTCTTTACAGGATTCAAGTGTGGAGCTATCTCAATGAAGTATAAAATTTCAATTGTTCAAGTTTTCTTTCTAAGTATTCCATAAACTTATATGTGTTCTAAATATGAATGTTATAACAAGATTATTACTGCAGAATTTGCTTAAAAATTACACTCTGCTTTTAACTATTAATATGTTTCTATGTTTTCTTCTGATATTCAGTTTAGAGAATTCTTAATTGCCCTATGATCTCGATTGAATTCTTCATCCGTCTTCATTATTTGGTTTAAGGAATTCTTAATTGCTCCTTAATCCCGATTGAAAGATCACTTCACCATTCAGCCTTGAGATCTGATATTGTTCACCTATCTTGCCTTGTAACACTTTCTTCATAATTTGGTTTTGTTCTGTTTCAAAGCATATTGACTCCATAGCCGAATGGAAAATGGAAAAGCATATATTCATCTAATTCATTAATTACACCAACCAATCAAAACCAATCCAACTAAGCATACATAACTAGCCTAATATCCATTAAATAAACAAAGTTAAAGTTAGGAAGGCTAGGTCCTAAGCTCCAAGGTAGGTTTGTAGTTACCTCTGATATTTCTTTTTAATGCTAAAACAACCTTTGGAAATTTCAGAGTGATAACACGCAGTCAGACATATGCAATGGATGTACTATGGGAAAATATGTAAAGGCCACCTTTTATGAGAAGGAGAACCGAGCTTCGGGGATCCTTGAGAGAGTTCACACAAATGTGTGTGGTCCTTTCTTTGTTGATTCAACAACAAAACATAAGTACTATTTAATCTTTGTTGATGACTTTTCTCGTAAGTGTTGGATCTTCTTCATGCAGAAGAAATATCAGACATTCTCTAAGTTCTTGGAGTTTAATGCACTCGTGGAGAAAGATTTGGGGAAGCAAGTGAAGGTTCTTAGGAGCGATAATGGTGGAGAATAAATCTCTAACGAATTCAAGAACTTCTGCAACAAAGAAGGAATTCGAAAAGAATTCATAGCGCCTCATAACCCGCAACAGAATGGGGTCGTGGAGAGAGAACAAAACTATTGTGGGTGCAGCACAAGCACTGTTGCATGATCAAGGTCTACCGATGCATCTGTGGGCAGAAGCATGCAACACAATGGTACATGTGCAGAACCATTGTCCTCATAGGATACTTGGCATGAGTACACCTAAAGAGGCTTTCACTATTAAGAAACCTGATGTTTCACACTTTAAGATTTTTGGCTCATCTGTTTATGTGCATGTGACCAAGGACGCGAGGAAGAAGCTAGAACCAACATCTGAGGTTGGGATTTTTGTGGGGTACACTGAAACACCTCATAATTATCGTGTGTATTTTCCAAACAACAGAATGACTTTTGTGCGACGGGATATAAAATTTGATGAGGAGAAATCCATGCGGTTGTCCCCTGAGAAGGAGCTAGACTTGCATGCAGAGGAGGAATTGTTGGCTCCCAAGGATGAGTCTCAAGATGTGGATCAGCCACATGATGAGGTTCATGGAGTGGAGGAAAACACTCATGCAGATCCATCCATCAGAAATGGTAGAAGGCGCACCACGAAAGCTGATATATTGAGACTTGATGCTGCAGAGAATGTAGGAGCCCCTACTTCACAGCGCAGACAGAGATAGTCTCTTGACCGATTTATTGGATACATCGCTCTTATGAGAAAATGTATTGTGACTGAACCATCTTCCTTTCAAGAAGAAATGCAACAACCAACTTTTCTTGATGCAATGGGGGAGTGTGACTCCATTGTCAAGAACAGTTCATGGGAGATAGTCCCAAGACTGGTTGACAAATCAGTTGGATCGAGATGGATCTACAAGGTAATGCAAGCTGCTGATGGGAGTGTAGAGAAATACAAGGCTAGATATGTGGCCTGGGGATTCTCACAGATTGAGGGGATATATTATGATGTAACTTTTGCACCTGTTGCAAGATACTCTTCCATAAGATCCATCCTTGCACTCTTAGCGCAGATGGGCTGGCACATTCATCAGATGGATGTGAAAACTGCGTTTCTCAATGGGATCATTAAGGAAGAGGTGTACATAGGGCAGACGGAAGGTTTCAAGATCTTCAATAGTGAGTCACATGTGTGACGACTCAAAAGAGCATTGTATGGGCTGCAGCAAGAACCCCGTGCTTGGTACACTCGAATAGACAGCTATTTCACCAGACTAGGCTTCACCAAAATTGAAGCAGATGCAAACCTGTACCAGATTGTGGTTGAGGGTAAGCTATTGATTATTTTTTTATGTTGATGATCTAATTTTGACTGGTGATGGGCAGCTGATACACTCATGAAAGGAAGATCTTGCAAGGGAGTTAGAAATGAAGGACATGGGAGTCCTTAATTATTTCCTTAGATTGGAAATATGGCAGCGGGATGGTGAAATTTTTGTGTCTCAAGGAAAGTTTGCAAAGGAGATACTGGGTAAGTGTAACATGGAGAGATGCAAACCCATGGATACTCCTCTTCTAGGAAATTGAAGGAAAGAGGATGCTACTTCTGGAGAGGTAGTGGATGCTACTTTCTACAGGCAGTTAGTTGGTTCATTGATGTATCTAGTGAACACTAGACCAGACATTTGCTACGCAATTAACCAGATGAGTCAAGCTATTGTTAAGCCTACCAAGCTCTTTTTTAAGGTGGGGAAGCATGTCTTGAGATACCTAAGGGGCACATCAGAGTATGGTCTATGGTACAGACAGACAGAGGGAGTGAAGCTTCAAGGCTTCACGGATACAGATTGGGCAGGCAGTCCATCAAACAAAAAGAGCACATCAGGAGGGATCTTTAGCATAGGATCGACAATAGTTTCCTGGTACAGCAGGAAACAACGATCTGTGGCACTCAGTTTAGCGGAAGCAGAATACATGGCAGTAAGTCAAGCTACATGTGAGGCTATCTAGATGAGAAATATCTTGGTTGGTTTTTTTGGTTATCATATGGATTCGACAATGATTCATTGTGATAATCATAGTTTCATTAAAATCTCGATTAATATTGTGTTTCATGATAGGTCCAAGCATATAGATATCCAATACCATCATCTTAGAGATTGTGTGCAGAGAAGGATAATGTTGCTTAGTACATTCCCATGGAAGATCAGGATGCAGATATTTTGACAAAGGCGCTCACCAGGAGAAAATTCAAATACCATAGATACATTATCGGGATGAAGGATAATCCCTTTCTTGTTGAGAGGGAGTGTTGAGTTTCAACAAGAAAATTTCAGCACCCACGCCTAGTGCATTAAGCACCTACACTGGGGTGGGGCCCACAATGCTATTTTTGGGTGCATGTCTATTTTAGTTATCCCTTAATTAATATGGACAATAAACTGTAATCTATTCTCAATGATGACTTTAAATAGTTAACTAAGAGTGATAAACTCAGTTAGCTAGTGGATTTCGAGTTAGAGGTATTTGGTGAGGCATGCAGAGTAATTATAGTTGTAATAGAGTTCGAAGTGCAGTGGTGCATTAGTTAATGCAGGTTGTAATCATTTTAACTCAGTTAAGTGAGTTAAACTCAGTTGTGCTAGTTGTAATTGAAGATACACTAGTGAGAGATCAAGTGAATTAAATATTAATTAATTCACAATCAGTGATCTCACATGCAACTGAGGATTTACTATTATTAGCAGCATGCATGTCAGATCCAGTGGAGACACAATTAAGTTCTAAGTGAAAGGGAAGTTGATTATCAATTGTAGGATTATTGGGGTGCACACATGCAACCAAACACCCTTTGGAGTGTCCAAGATACTTGCGCAATCAAGGAAGGCCAAAATTCCTATCTTTTAGGGAATGCATTCATCAGGGATTGCGCAAGCAAGGCAGGCTGTCTAGAGGCTGAGAATTGGCTATGTGTTGGTCAATTTTGTTCATGACAGTGTGAGACAATTAGTTGAGTACTGGAGAACTCTTGTGAGAAGAGTTTTTGTATGTAATTGTTTCATGATCCATGCTTAATATACAATAGAAGATAGTATGGTTTTTAGCTGTAATATTTCCCCAAGAAATTATTTGTGTTGTGTGTGATTTGATTCTTCTTCATGTTCATGTGATTAGCGATTGTGTTTTTAATTCTGCAAAAGTTTTTTAGAAGCGATTCAGTATTTAACTTTACTACATTGTTAGATCGGGTGAATCCAAGATATACATGCATGTTGTATAATTTCTACAAAATACAAGTTTCTAGTTTAATTCACAAGTCAATCAATCACGAGAAAGCGAAGGGACACTAGTTTGCGACCACTATCAAAGACTTGAGTTCTTTGAAGATTCCTTATCACCAAGCCATGCAGAGGTTTAAAAGAAGAACATTCTCAAGAAGTCATCGATCACCCAACAACAACAATGGCTTGACATTGCCACGTTATCAAGTAGTCCATGTTAGCAGTGTCTTGTCATGTCATGAGTGGTCACATGCCACACCTTGTGGTCAATGATGTAACATATGTTTCAAAAATGTACTGTAAAGTGAAATTCTAAAGGACATGTTGAAATTTTCAACAAGAAACAGTGAAATTGGAATACGGAAACAACACACACACTAGTGTGGGATCACAGGTCACACAGTGATGGATCCTAGTGACACATTAGTGTGCAACCAATTTTTAAATAAATTGGAAAATTAATTTTAATCTTATCTCATAACAACTTGTAATAGTTAAATAAGTGTGATAGACTTGGTTAGCTCAAGAATTTTGAGTTGAGGGTCTAAGGATAGGCATGTAGAGTGATTCTATTATTAGCAGGGTCCAGTTGCAGTTGTAGCACTAGTGTAGTGTGGGTGGGATTAGTTAAATCACAATAATTGAGTTAAAATCAATTTAATTAGTTCTAACTGTTTGATGAGCTAGTGGAATATCAAGTGAATTAAAATAGATTTAATTCACCAGTAGTGATCTACCAAGTAACTGATGATTCACTATTTATAGCTGCATGCATCCTAATTTTGGTGGATACCCAGTTGAGACAAAGGTTCAAGGCTAGTAAACTATCATTTGTATTTTAGGCAAACTGCCCAAGTGTAGTTATAAAACCATGAGAAGCCCATGATGAATTGCACAATCAACAAGTTTGAATTTCCTATTTAATAGGGGTTTAATTCTCTATGGATTGCGTAAGCAGGGTAGGCTGAAAATTGGTTATGTATTTGTCCATTTTTTCCTAAATCAGTGTGAATCAATTGGTAGAGTGTATGAGGTTGTGGTGATCACAAATACATTGTATTGTTTCATGATTCCTTTGTTTATTATACAATAAAGATGGAGGGATTTTGAGCAGTTTCTTTCCCCGTGAATCTATGGTGTTGCGTATTGATTTACTTCTTTCTCTTACTTGCATGTGATTGAGCGATCAAAATTTATATTCCGCAAATATTGTAGAAGGATTCAGTATCTTGCTTTAGTACATTGCATGATTGGATTGAGTCTATTGATATAATTTCTACATGGTATTATAGTTGTGTTAGATATTTTCTACATGGTATCGGAGCACCAGGAATCACAATACTGGAGAAGAAATTGAGTTTGTGTTGAACAATATTCAAATTTGCAGGTAATTTATTCAGAGCTAATATGCACTCAAGGGAAGTTCGAATTATATTGAATGGAAGGACAGGATGGATATAGTGTTGGAGGACAATGGGTTGAATGAATTCATAGATAATGATATTGCCAAGCCCGCAGCAGCAGATGCCCAACTTCTTGCTGCATGGCATAAGAAGGTAGCAAAGGCGAGGAGGATCTTGTTAGAGGGAGTTCGAGATCATGTTGTCTCGAGTCTCCATGGAAAGTCAACTCGATATGTTATGTGGAAGGCCTTGACAGACCTGTTTTAAAGCAGCAGTGACCACAAAAAATTGGCACTCAAGGAAAAGCTCTGGAAAATCAAAATGGAGAAGGGCGACACAATCCAGAAATACTTGACCAAGTTCACTCAATGTAGAGACGAGTGTTGGGACGGTTTACTGGGTAAACTAACACAAGTATTTAATTATCAATCCAGGTTTGTAAAACTTGGATGCATGTCCAAAATATATGGATTTCAACTACAGTCAATCTTAGAAGATAAATTATAGAACTTGAAGGAAATTCATATTACAAATATAAAATTTAACTAAATAACGTATAATTCAATATGTAATAAGCAGAAGAAGAGGCTCCTAACTTAGGAGAACCAGATTGACCTTCTCTACAATACTACTTCATGAACAAAAATAAAAATCATTGATGAACAATAGCTTAAGATGCATAAAAGAATAATAGAAGAGGCTCATAACTAAGGAGGTCCATGTTGTCCTTCTTTATGAGTTTATTCATCATTAATACCATTGTATGGAAACTGGAAACTCAGAAAATAACTTAAACAAAAGAAAGGAAGATGAATTCTAGTTTCTATTCTTTGATCAGATAGAAGGAGAGTTTAACTTAAACACTGGTTTGACCCTTCATATGTAGATTAGAATTTAAACTAAGATTCATCAACAAACATAATAAATAATTATACATCTAAATACCTGATTAAACATGAAGCAAAACTAGTTTATGAAATTTCAGTTAAATTAACCAGAAAGTGCACTTAGCTCGGTTTGGGGGGCCTCCACCCTTGCCTTGCACACTGAAATTACTTCTCAGCTATTGTAACTCAATCAATCATTCACCACATTGAAACAGAAAGAAGATAGAACTAGTTTCTTCAATTAACTCACAATATTCAGAAATCTCCAAGTGAAATAATACAAATTCTACATATTCATGCCTTCAATGTTCTTGGCTTAAATAGAAAAATATGAAACAAACTTGAATAAAATGTCTCTAACAATCATATCTATCCTTATCCCATCTATCGTGGTCGATTTCATCCATCCAATCACTCAAAATCTGGAAAACCCCACAAAATACTAATTTTGGTCTATTTCCTAGGGATTTCCTGAATGATAGGACCTGTTTCACCAGCTTTGACCAGGCTTGTTTTAGCTCGGTTTGACCGAAATAATAGGTAAACATCCATCCTTGGTTCCCAAGCTTTCTAAATATGTGCTCATCTTGTGCCCAGGTGCCCTGCAAGTATGACTTCAATGAAGCCATTATGAGAATTTTTAGTCCTGTCAAAAAATGCACTTAAAATCCAATTTTTGTAAAAACATCTAAAAATTGAAAACATAATTTATATACCTGAACATGTATAAATTCATCAAAATAAGGTGTATATGGATAGTATATGGTTGGATATCATGGAAATTAAGTGTATTTAATAAGAAAAATTTGATAAAAAACAAGGGCCAACATATCCCCCTTGCTGATTTGCAAGCATGCCCTCGTGCTTTCTTTCTCCTCTTGGACCTTCTAAGCTTTGATGTAGCCATTGTACCTAATCCTGATGCATCTTGTTGTGTTCCTTGTAGAAGACAATCAATTCCTTTGTACTGTTCTCCCTTGTAAATTGTAGCCATGAATTTTTGTTTCTCGTACTTGTACTTCCATGTGTTTTTGTCATCAAGCCACCTCTAAGCTTGCTTGGAAAGAAGAGTATTCTTTGTTTCTAGTTTTCCACCTTTCTCATTCAACTTTTCATTTTATTTGATCAATTTTTCATTGTTTTTCTTGTATGTCTTGTTTCCTTTTTTAAAATCCTTTCTAGAATTCTACTAACCTCCAATTGATATGTTAACTCTTTTATCGTGTTAAGGTGAAACTCTTTCTCCTCTTCTCTTGTATCTTTGGAAAATGAGGTAGCTCCTACTTCAACATTGTCAAAGTATGAATATTTCTCCATAGGTTCCTCATAGACTTCTCTTTGCATTTTCTCAATGATTTCATTAATTTGTTTTGTTGTGGGAGGTGGTTCAACAACTTGTACTTCAGTATCTTTCTCTTTGCTACTTGTTTCTTCTTGAATTTTCCTCCTATGTCTCCTAGGAATAGATAGAAAATATGTTTCCCTCTCAACCATGATAATATCCTCTTGTTTCTTGGACCTTGTCCTAGGATAGAAGGGATAGTTCATTATGCTTCTTGTCTCATGAACTGGCTTCAATTTCTCCTCTATTACTTGTTCCTCAAAATGATGTTGGGCTAAAAATTATTTCCATACTAACCCCTTGCTTTTCACTTGATATTCTACAAGAATTTTAATAAGCCCCTAGTGCTAGTTCTGTGTTTCTTTGGTTTTAGTCTCATTTTTCACACTTTCTATCATTTTAACCAAGTTCTTGGAGAAGAAGTATGGTAGCTTGATCTTTGCTTCTCCCTTTATGTGTTGGAGTAGTCTTATGTGATAAATATATACTACATTGTGCCTGGTATCACATGTGGACTCAAATAGAAAAGAAACCACTATTTCTTTTGTTGCTCTTGTCACTGCCTTTGCCTCCACCCACTTAGTAACATAATCTGTACATACTAGAATGTACTTCTTTCTGTTTGAAGGTGGGTTATTGGTCCCACAATTTCTAGAGCCCATTGCTAAAATGGTTCTATGAGTACTTGTGGCTTTAATGGCATTTCATCTGATACCACGGTTCTTCTAGTTCTTTGGCAGTTGTCACATCTCTGAACATAGGCTTTGAAATCCTTGAAGATTGTTGGCCAGTATTAGCCAATTTTGAGCACCTTGTATGTTGTCCGCTTGTCTGCAAAATGACCACCACATGGCTCATCATGAAATGCTTTCAAAATATCTATAATCTTGTCTTCTCTAACACATGTTCTTATTAATAGATCATGACTAGTATAAAATAGGTCACCATTGACCCAAATATATCTAGCACTTTCTCTAATTATCTTTTTTTTCCGTTTATTTGTGTAATGGGATGGTAGTATTCCAGATGATAAATATTTGGCTACATCTACAAACAATGGAGTTTTAACAGTTATAGCAAATAAATGTTCGTCTAGAAAATTATCTGAAATAGGATTTGGACACCAAGTGAATGAAGCCTTGATAGAAAGTCTACTACTTGATTATCCTTACCTGGTCGATCTTGTATAGTGATGTTAAATTCTTGCATCAATAACAACCATCTAGTAATTCTACCATTTGTAATATCTTTGTTCATTAAGTATCTTATGGCTGAATGATCTGTGTGAATGAATACTTTATAACTTGTTATGTAATGCCTAAACTTATTAACTGCATGTACTATAGCTAACATTTCTTTTTCTGTGACTGTATAGTTCAATTTTGTCGATGTTAAATTTTTTCTTATGAAGTATATGGCATAATTGAACTAATTTCCTTCTGTACAAGTGATGCTCCTATAGCTGTGTCAAATGCATCAGTACACATATGAAATGGTAATGACCAATTTGGTCCTCAAATAATGGGTGCAACTGACAATTTTTCTTTTAATATTTGAAATGCATTTTGACAATTATTTGTCCATTGGAATTCAGCATCTTTTGCAAGTAAATTGAATAAAGATAGAGCTATTTTACAGAATTTTTCAATGAATATCCTATAATAGCCTACATATCCCAAGAAACTTCTTACTTCCTTTTGTGTTTTTGGTGGCATTAAATTCACAATGACTTGTATTTTTTCTGGGTCCACCTTGATTCCCGAAGAAGAAATATGGTGTCCCAAAACTATCCCTTGATGAGGAGAAAGCCATGGGATTGTCCCTTTAGAGGGAGCTTAACTTGCATGCAGATGAGGAACTCTTAGTTCCAAAGGATGAGCCTCAGGATGTGGAGCAGCCACAAGTAGAGGGTCATGGAGTGGCATAATCCACTCATGCAGAGCCATCCACTAGAAATGGTAGGAAGTGCACCAGAGAGGCTGAAAAATTGATGCTAGATGTGATAAAGCATGTAGGAGCACCTACATCACAACGCAGAAATAGAAGGTCCCCAGATGGGTATACTAGATACATGGCTCTTATGAGCGAGTGTATTGTGACAAAAACATCCTCTTTTGAGGAAGCAATGCAATAGCCAACATGGGTTGATGCCATGGTTGAGGATTATGACTCTATTATCAGAAACAATGCATGGGAAGTGGTCCCAAGATGAGTGGGGAAATTAGTGTATGGATCCAGGTGGATCTACAAGGTGAAGCAAGTAGAGACCTCCAGGAGGGGGAAATTTCGAGCCAAACGAGCAGAGGGAGTACATGCAACTATACCTCTAGGTGTGAGGTGGGGTGATGTGAAGATATGATCCCAAGAAGAAATTTGGGTAGGGTCCATTGAGATGGTGTGTCTCATGGATCTAACCTAGCTACAAGGAGCCCACAATATAGCAGTAGCAAGAAGAATCAGTTAGATTTATGTAGTCAGATGTTAGGAGGACATAAATCAGAGTGATAAGTGTCGAATACTGGAGCACAGATCAAAGTTGGTAACAGTGCAAAGTGCATGGATGCATATGTTAGCAGCGAAGAGAGTCTAATAGACATGTGCAGTAGCTAGCAACAGTCAAAAGACTCTGATGAAAGATGCAATATAGTGATTCAATTGTTTGGAGGCTATTCAGTTTCAAGAGAGTTGCATTTGTGAACAACACTAGAGCAGTGTTGCATGCAGAACATTCCAAAGGTACCGGATCGAGACAGATTGATTCTTTCTTGTTGAGAGGGAGTGTTGAAATTTGCAACAAGAAACATTGAAATTAGCATCCAGAAACAACACACACACTAGTGTGGGATCACATGTCACACAGTGATGGATCCTAGCAACACATTAGTGTGCAACCAATTTTTAAATAAGTTGGAAAATTAATTGTAATCTTATCTCATAACAACTTCTAATAGTTAACTAAGTGTGATAGACTTAGTTAGCTCAAGAATTTCGAGTTGAGGGTCTAAGGATAGGCATGTAGAGTGATTCTATTATTAACAGGGTCGAGTTGCAGTTGTAGCACTAGTGCAGTGTGGGTGGGATCAGTTAACTCACAATAATTGAGTTTAAATCAATTTAACTAGTTCTAATTGTTTGATAAGCTAGTGGAAGATCAAGTGAATTAAAATAGATTCAATTCACCAGTAGTGATCTACCAAGTAACTGATGATTTAGTATTTATAGATGCATGCTTGCTAATTCTAGTGGATACCCAGTTGAGACAAAGTTTCAAGGCTAGTAAACTATCAGTTGTATTTTAGGCAAACTTCCCAGGTGTAGTTATAAAACCATGAGAAGCCCATGACGAATTGCGCAATCAAGGAAGGCTGAATTTCCTATTTAATAGGGGTTTAATTCTCTAGGGATTGTGTAAGCAAGGTAGGCTGAGGGTAGGCTGATAATGGGCTATGTGTTTGTCCAAAATTGCCTAGATCAGTGTGAAGCAATTGGTCGAGTGTATGAGGTTGTGGTGATCGCAAATAAATTGTATTGTTTCATGATTCCTTGGTTGATTATACAATAAAGGTGGAGGGGTTTTGAGCAGTTGCTTTCCCCAGGAATATCTGGTGTTGTATATTGATTTACTTCTTTCTCTTACTTGCATGTGATTGAGCGATCGAAATTTATATTCCGAAAATATTATAGAAGGATTCAATATCTTTCTTTAGTACATTGCATGATCGGATTGAGTCCATTGATATAATTTCTACATGGTATTATAGTTGTGTTAGAGATTTTCTACAGGACATGTGTGGAATACGAAGAATCATGTAAAGTTGAAAAGTCATAGGAAGTCAAATAGTCATGAGGGTAGATGAAGAGTCACAAGGAAGGTGAACCATCACCTCCTCATTGTAATATATACCCCCTCATTGTAATCGAAAAAGACTTTTCACCTTGGCTCCTCCTACAAAGAATTAAAGAGATAAGCTTGTTCTTTTGGGGAGCAATGAGTGGCTCCAACCCTCCACTATTGGATCTATTGATGTTCATTGTATACATGTGTCTTGGAACTTTTACTTAATAACAAAAACATTCAAGGCCAACGCGTTCTTCATGCATGTATTATGAATGTTTGTAAGATTATTATGTGGATGTTTATACTTCACGTTTGCTTGCACATGTGCTAAGATAGTTGAACTATTTCGGCTATTTTAGCACTTGCCTTGTTTCGAATGTGTTGTAATGGTTGTTATTGTTGTCCCATCCTTGTGGACTATTCTGTAGGGTATTCGACATACCTTTCTCATTTTTTGGTTGTAACGACTGTTGCATCCCTTTTGGATTATTATATTGGATGTTAGACAGATCCCTATTATTTATGTGTGTCTTTTCTTGGGTGGTACTATTACCTCTCTCTTAGAGGCTCATTTTCACCCCTCCAAGGTATAATAAATTTGACATATTTACAATCAAATATTCACTAGACATACCTTATTTCTTTTTGAAGGAACCATTGCATCCCTCTCTCTTGCTAACAGTTAGAGCCAAGGAAAAAATTTAATAACTTGGCAATCGGGCCTTTATACCGGATGAGACTCCTACACCAAACGGTGTGAGGTCTAATTGGGACTTCATATCAGGGAGATCCCCTGAATGTTGGTAGGTCTAGCACCGTCAACAAAAACCTTCACTTGGTGTCTATGTTATGCATCATATATATGTGGACATTTAAGCAGTGTCACATGGTTCAAGTTTGAGTTTGGGTTCAACAAGGATGAATTTCGATTTGAATTTGAATTTTTCAATACGTTTTATTAGATTTGAGTGTGTGTGTGTATTAATTTATTAACAAATATTCTAATATATAATATAAAATATAACATGTGTAAATTACATAATATAAAACACATATAGAAATAAATAATATACAGTTAATCCTTTCACAGAGGGATTGGAGGAATAGCCTCTTATATAAAGATGTATGATTCTCCCCATCCTCTTAATCAATACATTTGGATCAAAATATTTGAAATTGACACTAAGAGGATTGATATCACAATTTGTTATTTTGTGCCTATCAACTCTACCTTTTATAAGAAAAACAATCAAGATTAATATTATTCCTATAATACCCTCGAAGAAGATATTCACAATCTAAGAAATGAAGGTAATATCCTCTTGTTATGAGTATTTAGTACTAGAATTGCAACTAACCAAACTATTCTTCTAAGCAATGACTCCAACACTAATCCTCTTTGCCTAAATGCAGACCTTGTTTTAGGTGGTGGATATGAAAGAAAATCTAAAGACTTGAACGATAATTTATTTGGTACCAAGTTAGTCAAGTTGTGTAGTTCTCGAGATATTTTCATTTGCAATGATGTAATTAAGTGGAAAAACTTCAACTAGATGATTTGTATTCATGGGCTTAATAGTAGTGTCATGGATTATGTAATAATTGTAAGTTTTTACCTCTTAAATGAACATGAGGCCAGCTTTGTGTTAGATTTCATTAAACCTAGCAATGATAAGTTATCAACCTAGCGGAAGAAAGATCTATTGAATAACTTGCATAGATATATTCTTAACATTTAGTAGAAGCAAAAATAAAATAACCAATCTCATAAATGACATACAAATTCCGCCCAATAAAAATTTTCATTAATAATCTAAACTTACTTGGTCTCCTGTCCCTGGATAATGGCCCAATTAAGAAAATACATAATATGAAATAAACATGGATCTTATATAGCATATTTTCCCTAGATCGATGTTCGATCTTCTTTGCAGATCTGAATCTCCAACCTCCCTACTCTCCCTTGAACCCAACCCATTGTTCACTAAGATGCCTCTCCTAATCTTTCATTGCTATAACGTGTATTTCCCATATCCCTAGCATTGATTTTATAAATTTTCATTGAGCTAAACCCTTAACCCTAATCTCCAAGTTCTTAACAACTGAGATTAAAACTTGCCTCACTTGATGCCAATGGTTGAGATTGAAACATATTCACCAAAGTAATACTTTTCCTAAGTTTACTTTAGCTCCATGAGCCTACATAGTACTATGCGTTTTTTTTCTAATCCATACTTAGGCTAAGTTACAATAGCATTCTTGTTCACACTAGAGAAAGTACCTAAGGAGACTAGGGGTGACTTCTGCTGATGCAATTACAGTTGGTTGTGTGCACATTTCTCGTTTCTTCCTCTCCAAAAACTGTTTAGCATAGTGTCCCATCTTATGACATGAGAACCACTTTACCTCAATTCCTCCTTCTTCTTTGGTTGTGAGGTTGACTCCTCACTCTTGCTAGAGATCTTTCCTTTGATCTTTTCAATCAAATCCACGTTCTCATTATCTACTTGCTTGTTGATCTTGCCCTTGACTATAACTTGATTTCCTCTTGTATGCAGTTATCCCTAAGCCTATCAAATGTGGGTAGTTTATCTCTAGCACAAACTTCTTTGATGTATTGATCCCATGCCTCTGAGAACCCGTTCAATGCTACATTTACTAGTTCTGAGTGCTAGGTCCCTATAATACTAGTGTATCCCCTTAATGTTATTGTTAGTATAGCCCCCTTATTGTTATTGTTGTGCCCATGTAGTCCCCATATTGTTATTATTGTGCCCCATAGAAGACCATTATTGTTATTGTTATGCCCTTACATTTTCATTGTTATGTCAGCTAGGATTATATTGTGACCCATTGGACTCCTATATATAGAAAGGACGTTTTTTCATTTGTATCATCCAAGAATTGTTCATTTATGTAATGTAAAGGAGGTTTCCCCCTTGAATAGGTTGATTTCTAACTCGTTGATCTATCTTTTCTTCTATTTTGTGAGCTAGTTTCATAACACTAGGTCTTCTACCTTTTCTCCCACAGTTGCAAGCTAATTCATGAATATGCATAATCTTCATTAGATACTCATCACTGAGTCATATATGATCATTTGTATAGTCCATAACATTTCTTTTAATATCATCTTCCTATTTATTGTATTGTTTTGGCACAATCATACCAGTGCTTCGAACATCTCCTTGGTTGTCTTGAGTCTAGGTTAAGTGAGGGATCAAATGATCCTTTACGACATCCATAAGTACCTTCTATGCTTTTATCTCCATCCTTACTAGAAGGGTCTTTTCCTAAGGATTTGATGGCACTTGGATCTTAGTCTCAACAATATCCCAAAGATCCTTTTCCCTGAGTACCAAGGTGACTCTAGCCTTCCAAGGTAGGAAGTTTGACTCTTTGTCTATTCTGTCTTTGTACTGAAGATCCACTGCGACTATTTTTAACCAAATCTTTCCAAATAAGTTTTGAAGATTTGTTTAGATCCACTGTGATTATTTTTAGCCAAACCTTTCCAAATAATTTTTGAAGAATTCTTTTTTGTATGTTGTTTGATTGTTTCTCGCAGCTTGTACTCTGATATTTATGACTGTGGCATCTCTACTCTATCATCACGTTGTTGTATGTTGTTGTTATAATCCTACACAGCCTTTTCACCCACAACACAACCTCTCATGACCTACCTTCCCATAGCTATACCCATTGAACCCTTGCTTCATGTGTTCTCTACGATGTTTTGAGGCGCCATACAACCCTCTCTATCTAATATGTATAGATTTTTTATTGTTGTTATTAGTCTTGTAACATTTTCTTTCATACAGATTTGTACAATTGTACGATCTCGCTCGATCTGAAACTTTCAACTATTTTACCCTTGTGTTCCAAACTCTTGATGGTTGTCAACTATTACACACCTTGACAACACCTTGCTAACTCCTTACACCAATGTCTCCTGGCACTGCTGGCTAGTCAACCCAACTGTGTCACCCCTTGAGTCGTCACCATCTACCTCACTTACCATCTCTCAACTCCTCGACTACTTTTAAAAAATTATGCCTTAATTTTTTTTGGCCCTTTGCTTGTTTCCTTGACTTCGTTCTACACCTTTGTGTCTCATTGTCCCAATCCACTTTGTTTCATCCTCTTGATAGGTTATCGTATCTCTGTCACCCTTGGATTATTTTGGTCATTGGTGTGGCGGTTGTCTGTGGAAACTAGTGAATTCATTTTCTTGCTTGCGACAATGATTTCTATTATGGTTCTATGTGCTAACCCTGAACAATCTTCAACGTGTTGCAGACTATCAAACAGTTGTCTCTTGTCGATCTATCCACCTGCGTGTCTACCAACTCACTTCTTTTTACAACCTCTTCCTTTCATGAATTTGCTTTTATTTTCCCAGACTACCGACTGATTCATTTCCTCTCCCCCTGCGTTGTTGAAATCTTGCGAGTTATCTATTGTTGCGGCGACTAGGTGAGTTGTTAGGGCTGTCGGCCACCTTCCCCTCTTACATTCCATTTTTTATTTTAATTTTAATTTATTTTACTTTTAACTCTTTACAACCACAATAATTTTTTGGCCCCTTCATTTTTTCTTCAATCGAGTGCGTCATACACTGTACGGCTTGCGATCTTGACCCCCTTTAAAAAAAATCTCCATTACACAATCACGCTTAAACCTAGCCCAACGATCCTATACAAAACTAGCTTGCTTTAATTCCAGGATCGATGTTCAAAGATTAGGCTTTGATACTATGTTAGATTTTGTTAAACCTAGCATTGTTAAATTATTAGCCTAGTAAAAGTGAGATATATTTAATAGCTTACATAACTAGGTTCTTAACATTCGACATAAACAAAAATGAAATAACCAATCTTATAAAATGATACATATTCTTCCCAATAAAGTTTTTCATTAATAATCTAAACTTACTTGGGTTCCCGTACTGGGATAATGGCCCAAGCGAGGAAATACATTAAAAAAAAATACAAATAAAAAAAATAAAAATAAAAAAAACATGTATTTGATCTAGAAAATTTTCCCTAGATCAATGTTCGATCTTATCTGCAGATCTGAATCTCCAGCTTCCCTGCACTCCCTTGGACCCAACACAATGCTCACTGAGATGTCTCTCTCAATCTTTTGTTTCTGTAGTGTGTCTTTCCAATCTCCCTAGCCTTGATTTTCAATAACTTTACATTGAGCTAAATCCCTAACCCTATTCTCCAAAGTGATTGATGGCCGAGATTAAATATCGCCTCTTTTGATACCAACGACTAAGATTAAAACATATTTACTAAATTGATTTACTTTACTTATCCTAAGTTTACTTTAGCTCAATGAACCAACATAATAATTTGTGTTTTTTTTTCTAAGTTAAACTTAGGCTAAGTTACATTAGCAATCTTGTTCACATTATATCAATTACCTAAGGAGACTAGGGATGACTTATGCACACATAGACACTAGGCCTGTGAAAAAGTACCTGCTCGGGCTACAAACATTAATACTTTGATAATAAACATTTAACCCTAATTGTAAAGTTTTCTATGCATAAAAGCCACGTAAGAAAACTGTAAGAATCAAGACACTTGCTTGTTGATAAAAGTATAATTGATATCTTCTTATAGGATTTAAATAGGAATTTACACATATTAACTTATTGTGCCGAGAGGCGCATCTACAGCCCAATATGACCCCGATGTCAGGTGGGTCATGTCCTCATACAAAATGTCGGCTTAAGTTTTAAATTAAAAAAAAATATAAAAAATCGCATTGTGCTAGAACATATATCAATTTCTAATACAATTATGTACTATTTATATAATTTGAATGGATAGTAAATTATATACGTGAATTTGAATGGATCATAAATTTACCTTTAACAAAAAAAAAAATTACCACATTGAATTTCCAAATTAAGTAAAATTTTAAACATCTTTACTCTTTACTAAAGTCAATACCATTTCCTAAATCAAAGGAAAAGAGTTAATTCAACACAAACAATCAAAATCCAAAATCTTTTAATATTGCTTTTAATTAAATATTTGTAAAATGAATTTATACTTACTCGAGAGCTATGGTAAATAAATAAAAATATATATAAACTAGATGTATGGTAAATAAATAAAAATTCTTTTTATATTTATTCCATAAACATTTTTTATATTTAAAAAAACTTTAAAAAGAGGTTTTATTTAGATGAAGCCTATGTGACAAATACCATGGGACAAATTAATATTGATACCATGGGCCAAATACCATGGGTAAATAAATAAATATAAAAGAGGTATAAACAAGTATGATAAATAAATAAATAAATATAAAATAGATATAAAGAGGTATGGTAAATAAATAAATATAAAAGAGGCATAAAGAGGTAAGGTAAATAAATAACAATATATAAAATAGGATTATAAATAAAAATCTAATTATATAACAAGCCTATGGGCCAAATACCATAGTAAAGAAAAGGGGTAT
Organism: Pinus albicaulis; assembly: GCA_034641835.2. Taxonomy (NCBI): domain Eukaryota; kingdom Viridiplantae; phylum Streptophyta; class Pinopsida; order Pinales; family Pinaceae; genus Pinus; species Pinus albicaulis. The sequence continues at coordinate 39,458,835 of CM076569.1, read as the reverse complement.
GGTAAATAAATAAAAATATAAATAAACTAGAGGTATGGTAAGTAAATAAAACCTCTTTTCATATTTACTCCATAATCTGCTTTATATTTATGAATATTTATGTTCATTAGTTTAAATAACTAAGAAGAAATAGAGAGAGAGAGTGATAAGGGAGAGATGGAGAGAGAGTGTGTATGTTTAGGAGTGAGATAAAGAGACAAAGTAAGATGTATGGAAAGAAGGGGGGAGAGAAGAAGTGAGAAGGAGAGAGGGAGGGATATAGTAATGTAGTTGGAGAGAGAGAGGGGTGGAAAGAGAGAGAGAAAGAAAGGGATGGGGAAGAGAGAGGATTAGAGAGAGAGAGAGAGATATGGGGGAAGAGAGAGGATTGGAGGGAAAAGAGAGAGAGAGAGGTGGGAGAGAAAGGGAGAGAGAGGAAGGATGAGAGAGAGGAGGAGAGTGATGGGGGAAGTGAGAGTATTGGAGAGAGAGATCAGGGAAGAGAGAGGGATTTAGGGGAGAGAGAGAGAGAGAGAGGAAGGACGAGAGAGAGGAGGAGAGAGGGATCGATAAGAGAGATGGAGTTGGAGGGGGGAGAGATGTAGGAAATAAGAAATATAGAGCGTGATAAGTGGAGAGAGAGAAGGAGTGACAAGAGAGAGACAGAGAGAGAGCGTGTATGTTTGGGGCTGAGATAAAGAGACAAATAAGGAGAGATGGAGATAAGGGGGGAGAAGGAGATATAAGGAGAGGGGGAGGGATATAGTAACATAGTTGGTGGGTGAAGAGAGAGAGAGAGGGAGAGAGAGATGGGAGAGAAAGGGAAAGAGAGGAAGGAAGAGAGAGGATGTGAGAGAGTGGAGAGAGGGAGGGAAAGAGAGATGGACTTGGAAGGGGAGGAGGAAAGAGGTAAGAAGAAAGAAATAGAGAGAGAAAGGTGGAGAGAGAGAGAGTGAGTGAGTGATAAGGAAGATGGAGAGAGAGGGAGAGAGGGGGAAGATAGAGATATAGATGGAAGGTGAAGAGAGGGAAGAAGAGAGAGATGGGGAGAGGAGGGGATTGACAAAGAGATTGATATATATAGATTGCGAGAGTGTGTGTGTTTAGGGGGGTGAGATAGAGAGACAGAAAAGAAGAGATGGAGGGGGATATAGATATGGATGGAGGGTGGAGAGAGAGAAGAATATTTCTCACACTAGATGGATTGATATAAGTGGAGATGGTGATTTATAATCCTATTTGATTATTTGCACTATATGCATCGATTTTAGTGTAGATATTTATTTCTAATGATATTTGATTACTTGCACTAGATGCATTGATTTCGTGTAGGTGGTGATTTCTAATACAATTTGATTGCTTGCACTGAATTTGTTGATTTCAATTTAGATGTCAATTTATAATTATATTTGATTACTTGCACTAGATGAATTGGTTTCAATGTAGATGATTTCTATTCCTATTTGATTGTTTGCACTAAATGCATTGATTTCAGTGTAGATGGCGATTTCTAATCTATTTGATTTATTTGAGTAAATGCATTGATTTCAGTGTAGATGTTGGTTTCTAGAGAGAGAGAGAGAGAGTGATAAGGAAGATGGAGAGAGAGGGAGAGAGGAAAAAAGGAGGAAAGAGAGATATTAATGGGGGAGAGGGAGAGAAGGAGAAGAGAGAGATATAGATGGAAGGTGAAGAGAGGGAAGAAGAGAGAGATGGGGAGAGGGGGTGATTGAAAAAGAGATTGATATATATGGAGTACGAGAGTGCGTGTGTTTAGGGGGGTGAGATAGAGAGACAAAAAAGAATAGATGGAGGGGGATATAGATATGGATGGAGGGTGGAGAGAGGGAGGAATATTTCTCGCACTAGATGGATTGATATAAGTGGAGATGGTGATTTATAATCCTATTTGATTATTTGCACTATATGCATTGATTTTAGTGTAGATATTTATTTATAATGATATTTGATTACTTGCACTAGATGCATTGATTTCAGTGTAGGTGGTGATTTCTAATACAATTTGATTGCTTGCATTGAATGTGTTGATTTCAATTTAGATGTCGATTTATAATTATATTTGATTACTTGCACTAGATGACTTAATTTCAATGTAGATGATTTCTAATCCTATTTGATTGTTTGCACTAAATGCATTGATTTCAGTGTAGATGTTGGTTCCTAGAGAGAGAGAGTGAGTGAGTGATAAGGAAGATGGAGAGAGAGAGAGAAAGAGGACAAAAGGAGGAAAGAGAGATACTAGCGGGGGAGAGGGAGAGAAGGGGAAGAGAGGGAAGAAGAGAGAGATGGGGAGAGAGGGTGATCGACAAAGAGAATGATATATATGGAGTGCGAGAGCGTGTGTGTTTAGAGGGGTGAGATAGAGACAAAAAAAAAAGAGATGGATGGGGATATAGATATGGATGGATGGTGGAGAGAGGGAAGAATATTTTTTGCACCAGATGGATCGATTTAAGTGGAGATGGTGATTTATAATCCTATTTGATTATTTGCACTAGATGCATCGATTTTAGTGTAGATATTTATTTCTAATGATATATGATTACTTGCACTAGATGCATTGATTTCAGTGTAGGTGATGATTCCTAATACTATTTGATTGCTTACACTGGATGTTTTGATTTCAATTTAGACATTGATTTATAATTATATTTGATTGCTTGCACTAGATGCATTGATTTCAATGTAGATTATTCCTAATACTATTTGATTGTTTGCGCTAAATGCATTGATTTCAGTGTAGATGGCGATTTCTAATCCTATTTGATTGCTTTGAGTAAATACATTGATTTCAGTGTAGATGTTGGTTTCTAATCCTATTTGATTGATTGTATTAGGTGCATTGATTTCAATGTAGAAGTTATTTTCTAATCTTATTTGATTGCTTGCATTAAATGCATTGATTTCAATGTATATGTTGATTTATGATTTGATGTAATTGGATATATGACAGTACATTAATATTAAAGTGATTGGATTAAAAATATTCATTGATTTTAGTGTAAGCACAAGAAGTTATTAACAATGTAGATTGATTTTTGTGTTATAGTAATTTAAGCTATTAATATTGGAGAGAAAGAGAGACAAGGTATCATGTTTACTACAATAGATCGAGCTAAAGATTTAAATGGTTTACGATTTAAATTTTCTTTTTCATATAATTGATATGAAAAGATAACAAAACTAACAAGGGAGGAAATAAGAATAGTAGAAGAAAATAGTTTGAGATTGATTGTAACATGAGTACGTTCTTATTATTCACATTTTCTATCTTTCAACACCATTATTGTCACTTTGCATTTAAAAAAAATATTTCATCATTTTTCATCATTACAGTTATTAACAATAATTATCATCTCAACGAACTGAGGTAACTAAGAAAATTTAAAATTAAAATGACCAAGTTAATCTCAGAAATATTTAGCATATTTAAAATAATTATATTAATATTTGATATATTTACATATTACTGATAAAATTAATCATATCTTTGATAGATTTCCTTGGCAGCACACGACTGAAACCAGCCTAGATCCATCTAACTCTGGATCTATCATGCGCCGAGAGGGATCAAATCTCTCAAGGTGCAAACCTTTTTTCAAGTTTTGCACTCAAAAAATAGGTTTGCACCTCGAGAGATTTGATCCCTCACGGCGCATGATAGATCCAGAGTTAGATGGATCTAGGCTGGTAAGGATAACATCAAAAACCTCTATCGTAATTTTAATACAACCCTCTCTGCTTCTAATAACAAGTTCTTTATTGATGTGTCATATAAAAAGAATAATACCAACTCTTGGGATGATAATGATTGTAAAATTGCTAAAAAAACAATTAGAGATGCTCCTAATGAATATTTAAATATTGATACGATAAATATGTGCACAACTCTTATTAAAAGGAAGAAAATGTACTAGATAAATAGAAAGCAAAAACCACCTTTGCACCTGATCAGGAGTTCATAAATTTTGCTTAAAATTTAAAGTTACATGATTGGATTGAAACCAAGATGGTTGTGTATATCTCATCTTCCTGATTCCAACGCCATGAACGGTTCGAAAAACCGATCTCGTATGAGGAAGATATTGCGTTCTAATCGAAAATGGCAGGACACGGGTGTTATTGAATTGTGATTCTGTCAACAGAAATCAATGCAGGCTGAATGAATGGTGGAGATTAGATTGCAGAAGCAGTAGTGGGAGATCAATGTTGGATGATGAATCGCGATTTCACATTTCACAAATAATAGCGGATATCGTTTGTTGGAAATACTGAGAGGGGGGGTGAATCAGTGTTCCTTTCAATTAGAGCATTAGCTAATCTTCAATTATTATCAGTGTTTGTACAATGATAACAATAAACAAAAGGAACACAAATGCACACATTTTTTAAGGTGGAAACCCACTTCGGGACAAAAACCGCCTAATTTTTTTTCTAATAATTCTTTAATATTCAACTCCAATTGAAAATAAAGGTCCAACTTCCTAGAATCTAGAAAAGCATTCTTCTCCAGCTCCCACTGGATGGATGCTCCAACGCCCGAGATTCTTCAGTAGTCAACTGAACGGATGCCCCAACACCCAATGAGCTACAACTCACCCTAGCACCACCCTAGCACCCTATAGAAGAATAAAAGAAGAATGGACTCCCGTACCAGGGAAAATGGTCCACTTTACAATGATATAGAATGATGTAGAAGAAGAAGATATACTAGACCATAACCAAAACTTTAACAAAACCACCTAATGATGATCCTAGACCTCCCAACACTCCCTCTTCAACCCTTGGCAGATAGATACTAGTACAATTTATACAATAATGTATTTACGAAGACTAAGTACAATGATACCTTTACAATGATTGTATGCAGTGCCGCACACTTGAAGACTTCATATGAGGAACTTCTTGCTGTTGTTATGTAACTTGATTGCTGCTCTTGTCATGCTACCCTCTACTGCACCTTGCTTTGCTTTTCTGCTGTAGAAATTATGTTCCTTTGCAACCCTTGACAACACATGATCTAGCTTTTTCTTTCCTTCTAGGAGCTCAATATTGAATCTGATGTATCTCTGTCATTTTAGATCCTCAATATCTGATTTTTGGTCCTATAGTATTCCTCTGAGTCATCTTTCCAATGCCATAGGTCTGACCCAATTTGGATTCTTGAAGAGAGAGTTATACCCAATCTCTCACAATGCCCTAATTATGGACTGTTTCAGCAGAGCGCACTTGTACGGCGTGCCACGTGTCACTTTGTCTTCATTTTTTACTGAAATTGATAGAGAGAAAATTATAGACTGTGCAATATCCATCACATTTTACGGCATTCCAATCTGATACTCAGAGAGATAGTTATGACAAATTTACCAAGGTCACTTCTTTGAGATAAATTTCAGGAGCCCGCAAAAACCCTGACCTACACAAATCATATCTCCAAAAATATTGCGCATCTTGATCTGAAATTTTTACTGTAGCTTCCTCAGGATTTTGGCATCACCTCATAAAACTTTCACCCTCTGAATCTTTGTAGAAAAAAATTTAGAGTGAAAATTCCAAGATGAATTGTTTCCTATGGCCAAATCCCTTGCATAAGGAGGAAATGAAGATCACAATTTATATGAATGCTTAAGTTGAGAGGGGCTTCAACAAGTGAACGTGGGAGGGATTTTAGGAGCATAAAAAATATTAATTATGACTTTTCAATGACACATGCCCCAACCCCATGGGGTTTTAGCCCACTAACTGGGGCTACAAACTTCAAACATGAATATCTCTCAAACCGTGAAGAATTACATGGCATGCCATATATCAATGGAAACATCTCGACAAGTAGAAACCATAAAAAACATTATTGACCCAGAATATATTAATTTGGTAGGTCAAAATTCCCATGCAATATTGGGTTAGCCCCTGGTGCTGCTTGGGTTGACATCAATGACAACCGTTGATCAACAATCTCCCCCTTTGGCATTGATGGCAACACAAATACTCCCCCTGCGATCATGACACCTCTTCCTACAACATTCTCTCTCCCTTTGACATCAATGGCAAAGGGTAATCCCCCTGAAACACAACCATCCTGCGGACCTGTACACACTTCCACTCCTGCTAACACACAATCGTCCTCCAGACCTGTACACACTTCCACTCCCGCTTTATATTCTTGAAAAAGGAAAATCTAATGAGAACTTGGGAGAATCCCAAGCTTTTGACGAAGATATTCAAATGCTTCACGAGGTAAAGGTTTAGTGAAGATATCAGCAATTTTTTCTTTTGTACAAACATACTCAAGTTTGATATTCTTTTCAGTGACTTGTTCTCTAACAAAATGATATTTGATTGGAATGTGTTTTGTTTTTGAATGCATGATAGGATTCTTGGAGATGCTGATGGCACTAGTGTTGTCACAGAATATCTTGCAAATTTTGTTTCATCCAAAGGACTTGAGTACAACATGATGTTGCTGCAATGTATTATGCTTCCGTTGTAGATAACGAGATTGAAGTTTGTTTTTTGCTCAACCATGATACGAGACAACCACCTAGATAGAATGTTGCTCCACTAGTACTCTTACGATCATCAATGCTTCCTGCCCAATCTGCATCTGTAAAGGCTTGAATAATGAGATTGTTACCCTTGGGATACCACAAGCCATATTCTTCTGTGCCCTTTAGATATCGAAGAATTCTTTTGACGGCAATAATATGTGATTCTTTTGGTGCTGCTTTGAATCTTGCTACTTGTCCAACTGCTTGCATAACATCTGGCCGAGAGGTTGTTACATATAGAAGACTACCAATCATAGATCTGTACAACTTCTGATCCACATCCTTAGATGAGTCATCTATGCTCAATTTTCAACCTGTTACCATTGGAGTAAGGACGGGTTTGCAATCTTCCATTTTGAATTTCTTGAGCATTTCCTTGATTTACTTGGCTTGACATATAAATATTCCTTTCTCTTGTTGAGATATTTGAAGCCCTAAGAAGTATGTCAGCTCACCAAGTAAAGACATCTCAAACTCACTTTGCATCTTTGTAGAAAAGTTCTTACTTAGTCGATCATCATTGCTACCAAATATTATATCATCCACATATACCTCAACAATTGTTAAATTATCTTTATCTATTTGTACATAAAGATTGCTATCAACAGTACCTGTCTTGAACCTTTTGTTGAGGTATAAGAGGTGTCTTTTTAACGCCTATTTATCCTACATTAATTATCAATCCGGGAACGTCCTTTTATTTCAAGAGTGTACTCTGTCTGAGGCAGCAATTTATCCCAGAGCAATGTTGTGTGAGATGTAGTACAGTATTCTAAATACAAAAGTAAACAAATGCTTGTAAGAGAAATCTAATTACAATAACATAAATTCAAATGCTCTGAAACTTAACTATTCACTCAGCAAACATCAATCGAGGATACAGTATCAATAACTCATTCCTCTAGAAATTGATGCAATTAAAATCAAACTAGAACAAGACAATCAATCTGGGAACGAGGAAGCAATAACCAATGTTCTCTACAGTTGACAGTCCTGCTTTAAACAATCAAAGGGAAATCGAAATTGAACTAACTGCTGTTGAAAGTAAACAAAGAAGAACTCTTATTAAAAGCAAGAATTAGAAATGAAAAGAAATCTGTAATTGAATGGCTATGTGCATAAACAACAAACTGTAACAATGTAAATAAACAATCTTTCTGCAATCTAAAGCTAATGAATCAGAAGTGATCATCAACAAATATTAACTTAAAACAACAATTCTATTAAACACCAAGTCCACAGCAAACGTTGTTAAATAGTAATCGACATGAACAACAAGCAAATGGAGTTAAATATTGAATAGCAAAGCTTTAGTAAACAATAACAAGATGAATAATACGGGAATTAAGATCCTCGTTGAAATGGAATAGCGATGCAATTCATTAACGTAACACACCAAGATCCATAAGCAATTAAACAACAAACCGATTAACTTGCAAACTGTAATAAAAACAAATATGAACTATCTCATAACAATAATGAAAAGATAGAGATACAAACAACAGATCGATCCACCAGGGTCGAGCCCTCAACCACCGGTGAAACGCCGTTGAGTTTTACTTCAGAGCTTGAGAAATGGAACGAGAACGTGTCTTTGTATTAATCAAACATGAATAGCTTTTACATCAGTTGCTCTTTGATCACGAGAGTCAAGGAATTACAGTGTTACAAAAGTTATTCCATAATCATCCATTCTTCTCCAATACATAATACATGCTCTCCTTTTATAATTAGAAAGAGGAGAAATTAAAGAGCAAATATGATCTCTCATAACAATATTGGATTGTTCCCAACAACTTGATTAAGCAGAAAATATATTTCCATCAATCTTTCAACAAGAGCAAGGCGAATTTGGCTTTGCAGCTGAGATTTGGAGGACGGACGCAACAACAAATCTAAGAGAATCATGCTCAAAGAACCATGTGTTTCTCTCAATAAAGGATGAATTTGGGCAACCTGTTCTTTACAAAATTAATTTGGTCCGTTCTGGAAAAAACCCATGTTCCGGATTTTCCAGATTCTTCTTCATTTGCCCAGAATCTCAACCGCAAAACTGTCACTTCTTATTCCAGCGAATTTCTGAGTTGGAATATTTGATGATGATTTGGAGATCAAATCTGTAATCTGGCAAATATCTTGGAGGCTAAAATGGTGAGTGATGTTACAAAATATATTAATAAACCATCATTGATAAAATTGTGCATAATAATCATCAATTTATTAAAAATAAAGGAGAAGAAATAATATTTATCCATAAGAGCATAATTAATTATAAAATTGATTTATATGATAAATTATAATAAATGACATGATAAAGAAGAATAAAAATGGATGAAATAAGTGTTAAAAAGTGGTCGTATTCACGAACCAACACCCTTGTTGACATAGATATCCATCAAGATGAGCATACCATGCTCTGGGAGCTTGCTTGAGACCATATAGAGCCTTCTTTAACCTGCAGACATAGTCTTCTTTTTGTGATAGTAGAAAACCTTCAGGTTGTTCGATGTAAACTTCTTCTTCTAATTCTCCATTCAGAAATGCTGACTTAACATCCATTTGGTAGACTTTTATTTTTCTTGAACATGCATAGGCGAGAAACATTCGGATGGCTTCCATTCTGGCAACTGGTGCAAATGTTTCGTCGAAATCAATTCCTTCCACTTGTGCATAGCCTTTGCAAACCAATCTTGCTTTGTTTTGGTAACCTGCCCATCTTAATTCAATTTGTTCTTGAACACCCATTTAGTCCTAATGACATTTTTATCTTTTGGTCGTGGAGCTAATTCCCAGGTGTTATTCTTCTCAATTTGATCCAATTCTTCATTCATAGCTGCTACCCAATGTTCATTTTGGCTGGCTTCCTCAAAACTACTAGGGTCAAAGGTTGCTAGAAAATCAAGGTGAGCTTGTTGTGATGAACGAAGTTGTCGACCTTCATTTATGTCACCAATGATTTGATTTGATGGATGTTCTTTTGAATCCACTCTTTTGTTCTCCTTGGAGGAGCTTCTTTTTGTTGTTCTAGTATATCTTGATGATCATTGTTTACTTCTTCCTCGTTGATAGTTGCTTCTTGTTCTACAATTTTATCTGTGTCTTTTTCAGCCTCTGTCTCAAGTTTCAAAGATTCTAGATCCTCATCATTACTCGCTAGAACACCATCTTCGTCAAATGTAACATTTATGCTCTCCACTATATGTTTTCGTCTTAGATTATAGCATTTATAGGCCTTTCTTTTGCGTGAGTAACCAACAAAGATACCTTCATCAACACGTGATTCAAACTTACCCAAATTTTGATCTTCTCTTTTGATATAACATTTGCTTCCGAAGATTCTGAAATATTTTACATTAGTTGGTTTTCCTTTCCATAATTCATATGGAGTCTTGTTGCAATTATTTCTGAGAAGACTTCGGTTGATAATGAAGACTGTCGTATCAATTGCTTGAACCTAGAATTTTTCATCCAATTTTGAGTCCTTCAACATTGTTCTACCCATTTCCTGTACAGTTCTATTCTTTCTTTCAGCAACTCCATTTTGTTGAGGTGTTCGTGCTGTTGAAAATTTCCTTTTTATTCCATTTTCGTCACAGTATTTTTGAAATAATTTGGAAGTGAATTCTCCACCATTATCTGATCTTAAACACTTTATTTTCAAATTAGTTTCATTTTCAACCAACTCCTTGTAGATCTTAAAGCACTCAAATGCTTCAGATTTTTTCTTTAGGAAACTGACAGCTATCATCCTGATATAGTCATCTATCATCAACATGAAATATAATTCTCCGTCTAAGCCTTTTGTTCTCACAGGACCACATAGATCAGTATGTATCAATTCCAATGGATGTGATGAAAAGTGTTCTTTTGTTTTAAATTGGACTTTTGTCTGCTTGCCATGCCGACATGCCTCACATAGTTTGTTGGAAGGTTTTGAGATTTTCGGCATTTCTCGTACTGCTTCCTTTTTTGCTTATCCTGACAAGATTGTCAAAGTTTATGTGACCCATTCGTTTGTGCCATAACCAACTTTCATCTTCTTTAGCTAGTAGACATGCTTTAGTTGCTTCATCCAGAACATATATGTCGTTTGGAGCTCGACTTGTTGTAGCCACGATTTTACCATACCTGCCTTTCTTGATTTCACATTTTGTGGAGTTGAATAGCATTGTGTGTCCTTGATCACACATTTGTCCAACACTGAGCAGATTGTGATTCATGTTTTCGACCAATAGAACATTCTTGCTTATAACATCTTTTCTTCCAAGAGTGACGGTACCTGATCCTATAACATTTGAATATCCATCATTTCCAAAGGATATGGTTCCATCCTTCTTCTCTTTTAGAGATACAAATTTCCTTCTATCTCTAGTCATATGCGTTGAGAAACCACTGTCAACATATCACACATCTTTCTTTTTTTGAGCCTTGAGAGCGAGAGCACAATTATCAGTATTCTTATTCTTCCATGTTCGTTCATTCTATGGCTTAGAAGATTATTCTGGAGGATTTTCAAGTCTTCAGTCTCTGGCTATGTGTCCAAAGTTCTGACATTTGTAACATTCCATATTATTTCTTAAATTTTCAAATCTATTGATGTTTCGTTGAGCCCTGGGAGGTTCATATTTGAAGAATCTCTTGGAATTGTATTGGTTCATAGGGTACATGTGACATTCTACAGCTTTATGACCAAATTTTCCACATGAATAACAATAGCCATGAAGAATATGTTGGTACCTGGATGAAAATATTCATCGAGGAATCGTCTTCCAAGGATGTGCTTGCGAATCTTGTCCAATGAAGTCTTCATGTATTTCAGATATCATAGGTTCATTGTATTTTGTTGTAGAAGGTCCTGCTTCTTCTTCTTTGTAACCGAGGCCAGTTCTGTGGTTGTAAGATCGTTGATTGTTGATGAGTTCTTCCAATGCCCTTGAGCTGTTGGCATAGTTTTGGACAGTTTTTCCCTTCTTCACTTCCTTACACAGTGAGACTACTTCGGCTTCTAATGCTTCCCTTTCTTGGTTGCTTTCTTCCAACTTCTTTTGAAGTGACTCTTCAATGCATTTGTGTTCTTCAACCTCAATTTTGAGACCTTGAACTTGTTCTTCAAGAGTGTTGGAATGGATATTATCAGCATTGAGCTCTTTTATAAGCTTGATTGCCTCCTCATAAAATTATTCTATGGTCAACACTTCTTCTTCATTGTTTGATACTTCTTGTTTATTGTGCTTGGCCATAAACAATACTTTGTCATTGGCTTCTTCTTTGCTGTCACTTTCTTCATCGGATGAGGAGCTATCTTCTTTAGAGAGAAATTTCCTTTTGGATCCTTTATTTTTTCCTTTCCTATTGAATTTCTTAAAGCCTTTCTTTCCTTCTGAGTTGCCATCACTTTTGTTTGGACATTTTGCTACGAAATGCCCAACCTCACCACAACCGAAACATATCAATGGAAGTTTACCTTTGAATTTTCCCTTACCAGGTTTTAATTTTCTCGTAAAGTAAGTATATTCTTCATCTGAAAGACCTTCTCCATCATCTCCCTTTTCTTCACACTTGCAGGTGCATGTCATTTCAATTGAAGGTTGTTTGTCCTTATTGGTTTGCTTAGATGCAATGAAGGCAGTTTCTAGATTTTAAGTACCCTTTTCTTCATCAAGTCTCATTTCATATGCTATGAGAACTCCATGCAATTCTTCCTTGCTGAGTTTGTCCATATTTTCACTGTATTCTAAGACCGATACCTTTGGGTTGAATCTCCCTGGTAACGTTCTAAGAATCTTCCGTATAATAGTCTTCTCATCAACTGGCTCTCCCAATCCTTCCAGAGTATTGGTTATTTCATCAACGCATTGGAAGTATGTAGCAATGTTGCAATCTTCTTTCATTCTGAGTTGCTCAAATTTTGCTCTATAGATTTGAAGCTTTGCTTCTTTGACATTTGAGTCATCTGCATATATATTCTCAAGCTTTTCCCATACATTTTTGGCAGTTTTACAACCCAACACCTTATGATAAGCAGATTCAATAAGTCCACTGATAATAATATTCTTTGCTTTTGCATCATTTACCAAATTCTTCTTACCTTTTTCATCCGCGGTTGATGTAAATCCATTTTGAACAGTGTCCCATACTTCGTAACCTTGCGCCAAGAGATAGACCTCCATTCTTCCTTTCTAGAGTGCATAATTATTTTCATTGAATAGAGGTACACCATTCTTGGTATGCTCCATGACCTCCTTCCAGTTGTTAAACTGCTATTGAAGGAACCAAGCTCTGACACCAATTGTTGGAAATACTGAGAGGGGGGGTGAATCAATATTCCTTTCAATTAGAGCATTAGTTAATCTTCAATTATTATCAGTGTTTGTACAATGATAGAAGTAAACAAGAGGAACACAAATGCACACAATTTTTAAGGTGGAAACCCACTCCGGGACAAAAACCACCTAATGCTTTTCTAATAATTCTTTAATATTCAACTCCAATTGAAAATAAAGCTCCAACTTCCTAGAATCTGGAAAAGCATTCTTCTCCAGCTCCCACTGGATGGACGCTCCAACACCCGAGATTATTCAGTAGTCAACTGAACATATGCCCCAACACCCAATGGGCTACAACTCACCCTAGCACCACCCTACCACCCTACAGAAGAATAAAAGAAGAATGGACTCCCGTACCAGGGAAAATGGTCCACTTTACAATGATATAGAATGATGTAGAAGAAGAAGATATACTAGACCATAACCCCAACTTTGACACAACCACCTAATGATGATCCTAGACCTCCCAACACCGCCTCTTCAACCCTTGGCAGATAGATACTAGTACAATTTGTACAATAATGTATTTACAATGACTAAGTACAATGATACCTTTACAATGATTGTATACAGTGCTGCCCACTTGAAGACTTCATATGATGAACTTCTTGCTGTTGTTATGCACCTTGGTTGCTACTCTTGTCATGCTACCCTCTGATGCACCTTGCTTTGCTTTTCTGCTGTATAAATTCTGGTCCTTTGCAACCCTTGACAACACATGATCTAGCTTTTTCTTGCCTTCTAGGAGCTTGATATTGAATCTGGTGTATCTCTGTCATTTCATATCCTCAATATCTGATTTTAGATCCTATATTAGTCCTCTGAGTCATCTTTCCAATGCCACAGGTCTGATCCAATTTGGATTCTTGAAGAGAGATTTATACCTAATCTCTCACAATTCCCTAATTATGGACTGTTTCAGCAGAGCGCACTTGTATGGCGTGCCACATGTCACTGTTTCTTCCTTTGTTTCTGAAATTGATAGAGCGAAAAGTAAAGACTGTGCACTATGCATCACTTTTCACGGCATTCCAATCCGATACTCAGAGAGAGAGTTATGACTAATTTACCAAGGTCACTTCTTTGAGATGAATTTCAGGAGCCTACAAAAACCCTGACTTACACAGATCATATCTCCAAAAATATTCCGCATCTTGATCTGAAATTTTTACTGCAGCTTCCTTAGGATTTCGGCTTCGCCTCACAAAAATTTCAGCTTTTGAACCTTCGTATAAACAACGTTAGAGCGAAAATGCCAAGATGACTTGTTTCAAATGGTTGAATCCCTTGCATAAGGAGGAAATGAAGATCACAATTTATATGAATGCTTAAGTTGAGAGGGGCTTCAACAAGTGAACGTGGGAGGGAGTTTAGAAGCATAAAAAATATTAATTATGACTTTTCAATGACCCATGCCCCAACCCCATGGGGTTTTATCTCACTAACTGGGGGTACAAACTTCAAACATGAATATCTCTCAAACCGTGAAGAATTACATGGCGTGCCATATATCAATGGAAACATATCAACAAGTAGAAACTATAAAAATCATTATTGACCCAGAATATATTAATTTGGTAGGTAAAAATTCCCATGCAATATTGGGTTAGCCCCTGGTGCTGCTTGGGTTGACATCGATGACAACCGCTGATCAACATCGTTAAGAGTTCGCATGGTATGTTAAATAGGTTGTGATGCGATGCGATGAGGGGAGCCACATGTTTCCATTGAGCATGAGTGCACATCACATAAATTATGGTTTTAGCATTATCAATACCAAGTTAAACATGCAGGAAAGCGATTTGCGATGCGTTGTGATTGGTTACATGTTGTGGGACCCGAGAACCCTGTTCCGCGTGAATATAAGCTTTTTAAGGCTATGTGTGATCAGTTTAAAATGTAAGTGTTGTTTGATCATGAACGTGTATGTTTAATGAAACTTCGATATTGTTTCTGCTAACGTATACGCCACTTAATGGTTGGGGGTGCACATGTGGCCACCACCCTAACCGTAACATTGAATGAGCAGATTAATAGGCGGAGCGGATAAGGGTTGGCCCTAATTTAACTCCAGTTAACTGCATTTCTCCACATTTAGTGGAGTTTCCTAGGAGATATTGGGAAAAAGTGTAGGAGGCTCATTATTCGACCATTCTAAGTGAATGAAGAGCCATTCTTTGCTGATTGAATCATGCTAAGGCCATTGGTGCAGAGAAAATAGCCATTAGAGCGTTGTAGCTACATGTAATAACAAAATTTTGAGCATAATGAAAGATGGACAAGCCATTGGGAGCTGGACCAGCAGATGTAGCCCAGGACGGGTGAACTGCTTCATCATGCTCAAAAGAATTTAACTGTTGTTGTTTAGTGCAAAGAATTGTTTAACTGTTTGCAAGTTTTAGATGCTTACAAGGCTCAAACTCAAAAGGGAAGAAGGCAAACTGGTGGAAGCAGGAGGGTCTCAAAAGGAGCCAAAGAAAAGGAGAGAAATATTGCCACAATCTCCACCACCTAGTTCACCTCCTAAAGAAGTAGAAGCTCCATTAAGCATGTCTCATAAGGAAGGAGAAATTCATGAAGAATTTGACCCTAAGGAAGAAGAAAGAGTGTTTAGGAAAGCATTTCTTGACATGGTTGAGATGGTTAGAATTCTTTATCAAGAAAGGAATGAGAGACTGGAAGGAGAAGGATCTAAACTCCAAAAGGAAGGACAATGATCTTCAGGAGGTCAACATGATGAAGAGAAGTCAAAGAAGGGAAATGGGGGAAATGGAGGCAATGGAGAGCCACCATCTTCACCCTCATGATCATCATCATCATCTTCTACCTCTTCTTCAGTACATCAGCCACACAAGTCCAAGAGCACTGGTAAATCTCCTTTATTAAAACTTGATGTTAAGTTTGAATTTCCAATGTTTTATGGTGAAGTAAATGTAGACAAGCTAGATAATTGGATTCGACAATTGGAGGTCTATTTAAGAATAAAGAACCTTCAAGATGGTGATACCAAAATTCAATTAGCTTCTTTGAGAATGGAAGATGAAGCACTTGTTTGGTGGGAAGCTATGTTGCACAGGTTCCCGCACCCGGGGGTGGGGTTCTCGAACCCGCACCGGATTCCCGCACCCAAGTACCGGATTCGAGTACGGCTTCTTCTTAGAAGAACCCAAACGAACCGGGTTCTTCGGAAAAAAAAAAAAAATTGAGTTCTTTGGGTTCTTTAGGTATGAAGCACCCATGGTTTGGGTACTTAGAACCCGAATTTCAGGTTCTTCGGGTTCTTCATGAACAATTTCCTCAAATATATATATATATTTTTTAAATGATTAAAATTTAAAAATTTTAATTAAATTTTAATAAATATTAAAATTAAATTAAAAATAATTTAATAAATTAGAAATCTAACTATTTTTTAAAACATACAAATTACAATTAAATTTTAAAACTTAAGAGTTAAAACTTAAAACTTAAAAAAAATAAAATAAACCTTAAAACATATCTACCTATCCATGAATCATAAGTTCATAACTTACCCAACGAAAGCGTAGACTTACCACAAGCATCCATCCTCAAATTGCTATGGATGATCCAAAGCCTCAAGATGAGAGTGATTCCTACTTGGAGAGCATGCTAACTGAAGATCTAAGTGATGTTGATGACATGGATGCTGATGATATGGCTTGAGGAAGCCATTGCTCACTATTAGGCTTTTAGCTATTTTTATTTTAGTATATCAAAATTTCCTAGTTCATGTTTACAGTTTGCCATTTGGAGATGCCTTGAGGCAAATTTTGAATTTAGTATGACAATGGACATATATTTTGAAATTTTGAATCATGATTCTAATTTCTTATAAGTTATTAATATGTAAACTGAGCTCCAATTTGCACTTGATATCATATATGAATCATGATATTATCAAACTAGAAATTTTGAAATTTCAATAACAAATGTCACATGTGAATGTTGAAACTTGAATGTTGAATGATGTGCATGTTTGAATCTTTAAAGTTTAAAGTTTATAAATTATTAGTAATTTACAAATTACTATATTAGTGTCATTAAATTTATAATTTAGAATTTAGAATTTAGAAAATATAGTATTATATATGATATATAAATTATAATATATATTAATATAAAAATACCCAGACGAACCCACGCACCCTGTTTCAAAAAATGTCGTCCCCGTCCCCGTCCCCGAACCCACGTTTCCTGGCAACATAGGTGGGAAGCCAAGACACAGGAGGAAATCAAGAAACATGGTAAGATTATTCTATCATGGTCATATTTTATTGATGCTATTAAACAACAGTTGTATCCATTAGCTCATATGCAAAAAGCCATTATGAACTGGCAGAACTTTAGGTAGTTAAAGGGACAAAAAGTGCAAGAATACACCCATAAATTTAGGAGAATAACTCTTTTATTAGGGGTGGATTTGCAGAGCCAAGACACTTTGCTAAAGTACATAGGAGGCTTACATAGCTACCTAAAACATACTATTCTCGTGTTTAACCCCACCAGAAGATTCTTAAAGAGGGTAGGAAGAAACCTTTTAAGGGTAAATTCAAGGAAAAGTCCCCAAAAGGTAAAAACAAAAAGAATGCATCTTTTAAGAAAGAGGGAGAAAAAATTATTTGTAAACATTGTTCAAAAGAAGGCCATGATGAAACTCATTGTTGGAAATTACATCCATAATTGAGGCCAAAGAAACCCATTAACAAAGGGAAACATAAAAGTTTTGCTACAACTCAACATGACTTAGGGTTTCATTCAAGTGATGAGACCAAAATTACAACCATGGTATTGAATAACATGGAGGGAAAAGAAATTGAAACTAAACCCACTACCAGTACATAAAACTGTCTCATAAACACTTCAAATGAAGAAGAAAGAATAGAACTGTTTCATGTGAGGGTTATATCCAAGCATACCAAGATGGACACACTATTTGACAGTGGGTCACAAGCAAACTTTATCTCTCAAGATTTGGTCAAAAAACTTAACCTTGATACCATACCACATCCAAAACAATATCCATTGGGTTGGATTTGTAAGGATGCAAATCTACAGATTACAAGGAATTGTATATTGAGGTTTGCAATCACTGTAAGCTTTGTTAACATAGTTGAATTAGATGTGGTTTCGCTTGACATAACAGGTATTGTATTAGGAAGTCCTTACTTGTATGATAGGAAAGCGATCTTCTATCACCATGAGAACAAGTATCATTTATTCAAAGATGGAAAGGAGTTCATTGTTAGAGCACACTACAAGAAGATAAATATTGCATTGGTAAATGTTGGAAAGGTAAAGAGGTTGGTAAATTCAAGTAAGAATTTTGTTCTTCTTACGATTAAGCCCAAAGCTGATATTAATCATGAATATTTTGAGGGATGTGATCCTAAGTTGAAATCAGAATTATATGATGTGGTTAATGGGCATCATGAGAAGTTTCAGGAGCCAACAGGGTTGCCTCCAAAAAGGGAAATTCAACATGAAATTCAGTTGCAGCAGGATTTTCCTCTTCCAAACATTGGTATGTATCGCATGTCGATAATGGAGAATGTTGAAATAAAGAGGAAAATCAAAGATATGTTGGATAAAGGTATCATAAGGCCAAGCACCTCGCCATGCGGTTCACCCATAGTATTGATACCAAAGAAAGACGAGACTTGGCGCATGTGTGTAGATTTTCGAGCTTTGAATAAAATTACGGTAAAAAATCATTACCAAATCCCAAGAATGGATGATTTACTTGATCACCTGAAAGAAGAAAAGTTTTTCACTAAGTTATATTTACGAAGTGGATATCATCAAGTAAGAATTGCAAAAAGTGATATATGGAAAAATGCATTCAAAACCAAACAAGGACTCTTTGAATGGCTAGTTATGCCTTTTGGTTTATGTAATGCACCGGCAGCTTTTATGCAGGTTATGGATAATGTTTTGTGACCATTCCTTGATGACTTTGTTATTGTGTACTTAGATGACATTTCAATTTTTAGAAAAACAAGAGAAGATCATGTCTTGCATGTAAATAGAGTGCTTGATATTTTGAAGAAAGAGAAATTGTTTCTTAAGATGTCAAAATTTGAGTTTGGAAAGGCTTCTTTGGTCTATTTGGGACGTATTGTAGGAGGAGGAGAATTGAGTATTGATCCTTCTAAAGTGGAGGCCATTGTGAATTGTCCCACACCCAAAACAGTTACCAAGGTAAGAAGTTTCTTAGGTGCAACTCAATATTGGAGAAAATTTATTGCTAACTTTTCTTCCATCACAGCTCCTATGCATGCAATGACAAGTGTGAAGAAAGACTTCCAATGGGGAGGAAAACAACAACAAGCTTTCAAAGCTTTAAAAGACAAGATCAATTCAGCTCCAGTCCTTGCATACTAAATTTGATACAACCATTCGAGATACAAACCGATGCTAGTGACTATGCCATGGGTGCAGTCCTATTACAGCATGGTAAGTCTATCGCCTTTCATTCAGAAACTTTTAATGGTGTTGTGACTAATTATCCTACATATGACAAAGAACTATATGCGTTGGTACAAAGTGTCAAGAAGTGGAAACACTACTTGATGGGTAAAGAGACTATTGTACACACCGATCACCAACCATTACAGTACTTGCAGTCGCAAATAAAATTGAAGCAATCAAGACATTTCAGGTGGATGGGATTTCTTCAACAATTTCACTTGGTTATAAGGTAAAAAAAAGACATATTCAATAATGTTGCAGATATGCTTTCGAGACCAACCATTAGTACTTCTACTTTACTAAAAAATGATTCTGTTGTGCATGAGAGTTACATAGAACAATATGCACATAACATTGATTTCAAAGATGTGTATGCTAATTTGAGTGAAGGGAATCAAGTTGAAGAAAGAGATTATCACATGCATAAAAATTTGCTGTTTCATTTGGGAAAGCTATGCATTCCACAAGGAGAGAGGCTAAGTGTCATGAGAGAAGCTCATTCTTCTCTTATTGCTAGACACTTTGGGGTAAGAAAAACAGTGGCACATCTACAGAGGTATTGTTATTGGCCTCGCATGATAGATTGTGTGTCACATTTTATAACAGGTTGTTCTAAGTGTGCAACAAGTAAGCCTAGTAATAGGAAGCTTGGATTGTACATGCCACTATCGGTACCATCAAGGCCATGGGAGAGCGTTTCCATGGACTTTGTTGGAGGTCTACCTATGTCAAGAAAGCAATATGATTATCTTTTTGTAGTCGTGGATAGATTCAATAAAATGTGTATACTTATGCCATGTAAGAAGACCATTACTGTTGAACTTTATTTTCAAAATGTTTGGGTTCATTTTGGATTGCCCACTTCTATTGTTAGTGACAGGGATTCCAGGTTCATTGGGAATTTTCGGTCAAATATATGGAGAATGAAGGACACAAATTGAAAAAGAGTACCGCTTTTCATCCACAAACATATGGACAAACCGAACTGGTGAACAGAACAATTGTGCATCTATTGAGAGGATATTGCAGCAAACATCCTAAGTTGCGGGATGAACAAATGCATTACATTCAACACGCTTACAATCGAGCAAAGCACTCTTCAACACAAACCTCACCTTTTGAAGTATGCTTTGGGTATTTTCCAAAATATCCATTATAATTCATCTTTGGGAAGGATGTTGCAATTTATGGCCATAGTGATATTGATAAGGCTTGAAAGTTCATTGAGAAAATTCAGAGGATACATCAACAAGTGCAAGAACAGCTTGAGAAAATTCAAAGAAAATACAAAGAAAGGCATGACAAACATCGGGTTGATCATATGTTTTAAGAGGGAGATGAGGTATGGTTGCACATTAGCAAAGAAAGGATGCAAGGGGAAGGTAAAAAACTCAAACCCATTCGCTATGGTCCTTTCAAGGTCATAAAAGAAGTTGGTAATAATGCATTCCAATTTGATTTTCCTTCGTACATGCAAATATAATCAATTGTTAATGTTGAAAACTTACGCTTGTATGAGCCTCCTTTGATCGATGATCAAGGAAGTGATGTTCAGCTACCTTCTATTTAATATTTCTCGCCAGAATTTTTGGATGAGCTCAAAGAAGATATAATTCCTGACAGGAGGACAAGAGCATCAAAGAGGGGAAGTGTTGACTACCTTCAAGTTGGGCTCAAAGGCACTAAACCAAGTAAGGCAAAATAGATGGAGATTGAAAATGCGAGGGAGTTGTACCCTCATATACTAAATAGGTAATCAAGTCTTTTGGGGTCCAAAAGCTTCCCAATGGGGAGGAATGATGAGGAGTTCATAAATTTTGCTCAAGATTCAAAGTTACATGATTGGATTGAAACTAGGATGGTTATGTAGATTTCGTATTCCTGATTCCAGTGCCGTGAATGGTTCGAAAAAGCGATGTCGTATGAGGAAGATATTGCGTTATGATAAAAAATAGCAGGACATAGTTGTTATTGAATTGTGATTCTGTCAACAGAAATCAGTGCAGGCGGAATGAAAGATGCATATTAGATCGTAGAAGCAGTAGTGGGAGATCAACTATGGATTATGAATCGCAATTTCACATTTCGCAAATAATAGCGGATACTATTAAGAGTTCACACGATATGTTAACTAGGTTGCGATGCGATGCGGTAGATTTAAAATGCGATGCGATGAGGGGAGCCACATGTTGGCATTGCGCACGAGCGTACATCGCATAAATTATGGTTTCAACGTTACCAGTACCAAGTTAAACTTGCAGGCAAGCGATTTGCGATGTGCTGTGATTGGTTTCATGTTGTGGGACCCGAGAACCCTGTTCCACGTGAATATAAGTTGTTTAAGGTTATTTGTGATATGTTTAAAATGTAAGCGTTGTTTGTTCGTGAACGTGTATGTTTAATGAAACTCTAATATTGTTTCCGCTAACGTATAAGCCACTTAACGGTTGGGGGTGCGCATGTTGCCATCACCCTAACCTTAACACTGAATGCACAAATTAATAGGCAGAGCGGATAAGGGTCAACCCTAATTTAACTCTAGTTAACTAGAGTTATCCACATTTAGTGGAGTTTTCATAGGAGATATTGGGAAAAAGTGTAGGAGGCTCATTATTCGACCATTCTGAGTGAATGAAGAGTCATTCTTGACTAATTGGAGCATGTTGAAGCCATTGGTGCAGAGAAAACAACCATTGCAACATTGTAACTACATGTAATAGAAAATTTTTGAGCATAATGAAAGATGGACAAGCCATTGGGAGTTGGACCAACAGATGTAGCCCAGGAGGGGTGAATTGCTTCATCATTCCTGTTGTGTAAATTTCATGTGGTGAATTATTTCTCTGTTTTACACTATTGTTTAGTGTTATTTATGCTTATTTTATGCTTATAATTAACTAAAGTTCATCTATAATTCATGGAAAAACTCCTTAATCCTTACGCAAACTAATGAACCAATTATGCACATGTTTTTAAAACTAAAAGACCCTTAGCATAGCAAAACTAATACAATCATTTCAGATCAGCACCTATTTAAATCAGCTTTAGGAAGTTTTTTTGAAAAATTCTAATTCTTAAAACTAAAGAAAACATTATAACTCCCTTGAAAAAAATATAATTCCTACCTTAAAAACCTTTATGAATCTCTTAATGCCATAGACACCATTTTGAAGCCCCCTATAAAGGATGATATATTTTCTTTGGAAGACTTTGAGTTTGGCATGAAACAACTCATATTTCGACCCTCTGAAATTTTTAAATTCGGTGGGCCTATCCCCATACCTCAAGTACACAATCTTTTTAGTTTGGCAATGAAGCAAGGCTTTCCTACCCTTGGAATTAGAGCCTCATTGTGTATATGTTTAAAAGTGAGGATCATTCCCTCTAATTATATGACCATTATGATCAGCCACATTTTAGTCAAGTTGTACATAATTATTTTGGAAAATAAGATTGGCTTATGGCTAGAAATCTATGGTAAAAGAGCTAAAGGCCAAGTTGTGTTTAGGATATATCATTCAATTGCGGGCCATATTTTACTCTTAGAATTATTGTAGATGAACATCACAATAATAAAATTGATCTCTTTTGTTGTTTCATTGACTTTAGAAAAACTTTTGACGTTATTCCAATGGAAAAATTGTGGAAGAGGCAAGAAAAGATAATGGTCCCTCTTGGGTTGAGGGTTGTCGTGACAAGGAAATATGAGAATGTTCTTTTCAAGTTTAAGACCACCGAGAGTTGGCCGAAAGAAATTAAATGCATTATTGAAGTTAAGGAAGGGTGTCCCTTATTCCCTACCCTTTTTGGCATATACATTGATAAGCTAAAAGAGCGTTTGGAATTCGTAGGTCGTGTTGGCCCCATGCTCACTGGTATAGTCATAAATTTTCTGCTTTGTGTTGATGATATTGTTCTTTTGGGGATGAACCATTATGATCTGGGAAAGCAACACGAATCATCCAATATTTGTGCTCCAAGATGGGTATGATTGTTAATATTGATAAAATTGGAGTCATCATAATTAAATCCAAGAAGATCACATAAAATAACAACAAATTGGAGGAAACTCCATACTAATATCTTGGAATCGATATCCATTCACAAGCTCAACTAGAATTATAACATTGAGAAAATGATAAATGGGGGATGAAATGCTTATTATGGGCTCAAAAACAATTGTACGTCAACAAATCTTTGGATATGAGATCTAAAAAAAATCCTCTTTGAGACTCTTGTCACCCATTTTATTTTTATGGATGTGAGGTTTGTGGTTGCAGTATCTCCATAGTGTCGAGGACGATAGGATATATCCAAAATCAGTTTATAACATACAATCTCAAGATTAAAGAAAATCTTGCCTATCTGATCCTTTTGATTGAAACAACTCTTTCCCCCATTAAAATCATGGTTATGAATGGGTATTTTATGTAAAAGAATAATTTAAACAACATGGAATCTAAGATGTTTGCTTAAATTGATTTTAAATTTAACCAAAACCCCCATTTTTGACTCAAATGGGGATGACATAAGGATGTCCGGTCTTGGCTAGACCACTGGGGATAAAGGAGGATATACTTTTGCAGATTAAGGATAATATTAAAAATATTATTACATAGAAATTTAAGGAGAAATTGTGGGGTAATAAAGAGTTAGAGGGAAAAATAAAATTATGATATTATAAGGAAGTGATCAACCCAAATCATATTTGTTTTGATTAATGTTAAGAAGAAAATAAATAGAATGATCAACTCAAATATGGAAAATCAAAATATATTTGTCTTGATTAATATTAAGACATTTTTTGGGAAGATCTTAATGCAAATGTGCAAAATTTTGTGGCGGAATGTGTGGTATTCTAACAAAATAAAGGAGAGACTGTCAAGACCCCGATGCTCCTTCAGCCATTAGTCATACCAAGGCAACATTGGGAAGATGTTTCAATGGATTTTATTATAGATTTACCCAATTCTGAAGGAAAGAGTGTCATTATGGTAGTGTTAGATTGAATGACAAAGTATGCCCAATGTTGCTTTCTTTTCCATTCTTTTAAAGCAACTACTGTGTAAAAGCATTCATGGAAACAATCCAAAAATTACATGGAATACCAAAAATTATTATAAGTGAATTATTTTCTTGTTTGGGTACTCGATTGGCTCACAAATCATCTTACTATTCTAATTCTGATGAGAAAACTGAGATTGTGAATAAACACTTAGAAGGATATCTACGTTGCTTTGCGTATGATAAATAGACACAATGGGTCAAACGGCTGCCCTTGGCAGAATGGTGGTACAACACAACCTTCCATACCTTATAAAAAATGTCACAATTTATGGAACTCCATGGATATCATGCTCCATCCATTACATCACTCTTGAAAGAGACTATAAAGGCTCAAGCAGTAGAGGGCCACACATAACACCAACAAGAGGTTTTCAAACTATTGAAGGACAAATTGGTTATGACACAAAATATGATGGAATAAAAAGCATATCAACATTGCAGTGAAAGGGAATTTGAAGTGGGGATTGGGTACTTGTGAGTCTACAACCATATAAACATATGTCTCTCAAGCAACAAAAGAAGGACTATAAATTAGCTTCAAGGTATTATGGCCCCTATAAGGTGTTGCAGAGGATTAGAAATATGACTTAGAAATTGGAGTTCCCTCCATATTCACATGTATATCCAATATTCCATGTTTTTTTCCTTAGAGAAGGTAATCTGTGACAAGATCTCAGTCCAAGCTATTCTACCAAAAATTAATAAAAAATGGAAAATAATACTATAACTAGAACAACTTTGAAAACATAGACTAAGCAACTGAGAAATACAACAATTACTGAGTACATCATCAAATGGAAGAACTTACCAGTAAAAGAAGCGACATGGGAAGATGATTTGTTCATGTAGAAACACTTACAAATAGTCAGGTGTCGAGGACAACACTTTGAAGGGGAGGAGCATGTTAAGCTCTTTATAAGCCCCATGCTAACCCAAAAACCCCTTATTAAGCCCTAGATATTGAGTGATTACAATTTTATTGTTAGATTGTCCTCTAGGCTAGAATATCTCATGATCCCATTTTATTATAATTGTATACTTTGTTTCCTATATATATACCAAGGAGACCTAGTCTTAGGATCATCAAGTGTTTTCTTATACAATGTGTTCATTGTAAAAGGAGGTTCCCCCTCAAAGATGATTGTAATTATTGGTTTTTTATCATTTTTAAGGTGCAAGGTTTATAATGTAAAAACATTTTTGCATGGAGAAACCATGTGGCTAAACATGGCCAAAGCCAAGTTAAGTCCCCATCTATGCATGGAAAATAAATACACATTGAGCTACGGCTTGATTAAGGAATTTGAATATAATCCCTATGCCCATTAACACTAAGAATGACAAGGTATAATGATGATCCTTAATTAGCCAAAAGATTAATTTCCTGGTTATTATCTTGTAGAACATGAAACATTGATTTTATAACCACCTATTTGGTGAGAAAATAGATCATTTTAAAAATATTTATGAGTTTAAGATCCACTCGAAAGGAGCCTAAAATAAGATGGCATATTATGAATCACAAATCCACCACTATAATCATTTTTTTAAGGCTAAGAGTAAATAAATGAAGCAACCCTTGAAGAAACACATATGCTTATGCTTAATTGTTCATGGCCAGTAGAGAAAAAATGAATGTTGCTAGGTCCCTATAATACTAGTGTATGCCCTTATTGTTATTGTCTTTTTTTTTGGTAAATTAGGCTAATCTATATTAATTCGAAAATAGAAACAATACATATGCTACAGGCTAGGTTGGTAAGTTGCGCTTAACCAATCCCAACCTTAGTTGCACGGTTTTGGGGCTGCCTCCATGGAGGAAACCAACCCGAAAAATACCTGAAGCAGGAAATTACAAAATGCGCCGAAGCGTTGGTGTATCCATAATTATAAAATATGCGGAAGCATAAGTATAACTTGAAATTTCATTGTGATAGCAAGCATGGAAAAAAAACAAGGAAGAACTGAGCAGCATTGCAGTCCTTAGTCTTCAGATTCATCATTACTGTCTAGCTCTTCTTCCACTATGGGGCAGGCATATGCCTGCATAACCACTTCCTCTATATCAGTGGGTGGATGCGTAGATTTTGGGACCGGTGCGCAGAGGATGGGTGCCACCGGATATTCTGCATTAGGGACGCATGTCCAAGTACCTTCAGAATCCATAATCCATACATCTGTATCATCACCCTCATCCTCCAGAGCTGGAAGAGGTTCAGTCTTGTGAGGTGGGAGATGCGCCTGATGCGCAATGGTGGGCTTCCGAGGTCCACATATTCCCCTCTGCGAAGCTTGCACGGGGGCATCCTCCTCCTGATCCGGGGGACTCTGTCTAGCGAAACTGCCTGAGGAGGAGCCTTCAATAGACTCCAGGCGATTGTTCGTTCCACGGTGGTAACGATCGGGGAGCACCCCTCTCTACCCTCCACGGATGGTTCTTTGGCGCAACCTCGGTGCCATGGCTTGCTAAAGTAGAGGTGTGATAGAGATGGAGGGATGCTGAGTAGGGGGAGAGGGTCGAAGCAGGGGAGAAGCAAGTGGACAGGGGGAACGATGAGGGGGAGAGCATGTCGAGGGACGTGGAGTAATGGGTGCGTGCAGACTATTGAGATTGGTGGGACAAATGGAGATGGGATAACATGCGCATACTGGGTAACTCACATCCCAGAGATTTCTGCGCAACACAACTCTAGGAATAGGGTTGCGCAGTGGGCTGGTGGCACAGGAGGGCAATAACAAAAGCAACAGAAAAGACTAAGGGAGCTGATTGTGAATCTCTTTGTACTGAGGGGCCTTCCTTTTAAAAGGCATGTAACACATGAGAAGGGGAAGATTATGATTGAGCCTCGCACGCAGCTACGTGCCATAACCGTTTTCATGAGCAGGCTCGAGTGAAGAGTTATGGCCAGTCGACATATCGATCCAGGTAATCATTTAGGATGATTGCTGTAGAGAGGCACCCTCGAGGGGGTGACACTGTCCAAGCGTGTCTTCATCATGCCTTATCTCATTCATCTTATGCGGATGGTTACTGGTTTGAGGATCCACATCGGGTGAGGACTTGCACTGCAGATATTCATCCTCATGGGCGTGGGAGAGGCGATTGTCATTCATACTCATGCTGTCACCCGCATCTGGGGCCCTTATTTTTATTGTTACTGTAGCCCCCTTATTGTTATTGTTGTGCCGATGTAGTCCCAATATTGTTATTATTGTGCCCCATAGAAGCCCACTATTGTTGTTGTTGTGCCCTTACATTGTTATTGTTATGTTGGCTTAGGATTATATTGTGACCCTTTGGACTCCTATATATAGAAAGGAGGTTTTTTCATTTGTATCATCAAAGAATTGTTCATTTACGTAATGTAAAGGAGGTTGACCCCTCAAAGAGGTTGATTTCTAAGTCGTTGATCTCTCTTTTCTTCTATTTTTTGAGCTGGTTTCATAACATTTGGTATCACAACTTTGTATTCTAGGGTTTCGATGCTGCAAACAGGTCATCTTGGAATTTTTGCTATAAATTTATTTCTATGAAGGTTCAAAATCTGGAAAAAAACCCATTTGAGCCAAAATCATGATGAACGCCATGTAAAAATTTCAGATCATGGTTCACTATATTTTTGGAGATATGATCTGAGGAAGTTAGGGTTTATGCAGGATCCAGAATTTCACCTCAAATATGTGGCCGAGGGAAAATCGTCATAGCTTTCGTTTCAGACATCGGATTGGAAATATGTTAAAAGTGACTGAAAGTGAACAAAATTTAGTTTCTTTTGTATCAATTTCAGAGTCAAATGTCAAAATAGTGACACGTGACACGTCGTACAAGTTCGCTCTGCTGAACCAACCCATAATTAGGTCATTGTGGGAGATTGGGCATAACTTTATCTTGAAGAATCCAAATTAGGTATGACTTATGGCATTAGAAAGAAGACTCAGAGGGCTATGATAGGACGGAAGTTAAGATCTTGGAGATCTGAAATTACAAAGATACATCGGTTTCAATATCGAGCTCCTCAAAAGAAAGAAGAAGGTGTGTATCTTCTTTTAAAAAATTGCATAAGTCTTGTTTGAAAAATAATTTTGAAGTGGTTCCAAGGGCATATTGAAGCATATATATAGTATTGGGTTATAAAATGCCCCCCAAAAAGAATTCCACACCCATTAAGCCCTCAAAATGATCTACTATGACTCATGAAGAGGAAGAAGTGGAACATGATATATTAAAATTATGAGACCAAGTGCAACAAATCTCCCTCTCGCAAAGAGTAAAAAAAAATGAAATGGAAGCTAAGATGGATGGTTTGAAGAAAGAAATGCATGGATTGAAGAATGACGTGGAAGCTAAGATCAATGGTATAAGATAAACACTAAAAGGCAACATGGAAGACATGAAGAATAATCTAAAAGCATACATGAAAAGTTTGAAGGAAGGTTTGATAAAGCTGCTACAAGAAATGATTCCTAATGGCGAAACGGTAGTAGATGAAACTCATGATGAGAACAAAAGAAATTTTAATCACGATTTCATAGACTCTACTGTTTGATTTAAGACCCACCATATTTGAAAGATCGATATGAGGAAGTTTGATGGCAAGGATCTGGCAACATGGATACTAGAGATGGAGCAATATTTTGATCTCCATAAAGTGCAAAACATACAAAAGGTATGCACACTTTATATTTAGAACAAAATACATTTGTATGGTATCGATGGCTTTGCTCTGGTAAAAAAATTGTCAATTGGTCAATTTTAACGGAGGAAATGATAGCACATTATGAGGATTCAAAGAGAAACACCTTCTTTAGCCAATTGATAAATCTCAAACAAAAGAGTTAAATGGTGGAGCACATTGAGGACTTCCAAAAATTGAATATAAGGCTAATTGATATTCCAAATGAACACATGATTTATGTCTTCATAGGGATTTTAGGATAACACCCAACATGAGGTTCGCCTTTGGGAACCTAATTCATTGGAGAAGGCATTGAGGTTGGCAAGAAAAATTGAAAGCAAAATTATGGCGACAAGGAAGTCTACCACTCACAACTATAAAGATGGAAGTGTTGCTACTCCTAGACTTCCACAACCTACAAGGTTGACACCACAACAATTGGAAGAAAAAAGAGCAAAAGGGCTTTGCTACAGTTGTGATAGAAAATACACTAAAGGTCATAAGTGTGCCGAGAAGAAATTATTTTACATAGATTGTGAAGAGGAGGAAGAAAAGGAATGAGAAACTTCAAAAGAAGAGGATATACACCAGAAACCAACCCTAAAGGAAGAAGAAATGAATCCAACGATATCCTGTAATGCGTTGGCAAGAATTACCGCTCTTCAAACTCTCAAGATAGAAGGACATATCAAGAAGAAAAATGCAATAGTGTTGATTGATTTAGGTAGTACCCATAATTTTATTCATTGTAAGGTAGCCAAGGAATTGAATTTCTTCATATACCCAACGCCAAAGTGTCAAGTGATGGTTGCAAATGGAGGAACTATAAATTGCTCTGGAAAGTGCCATAATATCAAACTAGCCATGGGGAAATGTGTATTGAATAGTCCAATGCTCTCCATCCAAATGGGTGGTGTTGATGTTGTAGTAGGAGTACAATGGTTATAGTCTTTGGGGATAGTAGCTTTTAATTTTCAAGAAATTTTCTTGAATTTTTTTCTGAAGGAAAAGAAGTTGAATTACGGGACATCGCAGGGAATCCAAGAGATATAATAAGATATAATTTCATGACAAAGCTTCTGAAGAAAGAACAATGAGGCGTAATTGCATAATTATGCTCATTACAGGTTCAAACATTAAATCATTTATTTCTCCATATCTCCAAAAATTCTTAGACAATCATTCCAAGGTATTTGAGACTCCCACCTATTTTCGATCATGATTATGTTATTCATTTGATTCTAGGAAGTATTCCTCCAAACATCAGGCCTTACAGATTTCCTTATGCTCAAAAGAGTGAGATTTAACGTATCGTTATAGAAATGTTAGAAGCTGGTATAACTGAACCTAGTCAAAGTTCTTTCTCTGCTCCAGTAGTATTGGTGCACAAGAAGGATGGATCATGGCGCATGTGTCTGGATTATAGGGAGCTCAACAAGCTCACTATTAAATATAACTTTCCCATCCCCAACATTGATGAATTATTGGATGAATTGCATGGAGAAATGTACTTCACCAAGTTGGATCTTCATTCTGGATATTATCAAATTAGAATGAAGACTGAAGACATTCTGAAAACAACATTCAAAACTTATGAGGGTCATTATGAATTTTTGGTCATGCCTTTTTGCCTTACTAATGCACCTTCCACATTTCAAGGTTTGATGAATTCCATTTTCAAACCCTTCCTTAGAAAATTTGTGTTAGTATTTTTTGATGATATACAAATCTACAACAAGTCTTGGATGGATCATGTTCAACATGTTGACATGGTGCTCAAACTATTGGTGGAGAAACAATGATATGCAAAAAACCTCCAAATGTTTCTTTGGTGTACAAGAGGTGGAATATTTGGGTCATATTTTATCTCACGAGGGTGTTAAGGTAGACCCTAAAAAAATTAAATCCATTAAGGAATGGAAAATCCCTACAACCATAAAGCATCTTCGAGGATTTATGGGGTTAACAGGGTATTATCGCAAGTTTGTTAAGAATTATGAGAGAATATCGACACCTTTAACATCATTACTGAAGAAAGATGCATTTTCTTAAGCAACTAAGGCCTTTGAACATTTTAAAGAGGCAATGTGCCAATCACTGGTCTTCGTTACACCATACTTCACAAAAACCTTTATTGTGGAATGTGATGCCTCAAGAAATGGAATTGGTGTGGTTTTAATGCGAGAAGGAAGACCCATTTCTTTTGAAAGTCGTCCAATAAAAGAAAAAGTTTTTAATGAAATCTATTATTGAGAAGGAAATGTTGGCAATACTACATGCACTAAAGCAATGGCAACCTTACCTAATGGGAGGACACTTTAAGTTAAAAACAAATCACGATAGTATTAAATAATTTTTGGAACAAAGATGATCTTCAGAAGAGCAACAAAAATGGGTCACAAAGATGTTGGGTTATGACTTTGAAATAATCTACAAAAAATGGCAGCAAAATGTTGTTGCAGATGCACTCTCAAGAAAGTATGAGGACGTGGAAGCATTTGTTTGTGCCATTTCTATTATCCAACCTGAGTGAATAACTGAAGCAAGGGATGAATGGAAGAATGATGAATCTGTGTGGAAAATCATTCAAAAGTTGCAGCAATATCCCAATACATCTGAAAGATTTAGCTGGAAAAATGATTCATTATGGTATAAAGATCGCTTATGTCTTTGTAAGAATTCCCAACTCAAAAAAAAATTATTTTGGAATTGCACACCTCTCCCTTAGGAGACGACTCAGGATTTTTAAAAACTTACCACATGGTCAAGAAGGAATTTTTTTGGGATGACCTTAAATCTGATATTCAAATGTTTGTGGGAGAATGTTTGGTTTTCCAACAAAATAAAGTTGAGACAATTAAGACCCCAGGTCTGTTACAACCTTTATCCATTCCAAGTCAACGTTTGGAGGAGGTTTCAATGGATTTTATCACATGTTTACCCAAGTCCGAAGGAAAGACTGTCATCATGGTGGTAGTTGATAGACTTACCATGTATGCACACTTTTGTAAATTATCTCATCCATTTAAAGGCAGTATAATTCCTACTGCATTTATGGAAACAATTTGAAAAGCTACTCGGGAACCCAAATATTATTGTTAGTGACAAAGATCTCATTTTTACAGGAATTTTTTGGACGGATTTTTTTGTTTTTTTTGGGTACTCAATTAGCTCATAACTCATCATATCATCCTCAATTTAATGGGAAAATGAGATAGTGGAAACATGTTTGGAAGGATATCTTCGTTTCTTTGTATATGATAAATAGACACAATGGGTCAATTGGTTACATTTGACTGAATGGTGGTATAACACTTCCTTCCATATTGCAACAAAAATGACCCCATTTATGACACTTTACGGATATCATCCACCCTCCATCACATCATCTTTAAGAGAAAATTATAAGGTTAAAGTAGTGGAAGATCACATCGAGCATCAACAACAAGTTGTCCAACTCTTAAAAGATAACCTCACCTTGGCGCATAATCGAATGAAACAATAGGTAGATCAACATTGCAGTGAAATAAGTATTGGTGTAGGCGACTGGGTATTTTTACAGCTACAACCATATAAACAAATGTCCCTCAAGCAAGCTAAGAAGGATAATAAATTATCACCAAAGTATCACGGTCCTTACAAAGTGTTGTGAAACATTTGTGCTATGGAATACAAATTGGAGCCTTCTGCATCTTCCTGAGTGCACCGAGTTTTCCTTGTTTCATGCTTAAAGAAGTTTATATGCAACAAACTCCTAGTTCAAACAATATTGCCATAACTTGACGTTCAAACAATATTGCCATAACTTGACGAAGAAGGAAAAATCATATTGGAACCTGAAGTAGTCACGGAAACAAGAATTCGACAACTTCAAAATTGATCAATTTCAGAGTATATCATCAAGTGGAAGAACTTACCTGCTGAAGATTCGACATGGGAGGATGAGAATTTTATACATAAGCATCCATAACTACTCAAGTGTTGAGGACAACACTTTTTTGAAAGAGAGGGGCATGCTAGGTCCCTATAATACTAGTGTATCCCCTTATTTTTTTTGTTAGTGTAGCCCCCTTATTGTTATTGTTGTACCCATGTAGTCCCCATATTGTTATTATTGTGCCCGATAGAAGCCCACTATTTTTATTGTTGTGCCCTTGCAATGTTATTGTTATGTCAGCAAGGATTATATTGTGACCCCTTGGACTCCTATATATAGAAAGGAGGTTTTGTCATTTGTATCATCGAAGAATTTTTCATTTATGTAATGTAAAGGCGGTTTCCCCCTCAAAGAGGTTGATTTCTGTGTCGTTGATATATCTTTTCTTCTATTTTGTGAGATTGTTTCATAACAAATGTTCAACTTGTCCATTGGGGTGAATGATCACCCCCTATTCATGTCACTTCTTGTTATATATTTGTTTATAATAACTCGTGATGTGTGGACTAATTGGTTTTTGTGGGGTTTAGTCCTCACCAAGTTTCCAGGTTTAGTCATCACCAAGTTTTTGTTTCAAATATTATGGGGAGGGGTTGAGAATAGAAGCCACCTTTGGGAGAATTAAACTATCCCAAGAGGCATCCAAGCTCAAACGAACTTCACACAATTTTGGTGACAACATCCCACTCGTGGACATGTCATTCTTCCATACAACATTAAGGTTGGCCAAGGCCAACCTAACTATGAAAAATATTTTTTTATAATCATAATAATCAATATATCCATCTTAACTATGGATCTACCAAGTGTAAAAAACAATCAAATCTTTCAAGATGCAAACTCCTTTTTTAATGCAAAACTTGAGTAAAGGTTTACACCTTGAGAGATTTGATTTCTCCCGACACTTGATAGATATAGAGTTAAGATGGATCTATGTTGATTCTTAATAATATTATTTATATTTATTAAATTTCACATCTTTCTATATAGAAATATTCTTATTTTTAATTTTATTAAAACCGTGATTATATATATATATATATATATATATATATATATATATATATATATATATATATATATATATATATATAAGTATAAATGATATTTTTGCGATATGTTTTATAATTTTTATAATTTAATTTTTTTAAATAAGTATATACATCATTGATTATATATATATATATGTACGATAGTTTCTATTTTTTTATTGTAAATATTAAATTTTTATATGCTTATTAGTTGAATTTAAATATATAATTATAAAATATAATGGTTACAATATTTTAATTTATATAGTCAAATGGATTTTAATATATAATTATTATTTATATTTTATATATACATATATTTCACGTCTTTATATATAGAAATATTTTTATTTCTAACTATATACTTATGAATTAAATTTATTCAATTTTTATATGTTTATTGATTATACGTTTTGAGATATCATAGTTTTTTTTTAAAATTTAAATGGTTGATGGGGAACTAGCAACCTCACCAAATATATTCAATAACCCACAAGTCACATATATCAGAAACTCATTGTTCAACCCAAGACTGAGACATCCAGAGACTACTAGAAAATAGAGTTGAGATCCCAGACTCCAACGTGATGCCTATCCTTCAAGCTTTATTATGGCAGACCATGGCGTCTCCCCATGGGATTTGAAACTAGGTGGAGGGGATAACATCTTAGTGAGACAACCACTCTGTCATCGCACGAGAAGACATTATGAAATATCATAGTTATAAATATAAATAATTGTATCCAAATTCAGGCTTCTATGATCCATATCATGAATAATGACAAAATTTTCGGTAAAAATCACATCACAAGAGTTTTGTCGACGCATTTCGAACCATCTCGTGTGGTTATCTTGTCCTAACGATGAACCACATTGGATGGTTCAAAACACGTTGACAAAACTTGTATGATGTGATTTTTATCGAAAGTTTTCTCATTATTCAGAAATTATCGTGTCGAGAGGCACTCTCCAGCTTCGTATGGTAGAAATGTTGTAATGTAATGTCCTATTGAACATTTTGACTCAGCCAAATTACATAAAATAATAATAATTGTATTAATTATAATTAATAATTAAACCATCCTAGATCCATCTTAATTCTGGATCTACCAAGGGCCAATTCTCTTTTCAATTTAAAAGAGGTTTACATTTCAAGAAATTTGATCCCTCTCAGTGTTTGGTAGATCTAAAGTTAACATGGATCTAGGTTGGTTATTATTTAAATTTATTTGAATGTGATATAGATTATGATGAGATTTTTGTAATTTTATTAATACAAACAAAATTAATATAAAAAATTCAATTGAATTAAATTGATTTATTATTTATTATTATTATTGTTTTAATTTGAACCAATATTATGTTTTATTATTATTATTTTTTGATGTAAGACATTATTTTACAACGATCACAATGTATACTTTGAATATAGTTTGACATTTAC
The DNA here is from genome assembly GCA_034641835.2 of Pinus albicaulis. Taxonomy (NCBI): domain Eukaryota; kingdom Viridiplantae; phylum Streptophyta; class Pinopsida; order Pinales; family Pinaceae; genus Pinus; species Pinus albicaulis. Next base: position 39,423,317 of record CM076569.1, on the reverse strand, counting down.
ATTTTACATTCATTTTATGAACAATACAACTCCACCAGAGAAGCACTATTGCAATTGATTGACCACTATTAGTTTAGCATTGACCAATGCAAGTTATAATACTTAACTTATGAAAAATAAACATTTATTTTTCAATATTATTAAAATAATTGTTTTTCAAACATTTGATTGCACCATAACTTGAAGGTCTCATTATAGCCTTTATACAATACAATAGCATGTGGTAAATGCCTCACGTATGTTTAATGTGTACAGTTGCAATATTCATGCCATAATTTTTAGATATATGTGGAATGATGCAGGAAACTACCCAAAATTAAAATCCTTGAAAGGATAACATATTTACGTCATCCAGTGTCCACCATAATTTAAATCTTTGCATAAAAAATGTATAGGAATAAAATGTAAGTAAATATATTTAGGTGGAGTTATTGCCCACCAATTTTTTAGAATTAGGAGTAAATATGTAAATGTGGAGACTTACTAGTACTACCCACCAAAATTTATGCCCACTTTAAATGCCAATTTATTAGTCCTTACCAAGGCAAGATTGTGACCACTATTAGTTTAGCACTAACTAATACAAGTTATAATGTTAAACTTTGAAAAATAAATTGAGACTATAGCATGTAAGATTTTTTTGGGGCTATGAGTAACATATAACCACTTGAGATTTTCAATGTTATGGCGATATCTATTTTTGCTAACTTTGCCAAAATTCTATTAATTCAAGTTCAAATTTGGCAGATCCATGAAATTATTATGAATCAATTTGCACATAACGATTTTATGTACATTTTTTTTCCTTTCGAAAAACATAATTTATAATTAAGTGGCAAGAATTAAATTGCCTTTTTAAACTCATAGACGAAATAACCAATAATAGCCTTTTTCACTAAAATCTAACCATACAATTTCAAACAAAAATATGACTTTTTATTGTTTAAAATACATTTTTGAATGTATAAATGAATGCAATACCCTAAAAACTATTAAAACACTCCAATCCTACAAATTAAACAATTTAATTTAATTTAATAAAATTAAACTATGCCATACCCAAAAATATGCCAGATTTTTATTTAAATTTAACCCAAAAAAAAGTCTTAAAAAATATCATTTCCTCTTTAAATTAAAATATGCCATACCCCAAAGACGCTTCTTTATTATTGTGATATTCCCTTTGTTTACACCTCCTTTACTCTCTTATGACTTGTAACATTCCGTTATTATAAAAGACTACTAGCAGATTATTAGTAACAACGATTCGTCAACATCATTATTATTGCCATGTTATCGGAGAACTTCATATTTGTGCTCTACGTATCTTCCTTTCCCTGCGCGGAAGAGAACTAAGAAAACAAGTAGACATAATAAACTGAAGAAATGACGGCGAATCCAGGTTTATGTTACACTCGCGCCCTACTATCGTTACCACAACAAAACACTCTCCCCATACTATCGTTACCACAACAATTCCGACCATCAAGTTCAATTGTTGCTTCTGCTACTGACGGGAATCGTTTCAAGACGGATAAAGGCTCTGCGTCTTGTAAATTTGAGGTTTGTTTCGATTAATGTTATTGTTGATTGATGAACCACTTCTTGAAAATCTATCCATACGATTACTTGCCTTTCACATTTGAGTTCTTTTGGCTCTCAGTTCATCTCTTGTTCCAAACGCCATCCTCGAATTGTCTGCATGCGATGCTCCGATGAAGACAACTCTGGTATGGATCATTGAGTCCACCGCTCTTAATTATTGATACGTGTTGTTGAATTGGGACTGCCCTTTTACATCTTTTTTTGTTAATAGGGTTTATGACATTTTAAAGCTTATATTTGGGTTTTTGTTCATGTAAACAATGGGAGGCAGGGAAGCCAAAACGGAGGAGGATGTACAAAACATTGGAGTAGAGATGGCATTAGCCTTGTTGAGATTTTATAGAGGTAAGGTATATATATATATATTCATGGAAAATGAACATTTTTACTCTGTTTCATTATACATACATATATATATATATATATATATATATATATATATATATATATTCACATTCATGGAAAATAAACATTTTTACTCTGTTTCATTGTGTCAGGTACTAGTGGTTCAGGAGGACCTAACAGGACCCATTTTATATATATATATTTTCACATTCATGGAAAATAAAGATTTTTACTCTGTTTCATTGTGTCTGGTACTAGTGGTTCAGGAGGACCTTACAGGACCCATTTTCACTGTAGGATGTGATCCATTTCATGATTTGGGCATTTTAATTACTACATAGATCGGCACGGGAGTCGTATGCGTTAATTTTTCTTCCTTTTATGTAACAGAGGAGATTTCACCATTCTTGCCAACGAGTTGCCGATATGTGCCAACTTGTAGTGAGTATGCAATGGAAGCATACAAACGATACGGCGTTGTGAAAGGAACTGTCTTGACTGCCTGGCGTTTATGTCGATGTAATCCTTTTGGTAATATTTGAGTTACTTGTCTCTAATTATTTACCTCATTGGACACTTATATCGATTTGATTCAATGTCATGTTCTTGCATTTCTAGTTGAACCTCTCACAGAGTATTAGTTTATTAACATTTTGGAATGTCATTTGCTTTCTTCTGCTTTGGAAAGTGGAATGTTTTTAGTGGCCATCTCTTAACAAACACAATTGTTTTTTTTTTTCCTCCGTAAAACTAATTCTATTAAGAGAGCATATGGTACAATATGAAGTTACAACCAAGAGAAGCAAGTAAACGGGAAGCCGGAAAGGATAAATTATCCACCTCGGCCCCTAAGAGAAACCATGAAGAGAGCATTGCAATAAGCAAAAAGGAACAAGAAAAAACAAGGTAACAAGAGCTGAACAAGGGATTCTACCCAACATGGGTTGAATCATCCATTCGCATTTTTTCCTTTTCTTTTTACCAACTTTGACCCAGCCAAGATGATGTGGCTGAGCTGGAACGATTTGCAGACTGAGCTGAGCTGTCGGAGAAGTCTCCTTGTCTGAATCCGAGGGAGAAGACTCATGAGTTCTTTTCTGTGAGTTTGGTGGAACAATAGATTCCTCGGGGCTTGCCGAAGGCGGATCTTGTGACGGCTTTGCGTCCACTCCTTCTACTTCCCTTTCCTCTTCATCCGAGCTGAAATCAATATCATCCATGGGGGGAGGATCATGAGGTTTCCAGCTTTTGGATTTCGGCTTATGATTGGCTTTCTTCTTTTGGGCAGGCCTCGAGGGACAAGAGCTCTGAAGGTGCCCTGTTTGAAGGCAATGCCGGCAGCGAAAGGCTGTGTTCTCGTAATCCAGGGTCTGAGTCCAATGGAAGTCTCCAATTTTGAGATTAATCTGATCGGGTAGACCTTTGCTCATGTCTATTTCTGCATAGATTCTGCCGAAGGTGTATATGTCCTTTTCCCCCCTCGAGGTGTCTGTGGCAAGAAAGCGGCCTAGAGTATTTCGAATCCCTTGGAATACAACAAAGTGCCATAAATGCGCCGGGAGATTAGGAAGTCTGACCCAAATGGGGAGCTTGGTGATGACTGCTGTAGATGGATTGAAATCTGGGAACCAAGGAGTGAGGAATAAACCTGCTGTGCCCCAGAACCATGGGCCTTCTGTAAAAGCTTTTTGGTAGTCTTCACTGAAAGCAAACACTACAATGAAGAAGCCCTTTGAGCAGAGTAGAACCTTGCAATTGTTGGTCCAGTTGGAGTGAATCCATTGGTAGAGGTCTGCTGTGCGTGGCCATAGTCCATTAAATCTGCAAATAATGGCATGCTCTGCGTACTTTTGGATTTGCTCATCCAGCGTTGGATGCGATATTTCAATGGAGGGGGTTTCCTCCAGTTTGTCCACCAAAAAAGGCTTGGGATCCTGAGCTGGTGGAGCTGTTTTCTTGGGTATCCGAGTATGGACAGCATCTTTGTAAGAAAAAGCCGGAGCTGTAGATGACTGTCCAACAGCTCCCCCTCTCAGATGAAGGGTGAAAAGAATGGATGCATTTCTTTTAATACTATAAAAAGAGAGGGGATAAATATCAATGGAAAAAATTCCATCCTGGATTAACCCAGTGTCAAGTTGGGATTAAATCGGCAAAGTCGGGATTTTTTCGAAAAAATCGGCAAAAAATCGGCAAAACTAAAAAAATACAAAAATATTCATATTTTGAAAAAATCCCGATTTTTTCGAAAAAATCCCGATTTTTTCAAAAAAAAAAAAAAAATTATTAAAAAAATTACCTCCCTCACGATTTTTTGGATCGAATCGGGATTAAATCGGGATTTTAACGATTTTATCGGGATTTTTTCAAAATTTAAAAAATCGTGAAAAAATCGGCGGATTTAATCGGCATCTTGAAAAAATCGGGATTTTTTGAAAAAATCCCGATTTTATCCCGATTTTTCCACACTGGTTGATAAATATCCTCAAGTTGTTTACCTTCGTGGAGGAGTCTTTGTGATGCATAAGGAATCCCCAGCCTATATTCAAGGATTTTCTTGAGGTCTTGCACTAGATCCGAAGAGCTCACCCATTGCAGCATAGTTTTGCCAGAAAGGAGCAAGATCTGGGTCTGAGAAGAAGCAGAGTGATCAGACTTCTGCTTGCCTCTGCAAATCGGAGAAGAGAGGAAACTGGTACTTTGGTAATCCACCTTTTCCAGAACTTGCTGCTGGGGTTTGTGAGAAGTTGTGGGGTGAGGCAAATAGCCATAGAGATGGGTATTTTTTTCTGCCCATAAGAACTCCCAAGCGCGCCCTTCAGGCAAATCCGGATAGCTCAAAGCATTCTGAATCTGAAAAACAGAGGATCGACGATTTTGGTAAAGCAGACGCGGTTCGAAAGGGGTTGAGCGGCCTTTCTATGCGCAGTCGTTCGTCCCTAGATCCGTAGCCTGAGGAGAGGACAGAGTATTTGCTGCAGTGCCGTTCTTAACCCGTGCATCCTTTACCTGAAGGGGGCGGCTATTAAAAATCGTGGTTGCAGAGGGCCGAGGTCTAGCTTCGCCGTTTTCTTGAGAAAAGCGGTGTAGGGGGAGGTGAGCGCCCAAAGGGGCATGGAAGACTCGAGGTACAGCGCCAGCGGAAGTATCCGGCATTCCATAGCTGCGCGGACGAGCAGGGGTAAGTGAGGGTAGGGCGGCGGCCTGTGATCTTAGTTCAGTAGAAACCCTAGGTGCCATCGTGCGTCTATCAACACCTTTTCACTTTAACAAACACAATTGTTATAGTCTGCACATTCACAAGATTATAAAAATAATCAGCATATATCTATCTTAATTTTGGATCTATTAAGCACTTAAAGGATCAAATCTCTCAAAATGCAAACCTCTTTTTAAGTATAAAACTTGAGAAAATGTTTGCACTTCGAGAGATTTGATTCCTCTCAAAGCTTGGTAGATCGTTAAAGATGGATCTATGCTGGTTCTTAATAATGTTATTTATACTTATATAATTTTCATATTTCTATATATCGAAATATTCATATTTTTAATTTTATTAAAACTTTGATACAAATAGTTACACACACACACACACACACACATATATATATATGCACTTGGCATTTTTCTTTGTCATGTTTTATAATTATTTTATTTTAATTATTTAATGTGATATATATATATATATATATATATATATATATATATATATACAAAGAAAGAGACGTTTATTAACCGATCTAGATATGAAGTTCTAAAATATAATGGTTGTGATAATTTTATCTATTGCAACAACTATAAATTATTCTTCTAACTGTAAATCTAATTATGTAGTTTATTTTCCATGACAAACATTGAATAAAATCACAAATGCAATTTTCACCATAAAAATATTGCGGAAAATAAAATACTGGAAACTGAGAAATTCGAGCACACACACAACAATTTTGACACAATTACTTTTGGACAATTGTCCCTGGAAAAATCCAACTTGAGAAACCGGTGCAACAGATGAGGGTTTTATTATTATTTTTCAACAACAATTCTGAGTACAATAATTTAGATGCTCTACTTGCAATCTAATCTGAGGAAAATACTGGCAAAATTATTGTGAGAATTTTCTTTCACCCCACAACTAATTTATGCCCCCAAAAATGTCATCCTAGCCACACGTTGAATCTTTTGTGTCACCCTCTGCGCAGTGCTTGTGCAAAACCTTTGTGGATTTTGGCCTTCCTCTCATTGCCTATTCCTGGGATTGAAAAACTTCCTCCTGGAATGCTGCTACCTTCCTCTACCAACTGCTACTCACCCTTTGGCTCTATCTGCTCTGTTGAATCACTGTGATTGAGAAAATCGAACTGCCTGGGCAACTGAGTATCTGCATTTGTGTATTCTCCATCTACCCATCGACTTCTTCTTATAATCCTCTGTTGGAGCACCAATGGTCAAGATTAAAACATAATCGATGGCCCAGATTAATTCCTTGTCGATTCGTGCGAGTTTCTAGATAATTGTCACCTTATCTCAATTAATACTAATTAATTAACCATAGTCTCTAAGTTTAGACTTAGGAAATATTTAAAAATTGGTTAATAATCTAATTAAGACACTTCTAGGTGGCATTTCCAGAAACAATTAATGGGTTTTGGAGATCTCATGTATTCTAGACTCTCTACCAATTTTCGTGGCTACAACACATTCGATGCTACAAAAACTAACACTCTCTCTTAGCGAGGAATGTGTTCTAGTGCTGCACACCCTGTCACAACACCCTGTGTCTGTATCATCTCCTGTCACGCTGTTGATGTCTGACCATTGCTGCCCACCAACTACTGTGCAACTATGACATTTGTTGCATCTGTGCTGCTGCTGACATTGTTATACTTCTGCCAACTCTGCATCTGCACTGCAACTCCTTCTCATTTGCTGCTTCTGCAACTGAGAATCATCCAAAGTAATCAGGCCCTGCTACTGAAACGAGTCCTCCATGTTAGTTTTTGTAGCATCGGTTGTGTTCTAGGCTCGAGATTTGGTAGAGAGGTTAGGACACATGCATTCTCCAAAACCCAGAAATCGTTTATGGAAACTCCATCTAGAGACGACTTAATGAAAATAATTAATCAGTTTTTAATATTTCCTAAGTTTGGACTTATGAAAGGTGATCAATTAAATGGTATTAATTAAGTCAGATGTGAATCTTCTAGAAAAAGACACAGATTGAGTACTAGTTAATCTTAGCCATTGATTAAGTTTTAATCATGGTCGTTGATGTCTCAAAGAGAGATTATAAGAAGAAACTCGACGGGTCTTGGAGAACACACTTGTAGAGATCGAATTCACTGGTAGATCGATTTCTTGAGTAGCAGCATTGAGTTTCTGGAGAGAGAGCTAGTGAGCTTGTTGCGGTGAGAGAGGGGCAAGGATAGTAAGGTTAGAGGAAGATTTTCCAGATTAGGTGAGTGCACAACAGAGAGACAGTGAGTGCCATAGAGAGGCAGCGCAGAGGCCACGCAAAGGCAACACAGTGCTTCAGAGGAGATCCGCATTTTTGCTGGGAGGCAGAGTTGATTCAGTGCCAAAAGTTGAAGAGAGTTTTCACAGGCCAGGAGAGTCCAGTTTCCAGACAACACCTGATCAGATAGCAAGAGGGAAAGTTGTTCCTAGCTGTAGGGACGCAATATTGCGTAGGCTGACACGGTGACTGCGCAGAGCAACTCATCTTGAGCTAAGGTCAGTGCTGGATCAGCAGTGGGAGTGAGATAGGTCTCACTAGACTCTATTGTTAGATTTTTTCTCTGTATGATTTGCTAGATGTAAGCAACCATAGATTTGTACTCAGATTGACTACTGCATATACAGCTTGAGTGGGCCTAATGGTTAAGAGCATGTGTTTCCTCTTAAGAGGTCACTGGTTCAAAATCAGAAGGGGTAGAGTATGTATGCCTTCGTAGACTTAACAGTCAAATCGCTGCGTGGAGGTGGGTCCCTTGTCCCACAAACAAGGGGGTCTCATACACCAATTTGGTGTCTGGCTTGGTTGTGACTTTAAAATTGGATAATAATAATAATAATAATATACAAACCCTCAGCTGCTGCAACGGTTTTCCCGCATTGAGTTTTTTTGGGACATTGGTCCAAAAATAACAATGTTATTTATGTGTGCATCTATCTTTCCAACGCTATTTTCTTCCGCAATATTTTTTTGTGAAGGCTGCAGTGTATTAGTTTCGATATTTACCGTATAACACAGTAAATAATTTGTTCAGTTTATTTAAACAAATAGAAGAAACTTAATCAGTTGCTGCAGTAGGATTCCAATTTGTGGAATTTTCACATGGTATCAGAGTGCAAGAGAAGCAGGAAGAGCTCAGTTGCAGGAGGAAAGAGGGAGAGTCGAAGCACGACGTGAGAAGTTGCTCGAAACCCCAAGAGGCTACGCGGTCCATTGGCTAGGAGGGAAGATTTTTGAGGAAAATTTATTTCTCTGAGTGAGTTGACAGAGAATAAAATTTCCAGATCGAAGATTGTCAGAGGCAGAGGGAGCAACACCATTTTTCTTCGCAGAGCAGATCTTTAGTTGGGACACAGTTTTTCTGCAGCAGTTTGCTAGAGTAGAATAATGTCAGGAGGAAGGAAGAGCACACACTGAGGGAATTCTTTCCTCATGGAATTTCTAGCCTAGAAATTCGATTTCTCACTATAGAGCAACAATAGTTATGAGCAGATGTTCCCGCTCCAGCAGGGAGTGCGTAGAGCCTAGTAGCAGTTGCGCAGAGAAGAGGAAGAGTTTGACATTTTGGCGAGATGGCATCGACAGGTTTGAGAGATCCGGATCAGTTGGACGGTTTATCCAACTATGTGATCTAGAAGGGCAAGATTTCTTGCCTTCTAGATGAATTTGATCTCAACACCTATATCAGTTCAGTGGTAGCTGTACCCACGGACCTAGATTAGCTAAAGGCCTACAAAAAGGAGATGTCAAAGGCAAAGAGGATAATTCTTGATGGAGTTCGAGATCACGTAGTGTCACACATAGTTGGCAAGTGCACTGCCAAGCAGATGTGGGATGCTCTTGCCATGCTGTACCAGGGATCTTCCGAGCAATAGAAGATGTATTTGGAGGAGAAGATGAGGTGTCCCAGGATGCAGAAAGGGGAGCGTATAGAGTCTAGACCCCTTCCTTACTAGACTTCAAGATGGCCGGGATCAACTGCGTGCAGTCGGGTCAACGCCCCAACCTACATAATTTGTGCGGTTGGTTCTGAATAACGTTTCTGAGGAGTGGCAAGTATTCGTCCAGAGTATCCTGGGCAGAGAAAACTTGCTAGACTGGGACAAAATGTGGGCAGATCTGCAACAGGAGGAGATGAGGTGAGACTTCATGAAGAGCACCATCAGTGGCAGCAGCAGCAGTGGGACGAAGGAAAGGAAGAGGAGAACGCAACCCTCCCATCAAAGGGGCAGTAGGAGCAGTGCAGAAGGAAGGACATTTCCAAGGTCAAGTGCTTCAAATGTGCTGAACTTTTTCATTACAACGCTCAATGTCCTCTCAGGAAGAAGGACAAAGAGGAGAAGCAGGATCAACAGGCTACATCCACAAAGATTGATAGGCTATCCTCTAGATTGGAGGTAGAGTTTGCCATGATCACTGATATACCTCCAGGGGTGAGGTGGGGCGATTAGGTTTTGTAGCCCCAGAGAGCTACAGATGGGCAGGATCCTTGAGGAGTCCACTCTTGGATCAATACCTTGCTACGGGAGCCCATAACAACAGTAGCAGGATGGATCAGTGGTAGTTGGTACAGTCAGGTGCCAGAGTGACAGATGCAGTAGCTAGTAGCAATCAAAGACTGAGCAACACAGAGCAGAGTTGCCAACAATGTAGTTGGCAACAGTGTAGAGTTAGCAACAACTCAAAGGTGTTAAAATTTAGATACCAGAGGACAAGTGGTTCCCTAAGACTTTGATCTTTGGCCTAGAGAAAAGTGTCCAAATGTATTTAACTTTTTCTCCTAAAGTGACTTTATAAGTGGTAAAGTCGAATCTAATTTAAAAGTGACTTTATAAGTGATAAAGTTACTAAGTCTAATTTTAAAGTGACTTTAATAAAGTCAATGTGAAATTAGAAAGTGAAAAGTGACTTTGGAAATAAAAGGCTAAGAGGGTCTTTATTAAAGTGGGGTGAATTAAAAAATAGAAAGTGAGAATTAAATGCACATTTAATCTCAGCTCTAGTTCTAAAGCTATCTTAACCATTGTATTTAGGGATTCCCCAAAAGTCACTTAGGGTTAGGTTAAAGGAGGAAAAGAAGAGAAAATATCATTCATTCTTTCATAAGCAGATTGAGAGAGGAGGAAGAGAGAGTTGAAGAAATTTCTGGGCTTGAGAAAGTGAAGGAGAGGAATAGTTCAGTGAATTCGTACAATAGCTAGAGGCTGCATGCTTTTCGAGGTAGCAGTCCGTACAATAGTAATTAGCACAATTTTCGAGGCAAATTTCCGTACAGCAGCTTGAGGCACAGTTTTCGAGAGGGACAACACAAAAATCGAGAAGGTACAACAGACTTAGGCACGGTTTCTGAGATTGCTGGGCACAGTTTCTGAGACAACAGGCACAATTTTCGAGGAGGGAGTACTACTGTACTTTTTCGTATAGTCTATACAGCTCGTATGACCGTACATCTAAGTTCTGGGCACGAGTTTCAAGGCTGTTCATTGCTGTAATAAATTTCTGTTTTGACTGTTTTGCTAATTTGGCACATTTTCTAAGGTGGAGGTAAGCACAAAAAGCGAGATAAGTCTGTTATTGTGTTTGCTGGAATTTTTCTGTGTATTTCACTTCTCTGTAAAAGCATTTTCCAGAAATAAAGAAGAGCTCTCGAACTGGTTTTCCCCAAGAGTTGTAGGGGGTTATTCCAGGGTCATATTGACCAAAAATCAGTGTGTCATTTTCTGTGTGTGTGGCTGAAATTATTTTTGAGTTTTATTTCTGCATTTTCCAGCACTTTGAAATTTCCAGAATTTGTGTTTTCAGAAATATTTATTATTTTCAGCCTGTTGAATGTATGGTTATGGGAATGGGCATTTAACTACATGGGAGTAATAAGGAGAAACTGATAATCGGGGTTGGGCTAAAATTTCTACATGGTATCAGAGCTTGGGTGGCTGAAAAGTGCAGTTTGGGACAACAAGTGAAAAATTACAGCAAACTTATATTTCACATAGAAAACTGAACCCTTACAACAACATTGAAATTTTCAGTTTGTCATGTCTTTAGGCTTGAGGGTGGAGGATAGGTTGGATGGGCATAACAACTACAGTACATGGAGGGAGAGAATCCAGAGCATCTTTGAGGAGACAGAAGTCTGCGGCATCATGGTTCACACCGCACAACACCCAGTAGCAGTGCCTGCTGACCTTGTTCAGCTGGCAGATTTTAATAAGAATACCAAGGGAAAGAGACTGATTTTGGATGGTATTAAATACCATGTCATTCCTCATGTGAGAGGAAAGAGATTTGCACATGAGATGTGGACAACCTTAACCAATCTCTACCGGAGTACCAATGAAAACAGAAAAATGGTCCTAAGGGAGAAGCTGAAGGCCATTAAGATGGCAAAGACTAATAGTGTTACTGCACACCTCACAAAGATCAGTAATGTGAAAGATGAGTTGGCAGCTGTTGGAGAGGCCATTCCACCCACTGGGTTGGTGCAGATTACAGTGAATGGTCTTCCCAAGACATGGCAGAATTTTGCGGATGGGATTGTTGCACAGGAGACCCTTCCCACTTGGGAGAGGTTGTGGGATGATTGCATTCAGAATGAAATCAGAAAGAACCATCTTGGGGTAGCCAAACCAGTTGAGGAGGATGACAATGTAGCATTGTTAGTAGGGGGCAAGAAGGGCAAGGGAAAGAAGCAAGCTACCACAAGCAGTGGTGGAGGCAAAGGCAAAGGTAAGATAAACAGCAGGTGAACCAGGAGAAGGACTATTCCAAGGTGAAGTGTTGGAATTGTCAGAAGTTGGGACACTATGCAGTTGTGTGTCTGGAGAAGAAGAAGAAGGGAAAGGACAAGACCATGGCAGCATCAACAGAGATAGAGGACTTTTTGGAGAGCTTTGACCATTTGAGTTCATTGCTTGTGAGTCCACTAGTGTAGGATCACCTGCTGTTAATCATCAATAATTTTTTCCTTTTTATAGATGACTAAATGCTTATCCTAGATTTCTAGAAACAAAATTCATGAATATTGTGAGTTTTAGAAATCTCACGACTTTCATTATCCTTAGGATAAATTTTTCACTATTTCACTACTCTATCAAGTCATGGTTAGCTTATCACTCTCAAAAAACCCATCATGGGCTCATGCCACTCATGTTTGTCCCATTTTTACACTCATGAGCTCAATACTTTGTTCTGCCTACTTATAACCTTCTCACTTCCACCTCAGATTGCCAAGTGGCCTAACCTTTTCCCCTGTTCACCAAGTGCCTCAACCATTGTTGGTCTCAAGCTACCTCTCGAGGCTCTTTAGGTAAATCAAAATTAGTAGTTTTGGGTCTGCAATGCATAAATTTTATCATAAACTCTGTTTTACACCTAAAGACCCCAAGTCAAGTTTTCAGTCAAAGACAAGCCCAAAGAGCCTCCCACTAGGTCATCTAGGGTTTCATAGGTTATAGGATTGTTTTGGTGTTCTGAATCACTGCTTTACATGTGCCAAGAAGATGAAATCAAATGGAAAAAGGGGTCAGCGCTTGATTGTCCAAAATAGATCAAAAATCCCTCAAGAAAGGCATCCTTGGTCAAGACAACATTCTGCAAAGATATCATTGTGCATCTTAAACATTTCTGTAGGAATGATTGAGATAATTATCAACAGAAAAATGGGTAAAGTAAGAGGCCAGCTCCTCACTAAAGAACAACTATAGCAAAGAAAAGGAAGCAGGCCTATGTTTAAAGAGAATCAGGGTTTTTAGGACTGATTGGCTAAAACAGTGTTGACAAGCAAGAAGCAAGAAGCCAATGCAAAAGACTACAAGGGCAAAGGTGTTGAAATTTGGTTACCGGAGGACAAGTGGTTCCCTAAGGCTTTGATCTTTGGTCTAGGGAAAAGTGTCCAAAAGAATTTAATTTTTCTCCTAAAGTGGCTTCATAAAGTTATAAAGTAAAATCTAATTTAAAAGTGACTTTAAGTGAAAAAGTTACTAAAGTCTAATTTTAAAGTGACTTTAATAAAGTTAATGTAAAATTAGAAAGGAAAAGTGACTTTGGAAATAAATGACTAAGTGGGTTTTTATTAAAGTGAGGTGAATTAAAAAATAGAAAATAAGATTTAAAATAGTATTTAATCTTAGCCCTAGATCTAAAGCTATTTTAGCCATTGGATTTGGGGATAACCCAAAAGTCACTTAGAGTTCTATTAAAGGAGGAAAATGAGAGAAAATGTCATTAATTCATTAATTCTTTCATGAGCAGATTGAGAGAAGGAGAAGGAGAAAGCTGAAGAGAATTTTCTGAGCAGTGAGAATAAGGAGGGCAGCAGCACTAACTTTCAGCAAATCCGTACAGTAGGGCAGAGCACGAAGTTCGAGGCAAGTGGGCACGAATTTCGAGGAGAGAAAACTGCAGATTTCGAGGCAGGCCGTACAGCCATTCCGGCATTGTTTCGAGGCTGTTCGTATAGTTTTGAAGGTTGTAATTTATGCTGTAATTTTTCTGTTTTGTGGGCACGAAAATCAAGGTAGAGTTTGGCACGGTTTTCGAGATAAGTTCTGTTTCGAAGTTGCTGTAATTTTTTTGCTGTGTAAATTTCTGCATCACTGTAAAAGCAATATTCAGAAAATAAAGAGAAGTTTTCGAACCGGTTTTCCCCAAGAGTTGTAGGGGGTTTTTCTAGGGTCACGTTGACCAAAAATCGTTGTGTTAAAATGTTTTGTGTGGCTGTTTTAATCTGCTGATTTTTATTTCTGCAATTTCCAACACTGTGAAAATTTTCCAGAATTTGTGTTTGCAGAAAATATTTATTTTCCAGCTTGTTGAATGTAAAGCTATGGGAAAGGGCATTTAACTATTTGGAGAAATAAGGTGAAACCGAAAACCAGGGTGGGAAAATAGAAATTTCTATATGGTATCAGAGCTTGGGTGCTGAAAGTGCAGTTTGGGACAGCAAAGAGAAAAATTACAGGTTGCTGATTTTTCACTTAGAAAATTCTAGCAAGCTGATTTTTCACACACATAAATTTAATCTTTACTACAACAGTGCTATTTTCAGTTTTTAGGACAGCAAGGATGTCATTGGGATTAAGGGTGGAAGATAGGTTGGATGGGCATAGTAATTACAGTGTTTGGAGAGAAAGAATGCAAAGCATCTTTGAGGAGGGAGAAGTTTGGGATATCATGGTTCATACCCAACAACAGCGTGTTAATGTGCCTACTGATGTTGTTCAGTTGGTAGCATTTAATAAAAAGAATAACAAGAGAAAAAAGGCTGATTCTAGATGGTATTAAAGACCATGTGATTCCTCATGTGAGAGGAAAGAGACATGCTCATGAGATGTGGTTTGCTTTGACCAATCTCTACCAGAGTACCAATGAGAACAGAAAGATGGTCCTAAGGGAGAAGCTGAAGACCATTAAGATGGGGAAGAATGATAGTGCAACTGGCTATCTCACACAGATAACTAATGTGAGAGATGCATTGGCAGCAGTTGGAGAGGTCATTCCAAACACTGAGTTGGTGCGGATTGCAGTGAATGCCCTTCCTACTTCATGGTTGAATTTTGCTGATGGGGTTTGTGCACGTGAGACCCTTCCCACATGGGAGAGGTTTTGGGATGATTGCATTTAGACAGAGATCAGGAAGAGTCAGCTTGGGGCAGCCAAGCCAGTTGAGCAGGATGAGGATGTAGCATTATTGGCCGGAGGCAAGAGAGGCAAAGGCAAGAAGGATGCTTCCACAAGTGGTGGTGGGGGCAAAGGCAAAGGTAAAGGTAAACAGGGGAACACGCAGAGGGACTACTCCAAAGTGAAGTGTTGGAGTTATCGCGGATGAATTTCATGCAGCCAGGTCCTGGAGAAGAAGAAGGGGAAGAACCAGAGCATGGCAACATCAACAGCGATAGAGGACTTTACGGATAGCTTTGACCGAGAGTTTGGGTTCATTGCTTGTGAGTCCACTAGTGCAGGATCACCTGCCACGAAGGTTGAGAGGGAGTGTGCATTTCCCTCCACTAGCGAAGCATCTTTAGGTATCTGGTATATTGACAGTGGGGCTTCACGTCATATGATAGGAGTCCGTCAGTACTTCTCAGAGTTTTCAGAGAGTGGCACTGATATAAAGGTAGTACTCAGAGATGACAACGTTGTTAGAGCAGTCGATGTGGGGATATTGACATTTGATAGGAAACCCAAACCTCCCTTGAAGGTGTCAGATGTTCTATATGTGCCAAGGATTTATAAAAGAACTTCATAAGATCGTCTCAGCATTGGAGGACAGAGGGTATGAGATATTGTTCAGGAGAGGACAGGTGCTGATATATCCCAGGGGTACTCTAGCTGAGTCAGTTAGAGTGATAGGTGTACGCCATGCAAAGGTGTACAAGTTTGCATTTCAGCCCCTTATGGTATTGAGTAGTAGCATCGACAGCAGAGCTAGCAGTTCTGAGCTGTGTGATATTTGGCACCGCAGGATGGGGCACATGTATCATGGAGCCTTGAGGACATTGCGGGAGATCACTACAGGTGTGCCAGATTTCATACTGATCACATTGATAGATGCAGAGGATGTGCGATGGGCAAGTTTGCCAAATCCCCTTTTCCCAGCAGTGACAGCAGAGCGACTGGGATACTTGATTTGATTCATTCCGATGTGAGCGGTTGGATGTCTCATGTTTCCTTGAGTGGATATGAGTATTGTGTGTTATTCATTGATGATCACTCTAGGAGGACCTGGATTTATTTCTTGAAGACCAAGAGTGAGGTCTTTAAGCGGTTTCAGGGGTTTAGAGCTCTTGTGGAGACACAGACAGGTCGGAAGATCAAGTCCCTGAGGTCGGACAATGGAGGTGAGTACACCCTTTGAGAGTTTGTTGAGTATTGTGTGGAGGCAGGCATTAGGAGGGAGTTCACAGTTCCTTACAACCCCCAGCAGAATGGGGTTGTGGAGAGGAAGAACAGATCCATCATTGGGGCTACCAAAGCCATGTTACATGATCAGGGGTTACCTTTGTTTTTGTGGGCAGAGGCCTGCAATACTGCTGTATACTTGCAGAACAAGAGTCCGCATCGTGCCTTGGGGCATGTGACTCCAGAGGAGGCTTTTTCTGGGAAGAAGCCTGATGTTGGTCACTTCCATATCTTTGGGTGTATTGCATACTCCTGCGTACCCAAGGAGAAGAGGACCAAGCTAGAGCCCACCGCATAGAGGGTATTTTTGTGGGCTATAGTGAGACCTCGAAAGCCCTTTGGGTCTATATTCCTGCTTCGAGGAAAGTTGTTATCAGGCGGGATGTGAGATTCAAGGAGGACTGGGCTTTCAGGAGGTCACAAGAGTTAGAGTATCTGGATCAGCCAGACCCTCAGCAGCAGTTGAGTCAGTCACAGAGATCCAGTGGGCAGGGATCAGGAGGATCTGGAGGTACATCTATGACGATGTCTGGTCCGTCAGTGAGTAGTGGCTCGCAGAGTCAGAGGGGTGGTGCTTCGAGCAACATGTAGAGCAGTCCACAGAGAAGCTCACTAGGGAGTCCACTGATGGACAGTTCACACGGTACTTCAGTGTCTATAGGTTCAGGTTCAGGCAGGAGGACAGCAGACAGACAGTCAGGAGTTCAGACTTCTGATGAGGAGGAGGAGGAGTTTCATTCTCCAGTGGGAGAGGTGTGCTCAAGGAAGAGGAAGCCCAAGTGGCTTCAGGATACCTTGAGAGAGGCCACATCTGTTGCTGCGCCTAAGAGGCCGGTCAGAGAGAGCAGACCACCTGAGAGGTTTTGTAGCTATATGGCAATGGTTGCCAACATTATTGACTTTGAGCCTTCTAGCTATGAGGAGGCAACTAGCTAGCAGGTCTGGACTCTGGAGAGAGGCCATGCGAGAGGAGTATTCTTCTATCATGAAGAATGATGTTTGGGAGGTGGTGTCGTGGCCTGAGGACAAATCCGTGGTGACTTTCAGATGGCTTTACAAGGTAAAGCATGCTACAGATGGCAACATTGAGAAATTCAAAGCGAGGTTTGTGGCTAGAGGGTTCTCCTAGGTAGAGGGAGTAGATTATGAGCAGACCTTCGCTCCCGTGGCTCGATATACTTCGATTCGCTCCATTATATCGTTAGCAGCAGAGATGGGTTGGAAGATCCACCAGATGGATGTGAAGACCGCATTTCTCAATGGTTTCATACAGGAGGAGGTGTACATTGAGCAGCCACAGGGCTTTGAGGTGCATGGGAAGGAGTTCCATGTGTGCAGACTGAAGAAGGCCCTTTATGGCCTGAAGCAAGCTCCCAGAGCTTGGTACTCCAGGATAGATACATACTTGCAGGAGATGGGTTTCACAAAGAGTGAGGCAGATCCAAACTTATACTTCATTGTGATAGGTGAGGAGCCTCTCATTCTGGTGTTGTATGTGGATGACTTGGTCATTACGGGTGCAGAGAGACTCATAGAGCACTGCAAGAGAGATCTTGCGTTGGAGTTTGAGATGAAGGACATCGGCTTGATGCATTACTTTTTGGGTTTGGAGGTGTGGCAGGAGGAGGGGCATTTCTTCCTGGGGCAGGGGAAGTATATTGTGGACATCCTTGGAAAATTCCACATGGAAGATTGTAGACCCATGTCGACACCGATGATCACCAACTGGAAGAAGCTTCATGCTTTGGATTCTGAGTTGGTGGATCCCACATTGTACAGACAGCTGACTGGTTCCTTGATGTATTTGGTCAACACCAGACCAGATAAATGTTTTGCAGTCAACACGATGAGTCAGTTTATGTGTGAGCCTAGGAAGGTTCACTGGATTGCTGCAAAACACATTTTGCAATACTTGCAGGGGATAGTGGAGTATGGTCTGGATTATAGGCAGGGGGATGGAGTGAGATTGGCAGGTTACACTGATTCTGATTGGGCAGGTTGTGCTTCTGATAGGAAGAGCACTTCAGGGTGCTGTTTTGGGTTGGGTTCGGCAGTGGTGTCATGGTTCAGCCGGAAGCAGCAGTCAGTAGCATTGAGTTCAGCGGAAGCAGAGTATATGGCAGCCAGTTTAGCTAGTTGTGAGGCCATCTGGCTTCGCAAGATGTTGTTTGGCTTATTTGGTTAGCCGTTGAGACCTTCAGTGATTTACTGTGATAATCAGAGTTGCATTAAACTCACGGAGAATCCAATATTTCATGACAGGTCAAAGCATATCGGGATCAAATATCATTTCATCAGAGACTATGTTTAGAAAGGAGCTGTGAAGCTTGAGTATATTCCCACTGATGAGCAGGTTGCAGATATTCTTACCAAAGCCTTACCACGGGGCAAGCATGTCTACTTCAGAGACGAGATGGGTGTGGTGAGGAACACCTTCCTCGGTAAGAGGGAGTGTTGAAATTTGGTTACCGGAGGACAGGTGGTTCCCTAAGGCTTTGATCTTTGGCCTAGGGAAAAGTGTCCAAAAGAATTTAATTTTTCTCCTAAAATGGCTTTATAAAGTTATAAAGTAAAATCTAATTTAAAAGTGACATTAAGTGAAAAAGTTACTAAAGTTTAATTTTAAAGTGACTTTAATAAAGTTAATGTAAAATTAGAAAGGAAAAGTGACTTTGGAAATAAATGACTAAGTGGGTCTTTATTAAAGTGGGGTGAATTAAAAAGTAGAAAGTGAGATTTAAAAGAGCATTTCATCTCAGCCCTAGATCTAAAAACTATTTCAGCCATTGGATTTGGGGATAACCCAAAAGTCACTTAGAGTTCTATTAAAGGAAGAAAATGAGAGAAAAGATCGTTCATTCATTAATTATTTCATGAGCAGATTGAGAGAAGGAGAAGGTGAAAGCTGAAGAGAATTTTCTGAGCATTGAGAAGAAAGAGGGCAGCAACACTAACTTTCAGCAAATTCGTACAGCAGGGCAGAGCACGAAGTTCGAGGCAAGTGGGCACAAATTTCGAGGAAAGAAAACTGCAGATTTCGAGGGAGGTCGTACAGCCATTTCAGCACGCTGTTTTCGAGGCTGTTCGTACAGTTTTGAAGGCTATAATTTCTGTTGTAATTTTTTTGTTTTGTGGGCACGGAAACTGAGGTGGAGTTTGGCACGATTTTCGAGATAAGTTCTGTTTCGAAGTTGCTGTAATTTTTTTTGCTGTGTAAATTTCTGCGTCATCGTAAAAGCAATATTCAGAAAATAAAGAGAAGCTTTCGAACTGGTTTTCCCCAAGAGTTGTAGGGGGTTTTTCCAGGGTCATGTTGACCAAAAATCACTGTGTTAAGATGTTTTGTGTCGCTGTTTTAGTCTGCTGATTTTTATTTCTGCAATTTCCAACACTGTGAAAATTTTCTAGAATCTGTGTTTTTAGAAAATATTTATTTTCCAACTTGTTGAATGTAAAGCTATGAGAAAGGGCATTTAACTATTTGGAGAAATAAGGTGAAATTGAAAACCAGGGTGGAAAAATAGAAATTTCTACAAAAGGCACATCAACACAACCAAGGACAAATTGAAGATTTTTAGAAGTTATAAATGAAGAAGGGAAAAATGTGCGGTGAATTGAACAGAAATGGATGAAATTGAAAGGGCTATAGAGAACTTAGAAGACAACAGTAATTATTTTTCTCTAACAGCCCTAAAACCTAAAGTTTTGGAAAGATAGGCAAAGCAGGTGAAATGAGTATGATAGGCCTCCATCACGACAACAAAAGGTTAAAGAGGATATCAGAAGGTGTTTCCTAGGGTTTGCTAAGGCAAAAGTGCTTCACTACATCAAAAGGAGAAAATGCAGAGAGTATCAGTGGGAAGGAGATCAAGCCTTCAAGTACAGTCAACTGCCCTCAAAATGTTGAAAAGAAGAAAAACATAAAGTTAATTGTCAAAATGGAAAATCAAGCTGATCAGGAGTTGGCTGTTGAGTAACTAAGACTGTCAAACTCCAAGAATGACAAAGGAGACCAAAAACAAATGTGTCATAAGCACCTGCAAAAATCAGAAGTGGCCAAGGGAAATCATGGCAGACCTAATTTATAGTCTTTGTCAAAGTGAATCAATCACTGTTAAAAAAAGTAAGGAAAACATATGTTTGGATCACTTACACTCAGAGATTTCAAAAGGGGATAAAAACATGTTTTTTCTTTAGTTTCTCCGTGCAGAGAGAGGTTCAAAAATGCCCAGACCCTCAAAGATAAAAAGGGACCTCTTCATCTCTCCAGCAAGCCCTCACCCAAGGAAGAAGAATTGCCTTGAAGAGTTTTCAAAATCACCTGCAAAAAGATCACAGGATATCAGTGAAAATTATAAAGTGACAAAAACAAACTTAGCAAAAGTGTGTTTTCTAAAATTTGATTCATCTTTCAAAGGGTATAAAGGCACCTCTGCTATCATTTCTAACTCACTTGTCACTTTGCAAAGAGAGAAAACCTTCAACAAAAAATTCAGGGTTTGTTTGACTGTTTCTGGGCAAAGTTCCTTGGCGTTGCGTGAACAAGGTGGCGCTGCGCTTATCGGGTTTTCCACCGTTCAAAATTACTCGGCGCTGCGCGAATAAGGGGTGGCGCTACGCACAGGCGAGCACGACACCCAGTTCCCTTGCCAGCGCTGCGCACAGACTACACGACCCGCCCAACGCTACGCCCAGAGGCTTGGTAGGCCTGCACGCGCCCGACGCTGCGCTCAGACCAGAGGCACGACTTGCCAGCGCTGCGCCCACAGGCCGACCCAACTGTTTGGGTAGGGCGCTGCGCTAATGCAGAAAGTCCTCAAACAAAGGAAAAACTTGCCCAAAAGCTCAAGGTTATCCTCCAAATTGCCTCCAAAGACTTGCAAGCAAGTGAAACTGGTAGGTGCCCCATGGTCTCCTCTTCTCAAATATTTTTAGTCATTTGGTGGCTATGGAATGATTAAACCCTAGTTGTGCAAACCCTAGGTCTTAAATGCATATTAAATCTCTGTTTTTGGCCTTCTTGAACAAATTAATAGTCATTTGAAGTGGAGTAAACTAGGGCAATCACAAATCATCTCAAAATAATCCCTCTTTCAAAATTCAAGCACTCATGTCCTAAACCTAACCTCCACATCACTCATTCACAGAAGCTGCCCTCACCACCATTTTCGTTTTGCTCCTCCAAACTGTAGTTTGTCCACAAGCAGCTCCCATCACCATGTCAGGGGCAGAAGACAGTAGCAGTAGTGAAAGAGTCCAAGGGCCTATGAGTCCAAACCACAAGGGAGGGAAAGTAAACAGATTTGAACCACAGAGCATGGTGGATATCACCTCATCTCCCATGATCCTCTCATGTTTCCAGAATGTGGGATGCTTCCAATTTTGTGAGAGAGTCAAGCAAGTGCAAAGCTACCTAGAGCTTACAAGGCTTTTCATTCTTAACCTGCACAACAAACAATCAAGTCTTGCAGGAGTGGACTTTGAATTATTAACAGATGCCATCTCTAATGCTATTGGTATCCCTGTTGTTGGTGAAAAGTGGTTTAAGAAAGCCAAATTGGACAAGAACTATTATGAACCATTTGTCAAAACTAGGTATAGAATGCGCTGTAAGTCTATTTTTCCTTTCTCACACCTAAAACAGAGATTTGCACTCTTGACGAAAGTCATTATGAAATACTTTACCTGTGAAGGGAGGTACTCTAGACTCTATTCCTACCATGTTAGACTCCTTATGCAGTTCACAAGGGTCAAGATGCTCAACTTGCCCTACTACCTCTATAGAAGTATGGACAAAATGTCTTCTGTTGTCCAGAGAAGGAGTCCTTTCCAACAAATATAGAGCTTATTCCACCATTCCTTGATCAAGATGGTGGTATTGCATTAGTTGGAACAACAGGTTATACCTTGGGAGGTATTCATATCACATGAAGTCTTCACAAGCCCATAGCTCCCTCATCAACCTAGCTTGCCCTCATCATCCACACAAGTGCCCTCACCTCAAGAAAACCTCCCTTCTTCCCCTTCTCTTGATGCATCAAATGAAGAGGAGGCAAATGATGAAGAAGAAGAAGAAAACGTTGATGAGGAAGAGGGAAATGATGAAGCAGGGACAAAAATTGATGAAGAGGAAGAGGAAGGAAAAGATGATGAAGAAAGGGTAGTGACCATGATGATGATAAAGGTGAAAACAGTGAACATGACAGTGAGCAAAACAGTGACAAAATGGAAGAGGATGATGAAGAAGATGAGGAGGTTGAGAGTGGAAAAGAAATGAGCCTTGATGAGGAGGAGATCAACAATAAAACAGAGGATACAGAGGCAGAGAATGAGGAGGAAAATGAAGAAGCAGAGACAGAAAATGATGATCAAGCTATGACAGATAATGAAGGCATGAAAGAAGATGAAATTGATAAAGACAAAGACAGTGAGGAGAATACAGAAATTGAAGGCAACAGTGATGCAAATGAGACAGACCACAATGAGGTACAAGACAACAAAGAAGAAAGCAGTCATGACAGTCATGACAACGATCAGCCCTTCAAGTGATTATGACAATGATGACAGTACAAAAGATGAATATGAAGGTAACCCTAGTCATGATGACAATGAAAAAGGGGAAGAAGCTCATAGTCTAAATGATGATCACAGCCATGACAAAGAGACCAACAAAATCACCATCACACCTCTTGCATACACATACCAGAGAGGGCCAAGGCTAATGTTCGCTGCCTCCAAGAGGCAAAGGACCATGCCATCTTCCCCAGCTCAAAAGCTTGACAAGGGCAAACAAAAGATGGAGAAAGGTGAGAAAGGTAAGAGAGGCAGGCAAACTAAACAAAAGCCCCAATTCATTGACCTAGACAGTAAGATGAGGAGATGGCCACTAGAATACTGCTCCAAAGCAAAGATGCACAAATTAGGGAGCTGGAGAGAGATTTTGCCATGGCACAACGTATCATTCAGTATTATAAGAATGGACACAAGTATTTTAAGAACGTAAAAAGGGGCCTTGCTCTCCAGAAAAAGATGACCAAGCACTATGCAATGAAAAACAAACTTGCTTGTGCCAAACTGAAGAAGACCCTCATTGAAATTCAAGCACTAAAAGAAGGAAAATACTAAGCTAGACTTGGAATTTTGGCATTAGCTTCCCTACAGGTCTCTCAGACCCCTTGAAGAAGACCTCCACCAATTTTGAAGGAATTTGAACAAGTTTTTGTTTTTGGAGAATTTGAAGGCCTATAAGCGCAGCGCCATTGGCGCTACACTTTTCTCTCAGGCATCCTCAGAGGGAAAACTCTACATTTTTGGATTCCTCATGACTAGCACACTATGCTCACCAAATTTCAGAACAATTAGAGCAGTTTTGACCCCTCAAAAGGTCAAAAAACACCTCATTTTTCACCATTCTGCCTCCTTTTCAGGCCTGGCGCTGTGCTCAGAGTAGTCTTGGGGATTTGAATTTTTGAACAGGTTACATGTGCTCAATTAGAAAACCAAAGGCATATATGGAAAGAGGACTCAACAAGCTTTCCAACAAGCCATCACAGAGCAAAAATCTGACATCGGGAAGACCCCCAAAACTTGGCTGCAATAGGACCTATTTTCTGCCTAAGGTGGCATTGCGCTTATGGACAACACTGTGTGTTTTTGGCCAAAAGTCAATAAAACACACTCATTTATTGCAAAATCATATTTTAGTGTTTTTTAAGGCAAATCACTGTAGAATTAGGTGCTAGAAGTTATTTTGACATTTATTTCATGGGATATTTTGTGCCTTGGGCCTTGCATGGTCTCTTGGGCATTTATGACATTTATGAGTGATTTTGACATTTTCCAACCCTATCTAGGGTTTTCGCCCTCTCTTGCTAAGATAAATAGAGCATGAGCGCTTCATTGTAAATGCTGGCATTTGATGAGTTTTGAGAGCAATACATGGTTTTCTTGAGTTTGAAGAAGAAATTGGTCTTATGGAGTTTCTGAATGGATTGCTTTGATTGATGATGAAGGAGGATAGCTTGCAGGATCCCTGAGCTTGGTTATTGGTGAAGTGCTTCTCTTACATGTTATTGTTTTCTCATGTTTTTGTTATGTTTCCATCCTTCTATGTTGCAGTAGAACAGAAGCGTATAGGCTAAAAAATGTTGTTGGAGGCACCTTAGTCCTTCCTGTTGTCTATTGCCTTGATGTTTTCTTCTGCTGGGTTTGTTTAAGGAATTCTTAGCTGCTTCTTAGATCTACCTATGCTTGTTCATTCCATGAATGGTTCAATATAGTAGTTTCAATTATGTTTTATGGTTAGCCCTGCCTATTTGATGCTATTTAAACTCTGTTTTGGAATCTCTCTTTGAAGTATTACTTGTTAGGTTTTAGTCAAAGAGGCCATGTTTTGATCACACCCTTTGTCTATGCTTGAGAAGTTGCCTTAAAGTTCTTTGTAGCTTGATCACTGATGTTTAGGCGTTCCCTCTTCATTGATTAAAGTTATTTGTTATCTTGAATGTTTTCTAACCTTGAAAGTGAAATCACTAGAAGTTAAATGAGTTTCTCGCCTTCTATATTTCATTGGAATGTTTGTCTTGAATGCTTATTTGCCTAAGTTGAATCAAAGAGTTACTGGTTTGCCTTGTCTATTGATTACTTCTTCATGCTTATGTATTTGAGACTATCTTGTTTAAAAGTATTTGTTTAAGGATTCTTTACTGCCCTTATACACCTACTATGTTCACAAACTTATTGTTCATTTCACTTCACACATATCTTAAGGATCCAGTTGACCAAGCTAGACTTGCCTTGTTATGCATCTTGTTTCATTGTTGAGAAATTCAGGACTTTCATAGACTCCATAGCCCAATGATTTGAAGACCTCTCACTCCACCTATTCTACTTGACCATCTTACCCAACCAAACAAACAACAAACCCTACACTTAACAACTAGACTAAAATCAAACCCTAATAGCAAACAAGTTGACATCCTTTTCATACAATAGAGAGGGTCCTCTCTGAGTCCAGGAAGGCTAGGTCCTAGGACTCCAAAGACTGGTCTTATGTTACCCTGTGCATTTGGTCTACCAATCTGCTAAATCATGGGACCCTAACACCTGCCACGGAGGTTGAGAGGGAGTGTGCATTTCCCTCCACTAGCGGAGCATCTTCAGGTATTTGGTATGTTGAAACTTGACAGTGGGGCTTCACGTCATATGACAGAAGTCTGTGAGTACTTCTCAGAGCTTTCAGAGAGTAGCACTGATATAGAGGTAGTACTCGGGGACGACAGCATTGTTAGAGCAGTTGGTGTGGGGACATTGACATTTGATAGGGAACCCAAACCTCCTTTGAAAGTGTTGGATGTTCTATATGTGCTAGGGATGAAGAAGAACTTTATATCCATCTCAGCATTGGAGGACAAAGAGTATGAGGTATTGTTCAGGAGAGGGTAGGTGCTTATATATCCTAGGGGCACTCCAGCTTCTTCAGCTAGAGTGATTGGCGTATGCCATGCCAAGGTGTACAAGTTTTCATTTTAGCCCCTTTTGGCATTGAGCAGTAGTACCGGCAGCAAAGCTAGCAGTTCAGAGCTGTGCGGGATTTGACACTGCAGGATGGGGCACATGTATCATGGGGCCTTGAGGACATTGCGGGAGATCACTACCGGTGTGCCAAATTTCAGTTCTGATCACATTGGTACATGTAGAGGATGTGCTATGGGGAAGTTTGCCAAATCCCCTTTTCCCAGTAGTGACAACAGATCGACTGGGATTCTTGATTTGATTCATACCGATGTGAGCAGTCGGATGTCTCATGTTTCCTTAAGTGGATATGAGTACTATGTTTTATTCATTGATGATCACTCCAGGAAGACCTGGATTTATTTCTTGAAGACCAAGAGTGAGGTCTTCAAGCAGTTTTAGGAGTTTAGAGCTCTTGTGGAGACTCAGACAGGTCGGAAGATCAAGTCCCTCAGGTCGGACAATGGAGGGGAGTACACCCTTGGTGAGTTTGTTGATTATTGTGCGGAGGCAGGCATCAAGGGGGACTTCACAGTTCCTTACAACCCCCAGCAGAATGGGGTTGCGGAGAGGAAGAATAGATCCATCGTTGGGGCTGCTAAAGCCATGCTACATGATCAGGGGTTGCCGTTGTTTTTGTGGGTAGAGGCCTGCAACGCTACTGTGTATTTGCAGAACAGGAGTCCACATCGTGCCTTGGGGCATGTGACTCCGGAGGAGGCTTTTTCTGGGAAGAAGCATGATGTTGGTCACTTCTATATCTTTGGGTGCATTACATACTCCTATATTCCCAAGGAGAAGAGGACCAAGCTAGAGCCCACTGCAGAGAAGGGCATCTTTGTGGGCTACAATGAGACCTCGAAAGCCTTTCGGATTTATATTCCTGCACAGAGGGGAGTTGTTGTCAGGTGGGATGTGAAGTTCGAGGAGGATAGGGCTTTCAGGAGGTCACGGGAGTTAGAGTATCTGGATTCACCAGACCCTCAGGAGCAGCTGAGTAAGTCACGGGGATCCGGTGGACAGGGATCAGGAGGTACATCGATTACGGTGTCAGGTCCATCAGTGAGCAGTGGCTTGCAGAGTCAGAGGGGTGGTGCTTCGGGCACCATGCAGAGCAGTTCACTAGATAGTCCACTGATGGACAATTCACATGGTACTTCAACATCTACAGGTATAGGTTCAGGCAGGAGGACAGTAGACAGACATTCAGGAGTGCAGGCTTTTGACGAGGATGAGGATTCTCACTCTCCGGTGGGAGAAGTGTGCTTAGGGAAGAGGAAGCCCAAGTGGCTTTAGGATACCTTGAGAGAGGCCACATCTGTCGCTGGGCCGAAGAGACAAGTTAGAGAGAGCAGACCACCTGAGCGGTTCTGTAGCTATATGGCAATGGTTGCCAACATCGTTGACTCCGAGCCTTTTAGCTATGAGGAGGCAGCTAGCCAGCAGGTCGAGAGAGAGGCCATGCAGGAGGAGTATTCTTCTATCATGAAGAATGATGTTTGGGAGGTGGTGCTGAGGCCTGAGGGCAAATCTGTGGTTACTTCCAGATGGCTTTACAAGATAAAGCATGCTGCAGATGGCAGCATCGAGAAGTTCAAGGCTAGATTTGTGGCTAGAGGGTTCTCCCAGGTAGAGGGAGTTGATTATGAGGAGACCTTCCCTCCCGTGGCTCGATATACTTCCATTTGCTCCATTATATCGATAGCAGCAGAGATGGGTTGTAAGATCCACCAGATGGATGTGAAGACCACATTTCTCAATGGCTTCACACAGGAGGAGGTGTACATTGAGCAGCCGCACGGCTTTGAGGTGCATGGGAAGGAGTCCCATGTATGCAGGCTGAAGAAGGCATTTTATGGCCTGAAGCAAACTCCTAGAGCTTGGTACTCCAGGATTGATACGTACTTGCAGGAGATGGGTTTCACAAAGAGTGATGCAAATCCGAACCTATACTTTATTGTGATAGGTGAAGAGCCTCTCATTCTAGTGCTGTATGTGGATGACTTGGTCATTACGGGTGCAGAGAGACTCATAGAGGGCTGCAAGAGAGATTTTGCTTCAGAGTTCGAGATGAAGGACATTGGCTTGATGCATTAATTTTTGGGTTTGGAGGTGTGGCAGGAGGAGGGGCATTTCTTCCTGGGACAAGGGAAGTATATTGTGGACATTCTTAGCAGATTTCACATGGAGGATTGCAAACCCATGTCGACACCTATGATCACTAACTGGAAGAAGCTTCACGCTTCAGATTTCGAGTTGGTGGATCCCACATTGTATAGATAGCTGATTGGTTCTCTGATGTATTTGGTCAACACTAGACCAGATATATGTTTTGTAGTCAACACGATGAGCTAGTTCTTGTGTGAGCCCAGGAGTGTGCACTGGGTTGCTGCAAAACACATTTTGCGGTACTTGCAGGGGACAATGGATTATGTTCTGGATTATAGACAGGGAGATGGAGTGAGATTGGTAGGGTACATTGATTCTGATTGGGCGGGTTGTGCTTCTGATAGGAAGAGCACTTCAGGGTGTTTTTGGGTTGGGTTCGGCAGTTGTGTTGTGGTTCAGCCGAAAGCAGCAGTCAGTAGCATTGAGTTCAACGGAAGCAGAGTACATGGCAGCCAGTCTAGCTAGTTGTGAGGCCATATGGCTTCGCAAGATGTTGTTTGGCTTATTTGGTCAACCGTTGAGACCTTCAATGATTTACTGTGATAATCAGAGTTGCATTAAACTCACGGAGAATCCAGTATTTCATGACAGGTTAAAGCATATCGGGATCAAATATCATTTCATCAGAGACTATGTTCAAAAGGGAG
The DNA here is from genome assembly GCA_034641835.2 of Pinus albicaulis. Classification (NCBI taxonomy): domain Eukaryota; kingdom Viridiplantae; phylum Streptophyta; class Pinopsida; order Pinales; family Pinaceae; genus Pinus; species Pinus albicaulis. The sequence goes on along the minus strand of CM076569.1, from coordinate 39,394,904 downwards.
TTGTGAAGCTTGAGTATATTCCCACAGATGAGCAGGTAGCCGATATATTCACCAAAGCCTTGCCATGGGGCAAGCATGTCTATTTCAGAGACAAGATGGGTGTGGTGAGGAACACTTTCCTCTATAAGAGGGAGTGTTAAAATTTGGATACCAGAGGACAAGTGGTTCTTTAAGGCTTTGATCTTTTTCCTAGGGAAAAGTGTCCAAATGTATTTAAATTTTTTTCCTGAAGTGACTTTATAAGTGGTAAAGTCAAATTTAATTTAAAAGTGACTTTATAAGTGATAAAGTTACTAAATCTAATTTTAAAGTGACTTTAATAAAGTCAATGTGAAATTAGAAAGTGAAAAATGACTTTGGAAATAAAAGGCTAAGAGGGTCTTTATTAAAGTGGGGTGAATTAAAAAATAGAAAGTGAGAATTAAATGTACATTTAATCTCAACTCTAGATTTAAAGCTATCTCAGCCATTGGATTTAGAGATTCCCCAAAAGTCACTTAGGGTTAGGTTAAAGGAGCAAAATAAGAGAAAAGATCATTGATTCTGTCATGAGCAGCTTGAGAGAGGAGGAAGAGAGAGCCGAAGAAATTTCTGGGCTTGAGAAAGTGAAGGAGAGGGACAGTTCAGCAAATCCGTACAATAGCTAGAGGCTGCACGCTTTTCGAGGCCGCTGTCTGTACAACATTAATTAGCACAGTTTTCGAGGTAGATTTCTGTACAACAGCTTGAGGCACGATTTTCGAGGAGAGGGACATCACAAAAATTGAGGAGAAGGTACAACAGAATTAAGGCACGGTTTCTGAGACATCATGCATGGTTTTCGAGGAGCGAGTATCGTTGTACTTTTCCGTACAGTTCGTACAAACGTATAGCTAAGTTCTGGGTACCAGTTTCGAGGCTGTTCATTGCTGTAATAAATTTCTGTTTTGACTGTTTTGCTAATTTGGCACATTTTCCAAGGTGAAGGCAAGCATGGGAAACGAGATAAGTCTGTTATTTTGTTTGCTGGAATTTTTCTGTATATTTCACTTCTCTGTAAAAGCATTTTCCAGAAATAAAGAAGAGCTCTCGAATTGGTTTTCCCCAAGGGTTGTAGGGGGTTTTTCCAGGGTCATATTGACCAAAAATCAGTGTGTCATTTTCTGTGTGTGTGGCTGAAATTATTTTGAGTTTTATTTTTGCATTTTCCAGCACTTTGAAATTTCCAGAATTTGTGTTTTCAGAAATATTTATTATTTCTAGCTTGTTGAATGTATGGTTATGGGAATGGGCATTTAACTGCATGGGAGTAATAAGGAGAAACTGATAACCGGGGCTAAAATTTCTACAAAAGGCTTTAGTGACAACGCAAAGACTAGCAACAGTTAGGATTCGGGTGACAGATGCATCACGCTGACCAAAGTTGGATCAATTTGATGGATATTTCTCAGTTGCAGCAGTAGATGAGAAACAATTGTAGACATTGTAGTAGCAACAACATCAAAGTTGCAGTGCAAATGCAGTAGTTGGCAACAGTACAATAGGGTCAACAACAACACAGATGCAACACATATCAGAGTTGCATAGTAGTTGGTGGGCAACAGTAGCCAACATCAGCAACGTAGATGGGGATGGTGCAAAGGCAATGTATTGCAGTTGCAGTACTGGAACACTTTCCTCGCTAAGAGGGAGTGTTAGTTTTTGTAGCATTAGATGTGTTCTAGCCTCGAGATTTGGTAGAGAGGTTAGGACACATGCATTCTCCAAAACCCAAAAATCATTTATGGAAATCCCATCTAAAGACGACTTAATTAAAATAATTAATCAATTTTTAATATTTCCTAAGTTTAGACTTAGGAACTATCATTAATTAAAGGGTATTAATTAAGTCAGATGTGAATCTTCTAGAAAAAGACATGGATCGAGTTCTAGTTAATCTTAGTCATCAATTATGTTTTAATCGTGGTCGTTGATGTCTCAATGAGAGATTATAAGAAGAAATTTGATGGGCCTTGGAGAACACACTTGCAGAGATCGAATTTACTGGCAGATTGATTTCCTGAGTAGCAGCGCTGAGTTGTCGGAGAGAGAGTTAGTGAGCTCGTTGCGCTTGTTGTGGATGATTTTGTCACCCCCCTAGAGACAGTCTAGAGTTGCCATAGACCAGTGCCTAGGACATCTTAATATAGCAAGGAGCCCTTTATAGTTTGGGTTGTTAGTCCAAGAACTCACTTACTATCTCTTGTTTGAACAAGGAAATTAGTTTTGAATGGGACCAATCTCCTCTCGTAAGTCGGGTACAAAGATAAGAACAGCAGTAGGGACATCATGTAAAACTCCCATACAAAGGCATCGTACAGCTAAGAGACCGCTATCGTAAAGAGGGCCAGCTCGTATAATATATCACGAAATCGAATATCGGGAAGTGAGTGCAGTGAGGAAACATAAAGAAGATATTAGTCGACATGAGATTGATACCCAGATACACAACAGAACCATATAAGGGCATACCAATTTATGAATCCTTACATGACAATGGCGTTTAAAAAGCACCCCCCTCAAGCAAATAATATAGCAAAAATATGGATGAAGTGAACATGAAACAAGATACCATGACTAGGCCTATTTAAAGCGCTTGACTAATTCCGTAAAGGGCATCAACAAGGATGAATCCCTTACCGCAAACTAGTGAGCCATTCGCATTCTAGAACATGATACAAGAAGATAAATAGCATGAAAAGAGATATTGTATTAACACATAAGAGAAATTACATACCGTGAGATACCGGAGACACCGTAATCTTCATTACAGCTTAAAACCCTCCTCACCGAGACCCTACAGCTCGAACCTTCATACGTAAATATTACGAATGTATACAAAAAGCCTTCTTACCGCACCATTTGCCGATAGAAATCTGAACCCTTACAATGTCTTCTTTTCGGGTCTTTATAGATGAGATAGAGAATTCTAGAGGAGGAGGCGGATAGAAAACGTTTAATGACTTATTTTTGAATCAAATGGCGGAAAAGAATTCGCGCCCACACTATGAATGACTAACTATAAATAAATATACTTCATAAATCATCTCCTCGAAATGAATGTCGAGGAGAAAAATCTCCTTATAAACATGACACAAAATAATAAAATATATACATCGTTCGCTCTCGCTGAAGTAGGATCTCGTCGCAGTAAGAACCTTGAGATAATCTGCAACTTTGTACCGTACTCTAGGTCCTTAGCTTTGGATTTGAATCCCCGGATCTTTAATGCGGGGCGAATTTCTCCGGAGGGTCTCGTAGGTCCATATTTTGTCTTCTTTAATGGCGTGTCATTTCTTACACCTACCCTCGGCTTCTTCTTTAAATTTCACCACAAATGTGTCCTTTTATGGGCTTTAAACCTTTGCAACAAATGCAGTGAATTAAAATGCCCTCTCGTCATCTTGAAACTCGCAAAACCCACAAAATATTAGAGAAATCGATACGTATGGAGGCGGGGACGATGGATACATGGTTGACAGGGGAGAAATACACAGGGGTGGCGGAAGAAAACAATGGAGGTATGGTTTAGATGGGCGTGAGCGCGACTTTCTACGTAAAACAGCTTTGAGACGCGAGGAGAAATAAGAACAAAGGACATGAGTGAAAACATATGCATACATATGTATATATGATGGGGAGAATTATTTGGGACGTGAGGGGGGAAGACATGTGGACGTACGGAGGACAAGTGGATGGGCAACGTGGCGATAGAGTCAATGGACGACGAAATCTAGTCGTGGGCCGCGTCTGATTGCAAACACGCATCGATCACTGAGAATTGACTAAGTAACACAATGGTGGGCCATGCAATATAGCGGACACGAGATAACTGAAGCGACAATCTCAAGGATATACACCGTCGGATTGACATCGCCGCATCCGACGGTTCAAGCAAATTCCCACGCCCGACGATTGTTCGTGCTTTAACGAGCGGGTGAAAAGTGGTTTCAGTGGCCCGTACCAAGGACACGCGGCGCTCGTCTAGTGGAATCGCTGGTCCCGATGGATAATACCGCTGCACCTGGGGTAAGCGGTAGGGGGTTTACCGCCGGGTTTCTCTACGCGTGGGGCCCCTCCATACGAAATGATCACCGCTCCGTTGATTTGAACTTCGATCGGACGGCCACCATTGCGCCCGATCATTTAAAACAACGAGCCCCTTTTTCGTTTTGGCTTATGGTTTTCGGATTCGGGTGATATGGAAGCCAAAGCGGGAGGGAGTCAAACTATTAGGGCTCGGCCCGATACATTTAAATTTGGGTTTTTAACCATTATAAAGCAGTATTTTCGACGGAGATAGTAATATCAAACTCGGGAGCATGAGGTTTTAATATGGATTTGAATGAGGCAACGAGGCCAAAGTTTGCGGTAGGGGGTAAATAGGTACAACATCGGCTCCATCTCGGGGACGGCATGTCTGCCCCTCAGGGCATGTCGAGAACACGCGCACCTCGGACCCTCTTGTGTGTGAATTTTATCCTACAATCCCTTTGCATTTTCTTCAAGACTCGTCGGCTTATTTACATTATTCAAAGAATGATGAAACAAAAAGAAAACTAATGTACAATATAATACACCAGTCGTCTTGGCCTCCCGAGTCCCATACTCGCTTTTCGTCGGTGTCCATTAGTTGCATTATTCTTCGACTTGTACTCTCTATGTTTCCATATTTTGTTCTCGCAATTTGCCTCCAGCCTATGCTTTCACATTCTGTTCTTGTTTTTCCATTGCCAAACTTTCTTTGCTTTCTTGTCGCTATCTCATCGTTTCGAGGCACCTTCATCATCAGCTTTTTGATGTCGTCAATATCTATGTCCAAATCTTTCTTTGTCCTGGAAGTTACTTTGCCCATCGTCGTCTTCGATTGTTGTCGCTCGTCATCGTCTCGAACATTACTATCGATGTTTCCTCTTTTGCTAAAAAGGTGGTCGCTTCACAAACTTCCCCGAATATCTCTCAGATACCCGCTTCTACAACATTCTTTTGTTCATCACCCGCAAATTTACCTTTAAAAGGTAAATTACCTTTTAATTCTTTAACCTAGCAGAACATAATCGTTCATTCTTCCTTGTGTACTAGTAAGCATATTTAAATTCCGCAAACTAGTATCTACTCCTACTCCTTTCACAACTTCAGCATTTTCACTTTAGTGCCTCGCAATTTCGTTCTCTTCTCTAAATGTTTTTCAGCGAACAATTCAACCATTTGTCTACAAGCATTTCATCAATATGTCGCATATTTGTTTCAAAGATACTCTTCTTCTTCTTCCTTGACAATCTTCGCATTTTCTTTACTCGCTTTGATTGCTTCCTGGCAATCAAATCAAGTTCTTCGTATTTTGGACTCTATCTTTTATCGAATGGAATTCCCGATTTCCCATCACCGTAGTAGCTCCAAAATTCTCGTCCTCTAGTCTCTCTTTATCTATCGGATACATCGCCTTCTTCTTGTCATTATCAGTACAATAAGTTCCTTCACATGAGACAGTGGTTGCCTCACCTTCCTTCTTCTCGCGATAGTTCATCCGTATCCAAGACAACTCCAAAGGGTGGATTGTCTTCTGCAATACCTGCCAACACAAACGATTGTCAGGGCTCCAAAATCATGAGACCCAAAAATCTTACTTGATGATTCAAATCACCAATTCTATATCGTAAATCTTAAGTCTCTCCCAGACCTGCAGAAGTCTTCACTGTCTTCATTTCCTTGTATCTTTACATCCCTCGCAATTCCCAATTTAGAAATTGAGGTTCTCCTTCTCGTATTGAATCATATTTATTCAACATACTCTCCAAATAATCCGATTTCTTCATTCCATGGATTAAAGTCCTTCACCGAATTTCCTTCCTCCTTTCTTTGACTATCAAGTGGTGTCAAATTTCTTTCGTCAAAGCATCAATCTCCATGTTGGAGAATTCACCTTCTATTGCTAGGAATCCCGTCATCTCGTTCTTCATCATCAAAGACCTGCCGCTGCTTGATATTATCTCGGGGTGAATGTCGCTTCGGGAGGAAGTATGAAAGAGGCAACTTGAGATTGATATGTCAAGTTGTTTCAATAGTTCACCAAGGGACCGGGATTTTGATCTTCTCAAGTTCTTTTTGTAAATTGAAAGCAAAAGAGGATTTTTTCTCCGTCACTATTTGAAAAGGAAAGATTCGCATCTTCCAAATCCATAGCGCGCTTCGTGGAGTCATCTACTAGACCTTCCGTGTGCAATGGGTGTAGTACTCGATCATGTCGCTCGTCCGTTTCCTTGGCAATATTTGTAATGGTGGTCTTCTATACCGAGGGTTATAACCTCTCGTTCGGAACATTCTAAAATTTTTTGGTCGGATTCAGTGGCTTCCCATTCAAGCTTAAATATCTTTTTCGATCATTTTTACTTATTTCTTCCATTCAGATCCCGAATCTTTATCTTGGTTGGAAGTAGATACCTCCTCTTCACCTCTTCTTCTCGGCATCCTGCTTCGACTTTTCCTTTTGATTTACCAAAGCTAAGAAATTTGCCTCCAACTCTAAAGCATCCGTCTCGAGCATCATCCAAAGTGACAGCATTCTTTCCCATGACAGTAAACCAAATTCTCGAGTCAAAGGTCGCTACAAAAACAACTTTAGCAATAGCTTTGATGAGGCTCATATCAACAGAAGGCTCAAATACAATTTATTAAATCTTTTAATAAATTTCGCCACCCCCTCATTTGGTTTCTTCTTCGCAGTATTGAATTCAATAAGACAAAGCCCATGATCTTTCTTTTCTCCCCCATTTCCCCGAGAAAACTTCTTCCATTCTTTCCCTGTGTATTTATAGAGCGTGTCCGTCAATGTTTTAAACCATTTTCGTGCCTCGCTGTCCGGAGATTGAACAAATAGTCTTAAGACCACATCCAAATGCTCTACATTAAAGTTTTTTTGCAAAAGAGCAGAAAGTCTCGAGATGTTTCGAGCATCAATCTCATTCTCACCATTAAACCTCGGGCAAGATTTTCAAATAATCCCGAGGCATATCATTCAACACTTGGGGTAGAGCTAGGGGGAGCATATTTATTTAGCAGAAAGCCGGAACATTAGCCATTGGAGGAGGAGGAGGTCGTGCAACAGCTTGATGTACAAATGGAGGAAGAGGAGAAGGAGGAAGTGGGGTATGGATAACAATGGGAGTATACCGTACGTAAGCTTGAGGTGTAGATGGAAATAATTCACGATTTACAGTGGGCTACTTCGTAACTTCTTTAACTTCGCATTCATGGGTAGGACAAAAGTTCTCTTTGGTTCTAGCGCTTCCCCTCAGGGTGGGCTATCCGAGTAATATTCAAGATTTTCCTCGTGGAGTCGGGATTTTCTAGTTGAATCTCTGAGAAGAGGAGGATGGGAAGTCTTCCACGTAATGTTCGTGGTTTTCAGAGACGAACCCGACTTCCTCTCCTTCCAAACTCTTTTATGAATGATCTTCTTCCGGGGTCGACACGTAAGGTGTCTTTGGTCGATATGTATCCGACCTCAAATGTGGCTTACGAGGAGCCGAGATTACCAATAAATCTATCAAATAATGACCAGTGGAGTCGCCAAGGTGAGAGATATGCAACTCTTCAACTCTCTCGTGCTCACCCGATTAGAGAGTGAAAACAATTTGTCGAGACCCGGGAAATTGATTTTCTTGAATTGTCCCCCTGCGCAACGGCGCCGTGAAAAGATGTTGTGGATGATTTTGTCACCCCCCTAGAGACAGCTCAGAGTTGCCATAGACCAAATGCTTTAGACATCTTAATATAGCAAGGAGCCCTTTATAGTTTGGGTTGTCGATCCCAAGAACTCACTTACTATCTCTTGTTTGAACAAGGAAATTAGTTTTGAATGGGACCAATCTCTCTCGAAGCTCGGTACAAAGATAAGAACAATTGTAGGGACATCATGTAAAACTCCCATACAAAGGCATCGTACAGCTTAAGAGACCGCTTATCGTAAAGAGGGCCGACTCGTATAATATATCACGTAAATCGAATATCGTGAAGTGAGTGCGATGGAGGAAACATAAAGAAGATATTAGCTGACATGAGATTGATACCCGTATACACAACAGTAACCATATAAGGGCATACCAATTTATGAATCCTTACATGACAATGGCGTTTTAAAAGCACCCCCCCTCAAGCAACTAATATAGCAGAAAAATATGGATGAAGTGAACATGAAACAATATACCATGACTAGGCCTATTTAAAGCACTTGACTAATTCCGTAAAGGGCATCAACAAGGATGAATCCTTATCGCAAACTAGTGAGCCACTCGCATTCTAGAACATGATACAAGAAGATAAATAGCATGAAAAGAGATATTGTATTAACACATAAGAGAAATTACATACTCGTGAGACACCGTGAGACCGTAATCCTCATTACAGCTTAAAACCCCTCCTCACCGAGACCCTACGTGCTCGAACCTTCATACGTAAATATTACATGAATGTATACAAAAGCCTTCTCACCGTACCATTTGCCGATAGAAATCTGAACCCTTACAATGTCTTCTTTTCGGGTCTTTATAGATGAGATAGAGAATTCTAGAGGAGGAGGCAGATAGAAAACGTTTAATGACTTATTTTGAATCAAATGGCGGAAAAGAATTCGCGCCACACACTATGAATGACTAACTATAAATAAGTATACTTTATAAATCATCTCCCGAAATGAATGTCGAGGAGAAAAATCTCCTTATAAACATGACACAAAATAATAAAATATATACATCGTTCGCCTCTCGCTGGAAGTAGGATCTCGCCGTAAGAACCTTGAGATAATCGCAACTCGCATCGTGCATCTTGGTCCTTAGCTTTGGATTTGAATCCCTGGATCTTTAATGCGGGGCGAATTTCTCCGGAGGGTTCTCGTAGGTCCATATTTTTGTCTTCTTTAATGGCGGTCATTTCTTACACCTACCCTCGGCTTTTTCTTTAAATTTCGCCAAAGAAATGTGTCCTTTTATGGGCTTTAAACCTTTGCAACAAATGAGCAGTGAATTAAAATGCCCTCCCGTCATCTTGAAACCCGCAAAACCCACAAAATATTAGAGAAATCGATCACAGATGGAGGCTGGGACGATGGATACATGGTTGACAGGGAGAAATACACAGTGGTGGCGAAGAAAACAATGGAGGTATGGTTTAGATGGGCGGAGCGCGACTTTCTACGTAAAACAGCTTGAGACGCGAGGAGAAATAAGAACAAAGGACGTGAGTGAAAACATATGCATACATATGTATATATGATGGGGAGAATTATTTGGGATGTGAGTGGGGGAAGACATGTGGACGTATGGAGGACAAGTGGATGGGCAACGTGGCGATAGAGTCAATGGATGGCGAAATCATGTCGTGGGCCGTCTGATTGCAAACACGATCGACTGGGCCGAGAATTGACTGAAGTAACACAATGGTGGGCCATGCGATATAGCGACACGAGATAACGAGCGACACTCCGAAGGATATACACCGTCGGATCGACATCGCCGCATCTCGACTGCTCAAGCAAATCCCACGTGCCCTGGCGATTGTTCGAGCTTTTAACGCGCGGGGATAAGTGGTTTCGTGGCCCGTACCAAGGACACGCGGCACCGTCTAGTGGAATCGCCGTCCGATGGATAATACCGCCACTGGGTAAGCGTGCGGGGGTTTACCGCCGGGTTTCCTACGCGCGGGGCCCTCCATACGAAATGATCACCGCTTCGTTGATTTGAACTTTCGATCGGACTGCCACCATTGCGCTCGATCATTTAAAACAACGAGCCCCTTTTCGTTTTGGCTTACGCTTTTCGTATTCGGGTGATATGGAAGCCAAAGCTGGGAGGGAGTCAAACTATTAGGGGCTCGGCCCGATACATTTAAATTTGGGTTTTTAACCATTATAAAGCAGTATTTTCAAGTGAGATAGTAATATCAAACTGAGCATGAGGTTTTAAAATGGATTTGAATGAGGCAAACAGGCCAAAGTTTGCAGGGGAGGGGTAAATAGGTACAACAAAGATAGTGATGAAGGGGCAAGGATAGTACAACCGGAGGGAGATTTTCCAGATTCGGTGAGTGCACAATAGATAGACAATGATTGCCACAGAGAGGCAGAGCAATGCTTTAGAGGAGATCCGCATTTCTGTTGGGAGTCTGAGTTGATTCAGTGCCAAAAGCCGGAGAGAGTTTCCGAAGGCCAGGAGAGTATAGTTTCCTGACAACAGCTAATCATATAACGAGAGGGAAAGTTGTTCCTAGCTGTAGGGACGTAGTACTGCATAGGCTAACACAGTGAGTGCGCAGAGGCAGTGCAAAGCAACTCATCTTGAGCCAAGGCTAGTGTCGGATCATCAGTGGGAGTGAGATATTTCTCACTAGACTCTATTGTCAGATTTTTTTCTCTGTATGGGGTCGAGTACTGAGGCCGAGCCACGAGAGGGCCGAGGGAGTGTTATGGAGGCCGAGGCAGTGTGGCCGAGGGTTAATGCCGCTCACCGGTGAAGCAATTATTGCACAATGTAGGATTGTATATGGCTCCAAAATATTGATTCCTTTTCGACCACTTCAAAGCATTCATCAATCAGGGATCGAGGCACAGTCAGGGACCGCTGCACAGTGGAGAGATGTGCCAGGAGGCCAAATGTGGAGTATGGAGGATGCAGAGGAGTATGTGGCCTGGGAGGTGTTATATAATAGTGTGAGGAGCAGCGAGGAGCGGTGTGATACCGCAACAAAAGTACATTAATACAATTAAGACAATAATACCATCACTATCTCCAACAACGCAACCATAGCAATACAATTAACACAGTAATACCATTCACAGTAACACAACCTCCAGATTCACTGTAACACAACCTCCAACAACCATTCAAGTTCAGTCATTCACCATATGCAAATCAACCATACATCGACCACTGCAAAAAAACTTCAACGCAGAGTGCGTAAATGCACACCAGATTTAATAAAATAATTCATACCGGTAGATTGTCCGAAGATTGATATAATGCAGGGTCGTTCGGCTTCTACCAAACACAGAGCGTTACCTTGGCAAATAGGTTTGACAATATTCTTTTCTGTAGTCACAGGGACGGGCCTGAATGGCAGAGGAGCGGTAGACTTGGAGTAGAAATAGAGTGCAGGAAAATTGAGAACAATGGCAACAATTACTTGCAGGAAAAACTAATTTGGGAGCTAGCAGAATCTGAAAAAATGCCAGGGCCTAGCCTCGATTCTGATACCATGTTAAACATTACATGGTAAACACACACAAGGAGATGAGATAAGTGTGATATATCTTTCTATTAACCATAATTGTGCATTTATATTACATTGGCGTGACTCTTGTTTCAACATTCCAAGTGGTCTCTTGGACTCCTTTTGTCCATTCTCCTTCCGCACCTATCCATTGAGGATTAGGTGTCCAACATTTGGGAGCTAGCAGAATATCCCCGTCCCCTCCACTCCTCGACTCCTTGTTGGTATCATTCACTTGACCCCTAGACACCTTACCATCGGGCCTTGACCCTTTGGTGCCCATTCACTGCCCCTCGATACATAATACCACACGTCCACAGTTGGCATTACCACATTTGACAATGCTCCTCCCACAGTGTGATACTTCATTCCTCAACTTCCATTACACAATGTGATACCCAATGCTCCAGCGGATTCGAAGCCATCGGGCCACCTTGTGAGCATATCTTATTGCTTGGCCAAGTTTCCCTACTTCCTGGGTTGCGTATTACTTGAAGACTTGAGCGTATTGGACTGTAGGAGGTGAAACATTGCTACAGGAAAGTTTATTTATGTTTGTGGGTGTTAGTGCTGGAATTAGCACTTGGACTACATCAAGCGCCTGGCCAGACACATCTTAAGCTCGAGGGCTATTTCTTATGATTTGATTGGATTTTTTGGAAAGTGGTTGGATCTCAAGCACTCTGAAAGGAACGTTGAACAGATAAAAAAGCTCTGACACATATGAGGGCACTCGTATATATGATGTGGTAGCAAAATTTGTGGTTCAATGATTAGAAGAATGGGAGAAAGACAATGGGTTTGTAGGATAGAAATCCATTGCTGGGAGGAAAAAATGACACAAATTCCAGATCTGAAATGTATAGTGAAAGAATGCTTTTAAAAGACTTACAAGAGTCTCACTTTACATTTAAAGAATCCCATTACAAAGAATGCTTTTGACTAACATGATCTCATGAATCAGGAATGCTTGGTGAATCAAGATTGACAAAAACAGATTGACATGCATGCTAGATCAAAATACTTATAAAAACATGAAACGGGGTTTACTTCCACCTCAAGGATTGCTTATGAACAATCTTTAATTCATACTGAATCAAGAATGTTTGGAACAAGACTTACAAAAACAGATCCATATGTCTTGGGGGTTCACAAGACTTATAAAAGCATAAGATAGAACTTTTATGATAAATCTAGAAAGGTAGATAAATTATGTAAAAACAGAAGGGAAAACAATACACACACCATATGATTTTGTGAATCCTCAAGAGTGTAACTGGAATATATTATGAGCTCAACAATACATAGCTTCAGGAATAGCATGAGGATCAGCAACAGGGCCAGGGCACTAGGCCCTGTGCCACCAACCATCTCCTTCCCCCTACTTCATAGCAATTTGTCACATATATACAAAAATATAAAACTATCATCCCCACAAAAGGAGTAAACGTGTTCCCAAAAGTTATTACGATCTCGTGTAAGAGATGAGGCTTATCCTTAAACTTTAATACAAAGTGCTATGACATAATCAAAATAAACAATATCAAGGCTAACAATTTAAAGTGGTTGTATGATGTGGCAGTATATAGGAAGACTCCTCCTCTGTTCTGGTGCAACCAACTCCACAAAAAGTGTAAACAGCAGTGAAAGTGACGTGTGGCTGTTCCTTGAATGGTGCCTGATGCCTCGCGGAAACGTGCTCGTGTTGAGAGTAATGGTAGAAATATGTTTCAGAGAAACTCTGCCACTATTCCTTTCCTTTGGTTTCTTGTTTGTCGTGATAGAGATGAAGGCGGATTAAAAGAAATAGCGGAGTTTCATGAGCAAGAGGAGAAAACCCTTTTTAAATATATCGCAATCACAGATCGGGGTTGAAACGTTTAAACATAAGGCACAAGCGGGAGGAAATGCAATTTGCGATGGGGGTGATGACATGGCAGGGAGGGGTGGTCCCACGTTATATCACAAGTGGGAGAAGAGAGCGTTGAAGGAGCAAATGGACTTTGTGTTTTGTGATATAGAAAATCGGGGAGTCAAACTTATCGCATATCGACGGTCAAACTTTATCGCATTTCGGGGACCGGAGGTTATATCGCATTTCGGGGACAAGAACACTTATTGCATATCGGGGATTGGGGAAATGGGGCAGGTAACGTGAGTGGATGACAATAGAAATTGCGATATGCGATATGGAAGGTGATGAGGCAGGGAAAGGGTCCCACTTTATATCGCAATCTGGAAAAAGGAAAGGCGGAGGTGAATGGAAAAGGTAAGTAATGTTGCGATCTTGCGATGCGAAAAGGTGATGGGTCCCATTTAAAGGATTTTTAAAAGCAGACAATGAAAAATTACGTTAAGTCGATGGAATATGATACAACTGCCCGAATCATATTATAAATATATTATAACATATATCGAAAGTTTATGAAGCAAACCAAAAGGAAATGGTGGGTCCCAACAATCCCGCAAATCGCATTTCGGAGGGTTTTTAGGAGACAGACAATTGTGATATGTAATAAGTTTGGATCTGCGAAACGCCGATTGTGATGAAAGGTAAGGGTTTCAATACGGTTAAGTGCGGAAAATATATATGATATGATATATATTAAAGGTTTGTTGTGGGGGGCAGAGTTGCTTTTTAACTATAAAAAATGGAAAAAAGGGGTTTTGAAAGAAATGAAACGCTGGACGTTTTAGTATTTTGGAAAAATGAGGAAAGGATCGAAGAGAAATGGCGAAAATGGCGAAAATGATGCGAAAGAATTGAATCGCAAGGAGTTAGAGGCCAAGAAAAAATGACGGAGAGGGTAGCTTTGAAAGGAATCAAAACTAGTGCTAACAGTGGCTCTAATTGGGGATGATATGCCCCTTGCGGGCTATCAAGAACTGTAGTTCCAGTGCCTTATCCAGCGCTTATTTCTCCAACCAACGATCCTGCTCATTAACTCAAAAAACCAGCATGCCTAGCCATTGGGTAATGGAGTCAAAAGCATCATTTCAATTCTGCAACTTATTTCTCCAAACTGAAGCTGGATTCAAATTGAACTCTGAAATCTAACTTTCTAAAAATAAAATGCTCAAAACGACGAGCTTATTCATTCCTCTACTTCTACTCTGATTTGAATGGCAATCTTCATGCAATATGGAACTTAACGTACATCCATTCAAATAGCTGAAAAAAACCTCATATGGATTCTGAATCTTAAGACTAAAACTGAAAGAATCCATATCATAACATAGTGCAGCTCATGATGAAAATAATCACAACGCAGGATACTCATAAAGCATTGAATGTCTGCATTATAAGAAGACTCCAAATCATCAGCCACTGAATGAGGAAAAACATTAAATGCTACCTCTGCAATGATGTCCCTTTTAGAATTCCGAAAGGTGTAGCTGTTTATCCAAAACTTCCATTGAAAATCTGATCTCTGCATCCCCGTGAAGTCACCACTGGATCTAGAACAATGGAGTCGCTAGGTGAAAAACTGCAGTCCTCTTCAAGTTATGAATTCCTGTTCACCTTTAAGAATCGATCTTCAGCAATTAAAACAAGAGACTCGGGAGAATACTTCGTTTCAACCTTCGTCTCCCGGCAAACGCACCAAAAGATGACATAATCAAAATAAACAACATCAAGGCTAACAATTCGAAGTGGTTGTATGATGTGGCAGTCTATAGGAAGACTCCTCCTCTGTTCTGGTGCAACCAACTCCACAAAAAGTGTAAACAATAGTGAAAGTGACGTGTGGCTGTTCCTTGAATGTTGCTTGATGCCTCGCGGAAACGTGTTGGTGCTGAGAGTAATGGTAGAAATCTGTTTCAAAGAAACTCTGCCGCTGTTCCTTTCCTTTGGTTTCTTGTTTGTCGTGATAGAGATGAAGGTGGATTAAAAGAAATAGTAGAGTTTCATGAGCGGGAGGAGAAAACCCTTTGTAAATAAATCGCAATTGCAGATCGGGGTCGGAATGTTTAAACATAAGGCACAAGCGGGAGGAAATGCGATTTGTGATGGGGGTGATGACATGGCAGGGAGGGGTTGTCCCACTTTATATCGCAATTGGGAGAAGAGAGCATTGAAGGAGCAAATGGACTTTGTGTTTTGCGATTTGCGATATAGAAACGGGGAGTCAAACTTTTCGCATATCGACGGTCAAACTTTTTCGCATTTTTGGGCTTTTGAGACTTATTGCATTTCGGGGACTGGAGGTTATATTGCATTTCAGGGACAAGAACACCTATCGCATATCGGGGATCGGGGAAATGGGGCAGGTAACATGAGTGGATGACAATAGAAATTGCGATATGCAATATGGAAGGTGACGTGGTAGGGAAAGGGTCCCACTTTATATCACAATCGGGAAAAAGGAAATGCAAAGGTGAATGGAAAAGGTAAGTAATGTTGCGATCTTGCGATGTGAAAAGGTGATGGGTCCCATTTAAAGGATTTTTAAAAGTAGACAATGAAAAATTACGTTAAGTCAATGGAATATGATACAACCGCCTGAATCATATTATAAAGAAATTATAACGTATAACAAAAGTTTATGAAGTGGACCAAAAGGAAATGATGGGTCCCAACAATCTCGCAAATCGCATTTCAGAGGGTTTTTAGGAGACGACAATTGTGATATGTAATCAGATGGATCTGCGAAACGCCGATTGCGATGAAAGGTAAGGGTTTCAATACGGTTAAGTGCGGAAAATATATGTGATATCATATATGTAATATATGATATATATTAAAGGTTTGTTATGGGGGGCGAAGCTGCTTTTTATGGTTTGATTCTTCCGTTCTGCAACTCCATTTTGTTCTGGATTGTAAGGAGCTGTCCACTCTCTCTTGATGCCTTCCTGTGCACAGAAATTTGTGAAGTCTTTATCGATATATTCTCCATCGTTATCTGACCTCAACTTCTTGATCTTCTTTCCTGTAGAGTTCTCTACCAATGCTTTGAAATCTTTAAATCGATTAAAGACTTCATCTTTGGTCTTCAAAAAATAGATCCAGGTTTTCCTGGAATAATCATCAATGAAGGTGGCAAAATACTTTGCCCCACTGAGAGCTGTAGTGGACATCGGACCGCAAATGTCAGAGTGTATTAACTCTAATACACCTTTGGCTCTGCTGCTGCTTCTTGGAAATGCTACCTTAGCGTACTTCCCTAGTATGCATCCCCTGCAAAATTCGTCTTTCTTTGTGCTAAGTTCAGGAGCCCCTATGACAGTATTTTTGAGAATCCCCAAGGCTCCATGATGTAGATGCCCCATTCTTCTGTGCCATAACTCATTCAGATCTCTGCTGTCTGTGCTGCTGATCAGGGCCACTGGAGATTCAAGCTGGAGCTTATACAGCTTGTGACTTGTTACTTCGGTTTGTGTTTTTTTGCTCCATTTAGGATGTTTGACATACACCTTATCTTGAATAAAGTATACGTCATAGCCCTTGTTCTGAAGTTGAGACACCGAGAGTAAATTCATCCCCAACCCTGGTACATGCAGAACATTCATGGCTCGAATCTTGTTGCCATTCTCCGTCTGAAATGGTACGGTACCTCTCCCAATGGGGGTACATTTTGCCTTATTTCCCATAGTTATTTGGAAATTAATTTGCTCTTCTTGATAGCTCGAAAAACATTCTCGAACCCCTGTCATATGAGCAGATGCTCCACTGTCAATGTACCAAACACCTAGAGGAGCCGTGTGTTGGAAATACTGAGAGGGGGGTGAATCAATATTTCTTTTCAATTGTTAATTTTACCAGTTAGATAACTGATATTTAGAACACAAAATGAACAATGATGGAATAGATACTTTTATTAATTTCACCTTTACAATAAGTAAAGTACAATAATGATATGTTGGAAATGTTGTCATTGATGGCAAAGGAGATGGCAAAGGAGGAACACCTGAGGCAGCAACAAGGCAAAGAAAGCAGCATAGCAGCAAGATGTAGAGAGGGTCGAGCAGCAGAGACAGGGTCATTTAAAGAAGCAGAGGCAGCAAAAGGAGAATTAAGGAGTAGCATCAGTCAAGGAGCAGATGAAACGAAGAGAGAAGCAAAGTAGCAGAGAGGTAGAGGCAGCAAACAAGTAGCAAAGGCAGCAAAGACAGAGACAGACAAAGAAGGCAGCAGATGCAAAGATAGGCAAAGAACAGCAGCAGGTAATATGTATAGCGAAGGCAGAGGCAGAGGTCGAGCAGCAGAAGCAGCTAAGGCAGAGGCAGCGAATACAGAGGCAAAGCCGTTATCACAGCAGAGGCAGAGCCGTTATCAGAGGCAGAGGCAGAGGCAGAGCCGTTATCACAAGCAGAGGCAGAGCCATTTTTAATTCCGAGATTCGCTACCCCAGCTGGAGGATACGTAAACACAATTCCGGGAATCGTATAACCCAAGCGGCAAGTATATATATATATATATATATACATACATACAAACAAATTCCAAGAATCACCTCCCCAGCTGGAAAATACACTAAAGATTGGAGCAGCAAAGTATATATATATATATATATATATATATATATATATATATATCATTCTGAATCGCTACTCCATGTCAAGTATATGCAAACAACATTATATTAGTTTGCGTACAAAGGTCCAAAGCATGTATATTAATCTATATGGAGCGCCTTTTTAACAAAGAATCAAAGTACCATAAGGTGGGGCCCTCACCTAATCGCATCGGAGAATATAAGGGTAGCAGAACAGGTTATCAACAGAAAGTTGCGATTACGATTGAAGCCTGGACCCGATGGATATATGAACTATGATTCAAATGTATTTGAATTCCGGCCTAATCGCATCGGAGTATCGGCATCGGAACATGCAAACACAAGTTGCGATTGTGATTAATCGCAATCGGAAGAACTTAACAATGGTCAATCGCATTGGAGTGAAAGCAGGGTAGCGGGACTTGCAACTAAAAGCTGCGATTGCAATTGATCGCAATCGGAGTAATCGCATCGCATCAAAGCAATCGCATTGGAGCAAGGCAGCATAGCGGAGCAAGTTAATGAAGTTTGCGATTGCGATCAATCACAATCGGAAATCGCTGGAGGAGTAGTATATCGCATCGGAAAACGTGGCAGGTGGGCCCGAAAGGGGTTTTTATACGTTTAAACAGGTTTTATTATTTACGCCGAGAGTTGATTTAAGGCGTATTAAAAAGGAAGCTTGTATGATTAAACTCTGTATAATTATGCTGAGAAATGAAATTGGGTTATATATATAAAAGGTGTTGTTATATATATAAAACGTTGTTGCGATTGTATTGAAATGTGCCGCTTGGTCTGAGGACCCACGGGCCTCGGCTTAAGGTGGAGGGCGATTATTAATAGAATACGATTGCGATGTGTGCAATCGCATCGAGCCATAAAACAAAGGCGTGGTGTGTGTATGTTCCGCTTGCGGAACTCACCACATCAACAAGACACTTGCTGTGGGTAAAGCGTTGGAATTCGCCCAGATTTAAAGTCAGAAGTTACATATGTTATATAAAACAACAGTCTAGATGTTAAAATCAATTCTTATCTTGCCGAGAGTTAAATTGTGATGTATAAAAAGGGCAGTTACATAGGTATGGCAGTTACACTGCGACAGTAAGTAGAAAAGCCAAATACAACACAGTCACAGAAAAGCCAAATATAGCACAGTCACAGAAAAGACAAGCGCAGTGATCCAGGAGGCTGAATAAGTGAGTTGAAGTTTTCATTGTAATTGATTGTAAATGTTTTTAACTAATTTATATTGTTGTGATGCATTGGCAAGTCTCCGGAAGAGAACAAATATCCCACTGTAATGTTAAATTGGTACTTACAGTTATATTTTCTGAATGAGCGGATAAAAAAAATGAGAAGGCAGAAGGCAAAGAGACATGGCTGTCCATTTCGAATTACCATTAGAATACAAACAACCATGAAGCTATTTTGTATAAAACAGGGTAATATCCAAAGGGAGAAGGTTGACGAAAGAGAGTGAGAGAAGAAGAGAGTGTGCAGCAGAATTGAAGAGAGTTGAAGAAAATAAGAAAGCTGCAAGAGGTTAGAGAGAGTGAGTGAAGAGAATGCAGAAATGAAGCAGTGAGGCAGAGAAGAAAGAGGAGTTGAGCAGAGAAGAAGGAGGAGCTGAGCAGAGAAGAAGGAGAAGCTGATAGAGAATCTGAGAAGATGCAGAGATGATACAGGGCAGATATGAGAATAGATGAACAACAGTGCAGATGGAACAGAACAGAGCTGATATCCAAGGTAAATCAGCAAGTGTTTCTCTTTTGAAAGAGTAAGGAAGTTGGAGCTTCCCTATCAAGTTGTAGCTTGATAGATGTCAGTTGTAGCTGACTGAGGTAGGAGCCTCCCGTAGGTTGGTGCCTGCAGAAAATAGATGGGAGTTGGTGCTTCCACATCAAGTTGTAGCTTGATAAAATGTCAGTTGTAGCTGACTGAGGTTGGAGCCTCCTGTAGGTTGGTGCCTGCATAAAATTGATGGGAGTTGGAGCTTCCTTGCAAGTTGTAGCTTGCAGAATTGAGGATAGAGCCTCCTGTAGGTTGGTGCCTGCAGAAAACAGTGGTGAGAGGGAGTTGGAGCTTGCCTTTGCATCACAACAATAATAAGATGTGGTTTTCTCCCTTTATGGGTTTCCACTTATATCTGGTGTCTCTGTGCATGATGTTTATGTGTTGATGTGTTTTATCTCATCTGCTTAATACTTGCTTCTCTCATATTGAATCTACTATTACATTATACTAATACTTGCTGCTCACATTCTAAGACTACTCACATATTAAGTTGAACATGAAATGAAGGTGTAAATAAGTTTTAATGAAAAAGTTTTAAAAGTCCATGAATGTGTTAAACTGATTCACCCCCCCCTCTCAGTTTAACTAAGGGTTCAACATGATATAGGGCTCCAACCCTATATGAAGACTCCAATCCTCCAAGCTCCAACCTGTATTGTGTCAAGCACCGACTTGGACTTCCCAAGGCTCCAACTTTTTCAGTTTGAGGCACCAACCTCTAGGGCTACAACCCTATCTCTGGTACAGGTTCCAACCTGGTCTCTTTAGGACTCCTATCCTCTAGGGCTCCAACCCTATCTTTCAAGGCACCAACCTTGTCTCTATGAGGCTCCAACCTCTTGCTTCAATTCGTCTAGATATATTTGGTTATACTTCATGGCTCCCAATGTCTTCTTCAACAAGCCCTGACAATCTTCAGCTATCCCCTCACTTAGTCTCCACGTCACTTCATCAATGACAACCTTGTCCTTCTCATGAAGGTGTCACCACTGCTCTTCATCGTACCCAAACACAAATCTCCAAGGTTACCTCATGATGACTAATGCATCATGACCTTCAAAAATATCTCCAAGAGTTTCTTCACAAGTTCCTTTATAGGTGCTCCAATGATGTCTTCAAAATTGTCTTTAAGATGCGCCAGCAAGATTTCAACTCTTCAATAGCTGCTACAAAGAATCTTCTCCAAATATGTTCAAGGATGAAAGTTAACTTCAACAAGGCATCATGGATATCTCCAAGTCTGGCACACGAGATGTTCTTCAACAATTCTGCTTCAATGGAAGGGAGCAAATCCAAAACTGAGATCAAGTCTATCAAGGTTGCCTTGCAATTTTGCCACTGAATGTTCTTCAAAAACTTCACTTGTCCAATGTAATGTTCCAAGAGTACTCTGTCTAAAGTTTCCAAATGTTTCCAAGAATGTGATTGTCCAATGCTATCATCCTTCCATATGACTACTCCACGATATTCAATATGTATCTTCAAAACACTTCACCTCCCAATGGTCTAAATAATTTCCAAGACTTCTATTCATTCCATATCTAGCAGTCTTGAGGTGTTAAGGCCAGGTCCAAATTCCACAATTTTGGGTTATTTCAAAGGATGTCTGTCTCCATAATTGAGGACCAAGGTCTTATAGTTCTGAGGTATATAAATAACTCTCCAATAGTGTTATGAATATTTTATTAATTATTAGTTAGATATAGTTATATTAGGTTTTATTAACTGAAAGGGCATGATCAAAGATCATGCCTCTTCACCAAGGGACACCTTGAGGCTGTATTTAAAGCCCAGGCGATCCCTCATTGTAATCATCTCATCTTTCATCATTAATAATATATATTTATCAAGTTTTACTAGAGTTTTTACACTCCATTGGTAAAAGAGGAGAGAAACTGGCAGAAAGGTATTCCCCACCTCATACACACTCGATGTCGTCGTCAATGTCGATGGCGGAATTCCAAAAGAAATTGGGAGAAATTGAGAAACAAATTAATAATAACTCCGAAGAATTTGGAAGGCGATTAGTCGATCTGGAAGGTACAGTTGCAGGGCATTCCAACGACATCAAAAGGGTTCATGATACAACAAATCGAATAGAGAGACAAATGTGGCTAAATCATCACGAGGCCACAGAAAAGCTGAACGAAGCAATGAACAAGATGACAGAGCATGGCGAAGCAATGAACAATATGACAGAACTCTTCAGTAAGCTGAATGATAAGATAGATAAGCTAACTCAGACACAATCTCCAACATCTCCTAACAGGGAACAAAATCAACAAAACAATCCCGCAGATTCAGGGAACTCGGACGAGCATCAGGAAAAAACCGATTCCCCACATCATCAAGAAGATAGTAATGCAGATTTTCAAAACAAGCAGCTCTGGAATGCATTCGCTAATCAATATCCCCTTCTTGTTCCACCATTATCATATCAGCGCAAAGCCAAGATTGACCTACCCAAATTTGATGGTAATGAAAAGAATAGCGTTGCGTGGCTTAATAAGGCAGAAGAATATTTTGAAATTTATGACATTACTAGTGATGATGAAAAAATTAAACATGCTTCCATGAAAATGGAAGGAGAAGCATATAATTGGTATATGTGGTGGAAAAAGACGACGCTCGCTATCAGTTGGAGGAAATTTAAGGATGCGTTCTTCAAAAGATTTCAAGGCATAAAAGAAGAAAAGTTCTTTTCAACCTTTATCAAATTACGCCAAAAAGGAGATGTGGATGAGTACACGCGAGAATGGGAGACTTTGGCAACACGAGTACCCGGATTGTCGGAATCTCGTCTAATCCAGTGTTACATCTCGGGACTTAAAGTCCACATACAAGAAGAACTAGAACTACATGAAATCACGTCTGTAGAAGTAGCAAGGCAAAAAGCAAAAGCTGCTGAAAAGAAATTGGAAAGATTATCAAAACCAGAAAAAGTATATTCGAGACGACGGTTTCCTCAATCTGAAAATGTAGATGACACAAAATATGTCCCTGTCCATCGTCGTGAAGAAGAAAAATCTAGTTTGGAAAAACAAAGAATGCGAGAGGGCAAGTGCAAACGATGCGGTGAAAACTGGGACCCTAAGCACAGATGTGCTAATGGAAAAGCAAAAAATCTATACAGTTGTGAAGCAACTAACGACACTAACAGTACTGATTCATGTATAGAAGGTTTAGAAGACAACTTAGAGTTCTCTCCAGAAGTGGATGGTGAAACTATGCCGCAAGTGTCCTTATCAGCGATGACAGGCATATTACAACCTCAAACCCTAAGGTTAAGAGGACAGATTAAGAACAACAATGTAATGGTTCTAATAGACACAGGCAGCACGCACAATTTTCTAGATTCAACCATGGCCAAAAGACTCAACCTCTTTGCTTTTCCCATGCCTAATATGAGGGTAATGGTGGCCGACGGTAAGAAGATTGAACAAGTAGGAAAATGCCATAAAGTCAAATTGCAGATTAAAGACTTTCATTTAGAATCTCCGTTCTACACCGTTCCATTACGGGGAGTAGATGTGGTCTTAGGAATTCAGTGGCTACGAACTCTAGGTACTTATTCTGCCAACCATTAGAAGCAGTTTATAAGTTTTAAGTGGAAAGGGCAGAAATACAAGTTGTATGGATTCCAAGCCCCAGGGAATCAAGTCGTATCTACAGTACAATGTCAGCAGTTAGAAATGTTGTCTTCAAAAGGGAGCCATGAAGAGTCTCCAGGAATCAAGACAGGATCCGACCCTGTCGATATCAGATATTTTCACTATCCAGATCAACAACAGACTGAACTCGAGAATATGCTCCATGACCTTTTTAAAATATGGGAAGCACGAGCTCGCCGCTCGCGGAAACCAGACATTCGTCAAACGTTGTCCATCGATTACATATGCTTTGAGGACAAAGCATCTTTAAGAGAGGGGCAATGTTATGAATATTTTATTAATTATTAGTTAGATTAGTTATCTTAGGTTATTAACTGAAAGGGCATGATCAAAGATCATGCCTCTTCACCAAGGGACACCTTGAGGCTGTATTTAAAGCCCAGGCGATCCCTCATTGTAATCATCTCATCTTTCATCATTAATAATATATATTTATCAAGTTTTACCAGAGTTTTTACACTCCAAATAGTGCACAGATTTTTTATATGTCTGAGTTCTAAAGTTGCACTAGAAGGCTGACCACAATGATTATTGCATTTAGGCGCTGTTGGGGTCCTGTGTTTTGATGGATTGGCTAATCAAAAGACAAGGCAACATGCAAACCAAGCTTTAGAGCTCTAGGATCTAGCCCTCCTAGTCTCAAAGAGGGATCTCTCAATATGTTTATAAGGATGTTTCCTGAGTGGTTTAGAAGTTGATTTTAGGCTAGTTATGAAGTGCAGGGTTGTTTGTTTTGTTTGGTTGGAAAAATATGTTTCATGCAGTATAGATAGAGCATGGGAATCTACAAGCCATTGGGCAATGGAGTCATGTGAAAGTCCAAATAGTTCTGATTGAGAAGGAAGGGAAACCAAAGGGAAAATCTTGGTCAAGGATCTGTTGAATAATATAGGTGAAATGGGATGAACATTAAGGACTAAGAGTGAAAAGCAAATTAAACCCTTTCACAATGGCTTAAAAGATTCAGGGAACACCCTATTTCCTCCAGTAAGCTCACTGTTTTGGACTTGATCAACATAAATACTCAAAGAAAAGGAGAAATGCAGACTAAAACCCTCCTAATGAATTATACGATTCGGGGAATGCCTTATTTCCTCCTATAGGTTCACTGTTGAGAGCTTAATCAACAAAGACATACAATTGCATTCAAAGAAGAGGGAACGCCTTAGACATCTAGGACTGCAATTATATAGACCTTTAACACAATAATTACAATAATGAATAGAGGGTATGATTGAAACAAGCCTCTCTGTCAAACTGCAAGCATTAATAATTAAAGGGAGATTTCAGATACAACATTCAGTGGCAAAGAAAGAGGGAATGCCTAAACAGTGTTCAACACAACTGAATTAACTGTTTCTGAAATAAAACAAACTTGAATATTCAAGAGAGCTATTAGACTACCCTGTCATGTTCAGTAGCAGAAAACATACAAATAGTGAAGGATAAATAGGTCAGAGGTGCTTCTAAGGTACATTTCTCTGCCTAAACCTTTTATCCTACTGTAAGTCAGAGCATAATGGAACAAAGTGATAAACGGGGAAAGACATTAATAATAAGAGATTACTTCACCAAAATCAGGCTCAGGGATCCAATGGTTCAGCCTCCTCCATCAACAAAAAAAACAGAGACTTCCACACTCCTTCAGAACACCAATGCTTCTTCAAAGTAGCAATCTATGTATTACTTTAGAAATCACCAAATGCCAACATTTTACAATGAGACTTCAAAGAGTCTTAATAGGAAAAATGAGGAAAAGTAGGTAAAGAACGTTTTAATGATCATCAGAGATAGGAGAGGGCATTCGAATGCTCCATTTTGTGTCATAAACATTTCATTAAATTCTGGACGGAATCAATAACTTTGTAGCTTGTTGAGACCACTTTGACATGACAAAAATCACCCACAGGGTGTCCTTTGGGAAGAAATACTATCTACAGTGGTACTATTATCTTCTTAGGTGTGAGTTAAGTGTAGAATGGGCTATGAGGACTCCCATACTTCTAAATAACTGCTTTGACAGTTTGTAGTAGCTTCCTTGGTGTAATAATTGCTTGGTAGGCTTGTGTGCATGGATATGGGTAAAATCTGGTCAATCGGCTTCTGCACCCATAACTGCTCTGTTCTTTTTGTACTTTAACCTGTTTTGGCTCTGTTTATGCTTTAACTTTGCTGATTGCTCGATCTGCTTCTGTACTGATGCCTTCAAATGTTTTATTAATCTTCTATGCCTTGTCATATGGCACAGGATATGTGATCTTCACTTTTTCTGAGTGTTCAGTGTACAGGTGGAGGGTTTCGCTGAGCTGGAGGGTCACTGAGGGTTCATGGATCTGATCCATGGCCAGACGCAACCTCGCCTTCTGTTCTGGTTCCCTTTGACGTTGTTTCGTGGCCCTGCGACTGCCATCTGAGCTTTTGTGTCACCTTTGTGACTGTAAAACATTTATCCTTCATCGGCCATGAAAAACTTTCAAACACATGACAAACTTGTTATAAAAACCTGCGGGCTTGGTTTAGACTGCTTGTAGAGGCTTTGGGGTGGTGGAGGAGCAGTGAGGAGGTGGTGATTGCAGTAGAAATCGGGAAAAAACCCTGGCAGAGCAGCTAACCAGGTTCAGTGAGGGTCTGGGTGCGAGGATGAACGTGGGCCGTTAGATCAGGATGATCTACGGTGGAGATCGCTTGATGAAGTCGTTTGGGAGCATATGGGAAATGACTGCATTTGATATCGCGATATAACACAAGCCGTTCGATCTCAGAGATGAACGGCTGAGATTCAAAGTGAAATTACGTTGCAGAGGGTAGGTGGTAAGGCGGAAAACCAGGAATGGTTTTCGCAAAATAAAATGGGGGGAGGCGGTTTTGAGCGAATGGAATGCGATTCCATACACCGGGCGACACATGGATTCTTGAAATCGCCTATTTCGCAAAATTTTGGGACGCTAATCCTCTGGCATAAAGATTTTGCGAAACGAAGCTTCAGCCGTTGGATTGTGCGATGTTGATCGGACGGTGCGGATAGCACGCGACGGGAGGCAATGTGTGCGGGCGGAAGGACTGGTGGGCACGGTAGTGACGCGTGGTGTTTGTCGCGTAGCGGGTGGGTTGTCGGGAGTGTTTGAATGGTCGGGATAGATCCTGGCCGTTGGATCTATATAATGGACGGTCAAGATTTAAAAGGAGGAGCGGATAGATGGATGGATGAGAAGGTAAGGCAGGGTGAATGGGAGGGAGGATGGGGCCCGATGGCCGTTGATCTGTGTAGATCAACGGTCCAGATTTGCTTGGACCACGACGTTGTGAATGGCAAAATAAACGAGGAAGAGGTTTTATGAACGAAGGTTTATGTATTTTAAGCGCCTGATTGCGGGGCTTGGGTTATATGAGATGGGGCTAAAGGATATAAGCCCTTGGGGGCTTAATAACTTATAAGGTAAAAAAGACTATTTTTAGGCCAGAATAAAGGGTTTCTAAGGCCCAAGGAGGGTTTCGGTAAGCCAGAAAAGGATTTTTAAACCAAATAAAAGAATGATATAAGGTTTAAAAGAGGATTTTAATGGTTCGGAGGTTAAAATGAAGGGGTTTTGTGGGATTTTTGAAAGGGGAAAAAAGGGTAAAAATGGAGATTTTGTGGGAGTGAAATGGAGAGGTGAATGATGGGAAAAGGAGCATTATAAGCAGTTTCTCTTGGTAATGAGTAGGTTCTTTAGGGCTTGTAGTGAAACAATAGTGAAGATTAATTCAAAGGACAGAGAATCATCATAAGACTTCAAAGATGATGGATTTTCAAAGGAAATATATCTCTTGAAGGCTTGAAAACATATTTAGCCACCACTAGGTATATCAGAATTTATAGGTGGCTAACAGTGGCTCCACTTGGGGAGGACAACTTGCCCTTTAGGTGTCCAGAACTTCAGTAATCTCTGTATTTAGCAGACCAGTGCCATCCCATTGGGCAAAATCCTTCATTTGGCAACTTTTCACTGTCCTGCAGCAAGAACTCCATTTGAAAAACACTTCTACCTACCCCAAACTATTTGTCCTAGCATTGTTTCCTTCTTTGAGTGCACTTGGACTGGCAAACTCTTTTCCAACATTTTATTTTGCAAACAAAAAAATAAACCTATCTAATACTACCCTTATTTCTCCATGAGTTCAGATTAAGCAGTTGAACTCACAAGTTTCTCTACCTAAATTAATATCTGTTAGGATTAAACAGTCTAACAGATTTTCATTCTCTATATTCTAAAACGGGAAATTGAAACACAGCCAAACCAGGATTAGACTGTCTGGTTTGCTGTGGGTCCATGGCATAAAAACAAGCTGCACATGAACTGAAACTAGCAGAAATTAAAACAAAATTGGGAAGTCTTTGAGTTCTGAAAATTGAAAACACCTTTCCTTCCTTTCATGACTCAGATTTTGAGCTTTTTAGAGTCACTTTCTTTCTTCCTTCCAGCTCTGGTTTTGGTCTTGTTAGAGCTGTTTTCTTTCCTTTGCTAGTTCAAGTTTTGAGCATGTTTGAACTAGTTCTCTTTCTTCTCTCCTAATCTGTTCTATTGATAAGCCAATATTAAACAGTTTGACAGATCTTTTTCACTATCCTATCAGCAGTAAATTGAAATTTGCCCAATCATGATTAGGCTGTATGATTGGACAGTAGTGCTCCTTGAAGTAGTGGCATTTGAGCTTGCACACTTTCATATTTTCCTTTCTTTTTAGTATGGGGCTATACCTTTCTTGTTTTATTTCTGCCCTCTTTTTGTTTTTCTATTGTTTTTGTATTTTTCTTTCCCTTTTTCTTTATGCAAACGGTATATGCAATGGATAAAAATTCTGAAACTAAGACTCTTGACAGAAATAGTGTTTGAGCATCTTGCCATTGACAAGACCTCCCAATAATTCTTCATCATTCAGTTCTTGCAGAAAAAATGCATTATGCCCTCTTATGGAATGAATAATGTAGGGCCCTTTCCACAGATTTTCGAACTTACCATGTTTTTCTTTCTTTTCCCTCCTTGAATCCTATTTGAGAACCACATTATCAACTTGGAAGTCATTTGCTTTACTCCTTTTGTCAAATAGCCTTTTGATGTTTTCTTGGACTGTTTGAGTTCTCTGGTAAACTTCCTCTCTCGTCTGCTGCAAATGGATGGTCTGATTGATCCTTCTCTGCATATCATTTTCTTCAGCTTGGACTTCCTGAAGGAGTTTCATCACTGGAACTCCTAAGGATGTTGGGAAAACAACATCCACGCCATAGAGCATCTGATAAGGGGGCATTTTGATTGACTTTTTGGTGGTTAACCTGTCAGCCCACAAGGCATGAACGAGCTTACTATGCCATGCTTTCTGGTTCTGCTCCAACTCTTTTTGATGATGTTGATCAGGCTCTTGTTTGAGGATTCAACAAGTCCATTTCCTTGGGGGTAATACGCTGTGGAGTGGCCCAAGGTGATCTGATATTTATGGCAGAAATCAACCATCCTCTTGGATTTGAAGGCAACAGCATTGTCTGTGATTATTTTTCTAGGACAGCCAAATCTGGACAATATGTTGGTCTCAAGGAATTTAATAATGACAGAGTCAGTAGCATTCCTAGTGGGTATGGCCTCTATCCATTTGGTAAAATAGTCAGTGGCTGTGAGGATCCATTTGTGCTGGGCTGAGGAGGGTGGATGGATTTCTCCTATGAAGTCCAAACCCCATTGTTGAAAGGGTGCTTCAACACTATTAGGTTTCAAGGGAAAGGGCAAGAGCTTTCTTCTACCATCAAAGATTTGGCACTTGTGGCAAGATATTACTAGTTTGTGGGTGTCTGGAAAAAGGGTGGACCAATAATAACCAGATCTGAGAATCTTGTTTGTTATGGTCTTCCAATTTAAGTGCCCTCCACATTCTCCTTAATGCATTTCATGCATGATTTTTCCTGCTTCAACCTCAAGTAAACATTTTAGTAATATCCCAATAGCATTTTTCCAATATAAAACTCCATCTATCATACAATAATTTAAAGCCTTCTGTTTGACAAATCTGACCTTTGTTTTTGACAAACAAGGGGGAGCATTTAAATAAAGCAACACATAAATGATGTCAGCATACCATGGAGAGTTCATGAATGTTTATTCAGGAAATGGTGTAGGGAACTCTTCTATTTCTTCCAAGGCATCAACCATATTCATATCTAGAGCTTTGAAATTAGACTCAGCCATGAGTTTTGCTAATCCTTGTCCCTTGATGAGTTTAGTAGGCCTGACTTCTAAGTCATATTCTCGAATAGTGGCAATCCATTTTCCTCTTTCACCATCGGGGTTCTGACTTAGAATATCTTTAACTATGGTGTGTGGCACAAAGGCAATGATATGTGAATGTAAAATGTACACCTTAAAGTCCTTTAATGCTTTTACCAGTGCCAAGGCTTGCTTCTCTATGATATTGTATTTGAGTGGGGCATCTCTTAAGGCTTTACTAAAGAAGGATATAGGTTGTTCTTGCCCCAGGCTATTCCTTTGCAACAATACTGCAGCTATTGTATGTTCAGATGCAAAGGAAAAAATATAGAAATCTTTGGTGAAATCAGGACTGATAAGGACTGGTGCTTGAGTAAGGGCTTGCTTTACTAGTTCAAATGATTGTTTAGCTTGCATTGTCCATTTAACACACACTTCTTTCCTGAGCATGTTAGTGATGTTTTTTAATAGCTTAGCAAGGTTGGGGATGAACCTCCTCAAAAAATTAATCTTTCCAATGAAATACTGTAATTCTTTGAGGTTTCTAGGGTGGCTGATATTCAATATGCCATCAATTCTTTTAGGATCTATTTTGATCCCTTCTTCAGAGATTATATGACCAAGAAGCTTTCCTTCCTGGAGGCCAAAGAGTGTCTTTTTGGGATTTAAAGACGAGCCAAATCTTCTACATTTCTCGAAAACTTTCCTTAAATGTTCCAAATGTTCTTCATCAGTTTTGGAGAAAACAATAATATCAAGGTAAATGATTATAAAATAGCTTATGTCTTCTTAGAAGGCTATGTCCATGGCCCTCTGGAAGGTGGCCCCTGCATTCATCAAACCAAATGGCATTTTGACATACATGAATGTCCTCCAAGGTGTAGTAAAAGTAGTTTTATGTTGATCGCTTGGGAGAACCAGAACTTGATTGTAACCTGAGAACCCATCCAACAATGATATTCTTTTTGACCCAACTACCCTTTGAAGAATGTGGTCCATTTTCGGCAAGGGGTAATTATCCTTCAGAGAGGCTCTATTAAGGTTCCTAAAATCAATACACAGCCTAATATCCCCTATCTTCTTCCTGACAGATACTAGATTGGAAACCCAGTCTGAATATCTAAGAGAAACAATGATCCCTGCATCATACATCTTCCTAATTTCCTTTTCTACTACAGGCAATAAAACAGGGTTTATCCTCCTTAATTTATGTCTGAAAGGTTTCTGATTTTCCTTATGAGAAATCTTGTGCTGAATGATGCTGGTGTCATATGATTTCAAATCTTTATAGTCCCATGCAAAAACATCTATAAACTCTTTGAAGAGTGCTATGTATTGCTGTTTGATGTGGGCAGGAAGGGTGCTAGATAACTTAATCATTTTAGGCTCAGTTGGGCTGCCTATGTTGTGCTCTTCCACATTAGTTTCCATGGGTTCTGCTTTCAGTTCCTTAGCCACATCGTTGAAATCAAAGAGTTGTTTTAATGGAGCAAGGCCTTGGGGTATGGTATCACCTTTGCATTCTAGAATTTCGAGGTCCCTTTGGTCTGGATCATTAGATGACTCTGCTTTGACAAGATGATCAAATTAATTTATATCAGTAGGAGAGGAAAACTTTGTTTCAAGAATTAGTTCTTCATTTAAACATTCTTTTTCATGGCTGAAACTTGGTGATGCTGAGGAAAACTCATTTTTTGACTGCAGGAAATCCTCTATGTGTTTATCGTTATCGAATACCTGCCAATGATCCTCGTTATCAGGCACTGCTGGTCTGGTTTTTACCTTTATAATGAACTTTTCATTGATTTGTGGTATCTGGCAATTACTAGCAGGGAAAGCAAGTTCGTTTGCCAAGTGATTTTGGGCTCTTGGTATGAACATGAGTTCATATTTTTCGAAATTTTTCAGGAGATCTAACACAGTGTTTCTATATTCTTTGAGTCTGGGGTTTTTGGTTGAATATTCCCCTTTGATTTGTCTGATGATTAACTCAGAATCTCCCTGTACTGATACCTTTTTGGCCTTTAACTCTTTAAGTATGTGCAGGCTAAGGAGAAGGGCTTCATATTCTGCAATGTTGTTAGTGCATGAAAAATCTAATTTGCAGGCATGTCCTTTGTTTGTGTTGTGTATGCATACACCAGCCCCTGCACTATTATTGCTGCAAGAGCCATCAAAGCTCATTATCCAAAGTGTTTCTGTTTCATTCTCATCTGTTTTGTGTTGCTCAAAGCTACTGGGAGTTGAGGTATTTAGAGGTCAAGAGGAAGACAATTCTGAATGCTCTGATGCACTAATGTCCTGCTCGTTCCCTTTCTTTGTTTGGGTGACTTCATCTTCATTGTATAAAATAAAGGAATCTAGATCTGAATGGGTGGAATAAAAAGGAGTGTTGTGAGGCTTGTTCTTGCTGCTCACCATGTATTTCATGAGGGTTTCCCTATATAATCTTCTGGTTTGGCCAAACACTGGTATGGTGGCATAAGACATATCCATTTGAAGGGTGCCCTGAATCTTAGCTCCCCATGATCTAGAAAAGAGCATGCCATATTTTGGGGGAATGTCAGCTACTAACACATCCATCACAAGAATCTTGGCAGGAATTTGAGACAAGTTAACACACAAATCTTTAATTAGCCCCAAGCATTTGACCCTTCTGGAATCAAAGGAATACAAATCTTTATATGGTCTAGTAATCTCTAAGCCTAAGCTTTCCATTACCACCTTGGGCATAAGGTTGTGTGATGCTCCTGAATCCAGCATGGCATTGTGCAGGATTTTATCATGTATGTTTAGACTGACATAGAAGGGAGGCACAACCTCTTCTTGGTATTTTCCTTCAATTTTAGGACCAAATAACAGCTCTGGCTTGTCATCTGTCAAGTTCAAAGTATCAGTTTCAACATTTATATTCAAAGCTTTTAGTACCTGGTTTTTGTACACTTCTTGGGTCACTAATTCAGCCAAAGGTATGTTAATTTTGATCTTTGCAATCTCTCCCTCAAGGCTGAAAGGAACCATGGATTTTGTCATATTTACATCTGTTTTCTCACTTATGTTTCTTTTAGCAATTTTGACTTGCTGAGTTTTATTAGGACTGTCAATCTGAGCTGTTTTAGTAGGGCCACTAGCAGAGGTACTAGGGCAACTTTCTTCAAACCCTTGTTGGCTGTTTTTGTCTTTGTTTGAATCAGCTCTTTTGGCTAATGTGATAGTTTTGTTTGCTGTCTTTTTAGGCTGATTTTCTGTATTTCTCCTAACAACAGAGCTAGTGTTTTTGTCATTTGGATTATCTATGTTCCCTTTGCTCCTTAGATCATAGTGTTTGTGTATCTCCATGATTGCATTTTCAAACCCCAATCTATAATCTTCAGACTTCTCAAATGTATCTTCCTTTGGTTTTGAAGAGAAGAAAACTTGTTCTTCTGCAGTGAGGAAAACATCATCCCCACTGTCTGATCCAATCAAGTTTACATGGTCTTCTCCCAACCTTTCAATCTCTTCTTCTTCCTCTTGATCTACGTAGTTTTGTTGGAAGGGAGGTTTAATTTGTTGGTCATTATCTCTTTGCCTTTCTTGATTGTTTTCTCTTCTAAAATTCTGATTTCTATTTCTATTTTGGAGGTTGTTTTGGTGTTCTCTTGGTGGCACTTTATCATTCAAGTTTATTTTTTCAAGCATTCTCTCCATTACCTTCACTAGGTTGTCAATTTTGGCATCAGAGGATGAGGTTGAGGGTGTAATATCATCTTTATAAGTTACCCTCTTCTCTGACCTTAACCTAGCTCTTTTCTCAATTAAGTTTGCTTCTATGCTCACAGCTCCCTTCTGCATGTCTTCTAGAGTTAAATAGTCTCTCTCCCTTAGTTGATAGGCCATGTCAGCATTGAAGCCTTCAGGATATTTTACTAAGGCCAAGCCTTGGGGAGGTTTCATGTGAGGTGGAAGAGCATTGTAGACACTGTTAAACCTGGTGGAGTAATCATGAACACTCTCTCCCTGATTTCTTTTTAGGCCTTTATACTCCGCTAATATTTGGAGAGGGTTGCTTTTGATCTCCCATTTGTTTATGAATGTTTGATGTAAAGAGGGAAGGTCATTGATGCTATTAAGAGTTAAGCCTTTAAACCACTTCTTTACTTCTCCTCCTAAACTTTGAGCAAAGATTCTCATCTTCTATTTCCATATAATCAAAAGCATCTTCCATCCTATCTACATGTTGTTGAGCTGTGGTAGATTCTTTTCCAGTGAAATGGGGAATTTTAGACTGATAGTCATTTGGTAAGGGAACCAAAGGTTGTGGTAACACTAATGGGGCATACCATGCTGCCATGGCTGGAAAGAAAGGTGGATTTACAGTGGGTGGATTGACAAGAGGGAAAATGCGCTGAATTGGAGTGTTTTGGACAGTGGTGGTATGGATTGGAGTGGAAGAAACACTTGGGCCAGCAAACTGGTTTTGAGCAGATTGGTTATGAAAGAGACTAAAGTGGTGAAGGAGCTGTGAATCAGGAGGAGTAGAAGGTGAAGCTTCTCTACTAAAGCTCTGTTGCAAACCTGCAGTTTCAAGGTCATTTTGGTTTAAATCACTTTGAGATCTGGTTCTAAAAATGTTCTTAGTATGATGTAAGTCAAAGTGTAAATCCTCCAAGACAACGAGGTTTTTAGGGAGAGATTTTGTTCTTGGGATGTTCCTATTAGCAGCTAATTTTCCAGCTCTAGAAGTCTGCCACAGGATTCTTTCTGGATTGTCAACTATTGTAGGAGGATTAGGGTTTGGATGGGATCTAGTGTTGATCCTATGTGAAGCCAGACTGCTTTTCAAAAATTGAGAGGCTGAAGTTTGTAGGAACTGTCTTGAAAGTTTTGCGTCTCAGAATGTATTATCTAATATGGGACTAGGCTTCTCAACTTCTTCAAGGCTGGTTAACACAGTCCTAAAGAGATCTGGAGACCTAGATGGGTAATAGGCTACTGGGGCTAATTGGAGTCACCAGGTGGAAAGTTTTTAGCTTTTTGTGAAGGTAAAATGTTTTATGGTTCCACCACCATGTTTATTATGAAGCCAATCTGAAATATTTTTGGATTTTGTACATTTTTATGGTTATGAGAGTGTCCTATGTCTGATCTTACACTTAGCTAAGGTGTTCAAACAAATAGAGTCTACTCTATGGCCCACTAACTGATTTTCTTAGAGATTTGTAGGACTAAAAAGTGCACAAGAGTTAGCTAGACTATCATATACTCATTATGCCCCACCGTGATCGCCATTATGTTGGTGTGAGCGGTGGGATAAGTCCACAGGGTATTCTTTGTCAAATTAAGGGCCTAAAGAGCTTTTAGGAGGTATTCAAGCAACTATATACTCAATAGGTCCCACCGTGATCGCCATTATGTTGGTGTGCGCGGTGGGATAAGTCCACAAGGTGTTCTTTGTCAAGCTAAGGGCCTAAAGAGTTTTAAAAGGTATTTCAAGCAACTATATACTCAATAGGTCCCACCGTGATCGCCATTATGTTGGGGTCCTGTGTTTTGATGGATTGGCTAATCAAAAGACAAGGCAACATGCAAACCAAGCTTTAGAGCTCTAGGATCTAGCCCTCCTAGTCTCAAAGAGGGATCTCTCAATGTGTTTATAAGGATGTGTCTTGAATGGTTTAGAAGTTGGTTTTAGGCTAGTTGTGAAGTGCAGGGTTGTTTGTTTGTTTGGTTGGACAAGTATGTTTCATGCAGTATAGATAGAGCGTGGGAATCTACAAGCCATTGGGCAATGGAGTCATGTGAAAGTCCAAATAGTTATGATTGAGAAGGAAGGGAAACCAAAGGGCAAATATAACCTGGTCAAGGATCTGTTGAATAATATAGGTGAAATGGGATGAACATTAAGGACTAAGAGTGAAAAGAAAACTAAACCCTTTCACAATGGCTTAAAAGATTCGGGGAACGCCTTATTTCCTCCAGTAAGCTCACTGTTTTGGACTTAATCAACATAAATACTCAAAGAAAAGGAGAAATGCAGACTAAAACCCTCCTAATGAATT
This sequence comes from Pinus albicaulis, assembly GCA_034641835.2. Lineage (NCBI taxonomy): Eukaryota > Viridiplantae > Streptophyta > Pinopsida > Pinales > Pinaceae > Pinus > Pinus albicaulis. The sequence continues at coordinate 39,359,382 of CM076569.1, read as the reverse complement.
ATAGGATTTGGGGAACGCCCTATTTCCTCTTATAGGTTCACTATTGAGAGCTTAATCAACAAAGACATACAATTGCATTCAAAGAAGAGGGAATGCCTTAGACATCTAGGATTGCAATTATAGAGACCTTTAACACAATAATTACAATAATGAGTAGAGGGTATGATTGAAACAAGCCTCTCTGTCAAATTGCAAGCATTAATAATTAAAGGGAGATTTCAGATACAACATTCAGTGGCAAAGAAAGAGGGAATGCCTAAACAGTCTTTAGCACAACTGAATTAACCGTTTCTGAAATAAAACAAACTGAATATTCAAGAGAGCTATTAGACTACCCTGTCATGTTCAGTAGCAGAAAACATATAAACAGTGAAGGATAAACAGGTCAGAGGTGCTTCTAAGATACATTTCTCTGCCTAAACCTTTTATCTTACTGTAAGTCAGAGCATAATGGAACAAAGTGATAAACGGGGAAAGACATTAACAATAAGAGATTACTTCACCAAAACCAGGCTCAGGGATCCAATGGTCCAGCCTCCTACATCAACAGAAAAAACATAGACTTCCACACTCCTTCAGAACACCAATGCTTCTTCAAAGCAGCGATCTATGTATTACTTTAGAAATCACCAAATGCCAACATTTTACAATGAGACTTCAAAGAGTCTTAATAGGAAAAATGAGGAAAAGTAGGTAAAGAAGGTTTTAATGATCATCAGAGATAGGAGAGGACATTCGAATGTTCCATTCTGTGTCATAAACATTTCATTAAATTCTGGACGGGATCAATAACTTTGTAGCTTGTTGAGACCACATTGACATGACAGAAATCACCCACAGGGTGTCCTTTGGGAAGAAATACTATCTGCAGTGGTACTATTATCTTCTTAGGTGTGAGTTAAGTGTAGAATGGGCTATGAGGACTCCCATACTTCTAAATAACTGCTTCTAACAGTTTCTAGTAGCTTCCTTGGTGTAATAACTGCTTGGCAGGCTTGTGTGCATGGATATGGGTAAAATCTGGTCAGTCAGCTTCTGCACCCATAACTGCTCTGTTATTTTTGTACTTTAACCTGTTTTGGCTCTGTTTATGCTTTAACTTTGCTGATTGCTCGATTTGCTTCTGTAATGATGCCTTCAAATGTTTTATTAATCTTCTATGCCTTGTCATATGTCACGGGATATGTGATCTTCACTTTTTCTGAGTGTTCTGTGTATACGTGGAGGGTTTCGTTGAGCTGGAGGGTCACTGAGGGTTCATGGATCTGATCCATGGCCAGACGCAACCTCGCCTTCTGTTCTGGTTCCCTTTGACGTTGTTTCGTGGCCCTGCGACTGCCATCTGAGCTTTTGTGTCACCTTTGTGACTGTAAAACATTCATCCTTCATCGGCCATGAAAAACCTGCAAACACACGACAAACTTGTTATAAAAACCTGCGGGCTTGGTTTAGACTGCTTGCAGAGGCTTTGGGGTGGTGGAGGAGCAGTGAGGAGGTGGTGATTGTAGCAAAAATCGGGAAAAAACATTGGCAGAGCAGCTAACCAGGTTCAGTGAGGGTTTGGGTGTGAGGATGAACGTGGACCGTTAGATCAAGATGATCTACGGTGGAGATCGCTTGATGAAGTCGTTTGGGAGCATATGGGAAACAACTGCGTTTGATATCGCGATATAACACAAGCTGTTCGATCTCAGAGATCGACGGCTGAGATTAAAAGCGAAATTACGTTGCGAAGGGTAGGCGGTAAGGCGGAAAAACCGGGAATGGTTTTCGCAAAATAAAATGGGGGGAGGTAGTTTTGAGTGAATGGAATGTAATTCCATACACCGAGCGACACATGGATTCTTGAAACCGCCTATTTCGCAAAATTTGGGATGCAAATCCTCGGGCATAAAGATTTTGCGAAACGGAGCTTCAGTGGTCAGATCGTGCAATGTTGATCGGATGGTGCAGATAGCACGCGACAGGAGGCAATGTGTGCGGGCGGAAGGACTGGTGGGCCCGGTAGTGACACGTGGTGTTTGTCGTGTAGCGGGTGGGTTGTAGGGGGTGTTTGAATGGTCGGGATAGATCCTGGCCGTTGGATCTATAGAATGGACGGTCAAGATTTAAAAGGAGGGGCGGATAGATGGATGGATGAAAAGGTAAGGCAGGGTGAATGGGAGGGAGGATGGAGCCCGATGGCCGTTGATCTGTGTAGATCAACGGTCCAGATTTGCTTGGACCACGACATCGTGAATGGCAAAATAAACGAGGAAGAGGTTTTATGAATGGAGGTTTATGTATTTTAAGCGCCCGATTGCGGGGCTTGGGTTATATGAGACTGGGCCAAAGGATATAAGCCCTTGGGGGCTTAATAACTTATAAGGTAAAAAATACTGTTTTTTGGCCAGAATAAATGGTTTTTAAGGCCCAATGAGGGTTTCGGTAAGCCAGAAAAGGATTTTTAAACCAAATAAAAGAATGATATAAGGTTTAAGAGAGGATTTTAATGGTTTGGAGGTTAAAATGAAGGGGTTTTGTGGGATTTTTGAAAGGGGAAAAAAGGGTAAAAATGGAGATTTTGTGGGAGTGAAATGGAGAGTGAATGATGGGAAAAGGAGCATTATAAGCAGTTTCTCTTGGTAATGAGTAGGTTCTTCAGGGCTTGTAGTGAAACAGCAGTGAAGATTAATTCAAAGGACAGAGAATCATCATAAGACTTCAAAGATGATGGATTTTCAAAGGAAATATATCTCTTGAAGGCTTGAAAACAGATTTAGCCACCACTAGGTATATCAGAATTTATAGGTGGCTAACAGGTGTTGTCTGATACACAAATCCAAGGTGCTGAAGGTATCCGAGCTTTCCTTGTCACAGGTTTGCTGTTTGAGACTCAGTTTAGCTGAACAGAATTTTATCACAATGCTGCAAAAATTGTTCCTTCACTCTATAACACCTTCTAGCAAGTAATACAGGTACTGTCCAGAAGTCCGAGGTAGTGAACACTGTTCTGGTCACAAGTTCGAAGGTTTTTGTGTAGCCCTTTGTCACAGATCAAAAGGTTTCCAGCCCTTAGTCACAGGTTTGAGGTACTGTGAGGGTTTTACTTGATGTTTTACAGCTCCTTATCATAGATTTTTAACCCAAACACTTGTCTTCAAAAACTCCTCAGTGGTTCCACAGTGCTGCAAAAAGTTTCAGCAATATAATCTGAGTTCTCTTGAGCATCCCCTTAAAAAAATTGCCCAAACAAAAGATTTTTAACTCCTCCTCGTCCTCCTGTAGGTTCTGTCTGAAATTCTGTGTCTTTTTACCGAATTTTTTCCTGCCAAGAATGAGGATTTACACTTATATTTATAATAGTTTCGACCTCTTTGAAAGGACCTGACAGTTGGGTGAAGGAGCCGACATGAGGAATTGAGTTTAGGTCGGCTAGAAATAAAAATATAATATTAAAACTTGAAAACTCATTTTCTCTTCAACTACTGCGAATTTTCGGGCAAGTGATAGCTCATTAGAAAGATAAAAATATACTCTATAAGATGGTATAGGAGTGAATTTGAAAGGATGCTTCTAAGGTGGTAAAAAACAAATTTTCTTTGTGGCTGTTCTTAATTTTTGTGTGCAGAAAGTGAATAGGACAGCATGGCTTCTTCATTGCTTGGCTTCTCCTTTGTTTGTCTTCTCCATTGTTTGGCTTATCAATCATATGATCATAGTGTCATCATGTAGGAAATCCATGTCATCAAGATAGGTATAGCATCATGTATTCAATAATAGTGTAGTAATATGTCATAGTGCAGCATCATCATTAGGAAAGTTCTAAGATAGTAAGATAGTCTTCCAACCACCAAATGAGATCAAGTGCATGCAACATTAGATCAAGTACTTCTTAGGGCTTCCTTCATTAGTGGTTTGACTTCTTCGTGCCTTGCCATCTTTATTGATGGTATCCTAGTCAACCAAGAGTCATGGCATCATCATCTGGAACCAGACATCTCAAGAATATTGACATCTCAGTGAATGCCATATTGACATCAATGACAACCTTGATTAACACTGTGCTTGACACACAGGGAAGATCCTCCTCTAGTCTGGATGCCAGCACCTTCATGTCATGTTCTCTCTGCATTTCTTCGTGCTCTGGAGGATTACGTGAGTCCCTTTGACTGTGTGAACCCTTCCTTTGGTCCATAGTAGATCCTCTCTTTCTGTTTTTAGCCCTTTCCTCTGATACCATGTGAAATTTTCAAGAGGAAAATATTTTTGCAATACTTGGTTTATTTCTCCTACTTATGAGATAAGTTATTTACAGGTGCTGCAGTAAATTCTGAAATAAACACATTTGCAGATCTTCACAATTGCTAAGAGCATAAGAACGGAAAGATAATTTACACCAATAGCACAATAGAAATAACCATATGAACATAGATGTTTTTGGACAATTGTACCCGGAAAAACCCAACGTGGGAAAACCGGTGCAGCAGATGAGGGTTTTATATTTATCTTCAGAAATGGAATGTACATTTACAGGAGTCTGATGAACAGAGAAAAAATAGCAAACACCTAGCACAATTTTCTGGACCTTCCAGACAATTTTTGGACCCTCGAGGTGACCTCCTTCACCCTCTTCGTCATCCAGCGTGGATGCTTTGCGCAGTCCCTCTCTAGACTGCGTGATTCTGCGTGGAGGGGTTCTTGCTGCTGATCAACTCACCCTTCCCTTCACCCTCCTGAGATCTGCTTCCCGATAACTGACTTCTCCCTCCTCCTTTTGCTTCTGCAACCCAGCCTCTACAAACTCACCCACTGAAATCGATTTCCCTTGCTTTAGAATCGATTTCCTTAGGGTACTGAGAGTGTCCCCAACTTGATTTCCAAATGGCCCTCAAGACTCTTCTTATAGTCTTCTTGCTGATGAATCAACGACCAAGATTATATCTTTAATCAATGGCTCAGATTAAAAGATGACTTGATGTTAGTCTTCTGGAAGATTCACACTCTGCTTTATTAATATCCTTTAATTATTTAATTTCCCTAAGTTTATACTTAGGGTCTGCATTAAAATAATTAATTATTTTAATAAAGTCATATCTGAGTGGAATTTCTACAAACGATTTCTGGGTTTTCTGGATCATTGATGTCTAAGCCTCTCTACCAAAAATGAGACTTAGAGCACTTTCCAATGCTATATAAATCAACAGGCATAAGTGACTTGCAACAATGATAGGAGGCAACTCTTCTGGAGACTATGTGTTATCCTTTGAAGAATTAAGGGGTAGCTAGAGAGCAGAACGAGAGAGAAGGACCGACAAGACGAGATACAACATAGAGTCTTTGATTGTGCACTAGAGCAACGAGATTGTCAGTGTATCTTGTGTCCCTTGTAAGGGATCCCTAAGACTGTTGTATTATTGAATTGGTTTAATATAACGAAGATTGGGTTGTTGTACATTATTGTACAATATTTATTTAAAAATTGTCTATACTTGTGCATGTGTGATTTCTTGCTTTATATTTTTCGCTGTGCAAAGTAGTTTTTGTTGAGATTCTTTGTTTGGTAGCGTTAGAGATTCTAAGATTCTAACCTAGACCCAAGATCGTAGAAATTCAACATGGCATCAGAGGGTGTCTTAGCTACTTTGGAAGTCAGTGAATCATCCGAGTGCACAACGAAGTACAACTTTAGAGGAAGTTGGTCACATTGTAGGTGAAGGGCTCACTACAATGTCGAAGTTGTAGGCTGGTCTCTGGTATGAAGACAAGTTGGAGTGGTTGTCTAACTATAGTCCATGGAAGGAAATGATCAAGTTGGTATTGCAGGTCAACATGATCTGGAACTTTGCCCAGAAAGTCATCAAGAAGCCAACTAACTTAAAGGAGCTGGAAGTGTACGAGGATTTGGATACGAGGGCGAGATTGATCATCCTTGATGGTGTGAAGGATCCCCTAGTACCTCATTTGTCTGGGAAGAACACTACACATGAGATGTGGATGGATCTTCAAAATTTGTTCCAGAATAAGAAAGAGAACCGAGTACTGGTATTGGAGGATACGAAGTCCACTAAGATGATACAAGGTGAAGGAATGACTTCGTATCTAACAAGGTTGTCTCAAGTGAGTTAGGTCAAAGATGAGCTTGCTGTCGTCAGTGTGACTATTTCAGATTCTGATATGGTGAGGATTGTTGTAAATTTTTGAAGATGTTCTATGCTTGATGCAACTTTACTTTTATCCCCAATGTCAGTCAGCAATCACATAAACAAGAAAGTAAAGCGCTGATAGAACATACCAGTAGATCGATAGAAGACGAGGCATAAAAATATAAGTGTGTTGGTGCGTTACGGCGGTCAACAGGATGCTTCAACCAGCAAAGTCTCAATATGGTCAGCCAACTTGAAGTGTCACACACACAACTCTTAAAGACAGCTCATCAAAAATCAACATAATTCAACAAAAGAATCCCACATCCAGATTTCCAGCATCATCTAGATTTACAGCATGATCCATATTTACGGTATCCAGGTTTATGGCATCCATTTCCGGCATCATCCAGATTTACAGCATCCATTTCCGGCATCATCCAGATTTACGACATCATCCATATTTACAGCATCATCCATATTTACGACGTCCATTTTTGGCATCATCCAGATTTACGACATCATCCATATTTACGGCACCCAGATTTACAACATCCATTTCTAGCATCATCCAGATTTACAGCATCATCCATATTTACGTCATCATCCATATTTACGGCATCCATTTCTAGATCATGAGGATGTGTGTGATGAGATCATTGAAATGTCCTCCAACGTTGACTCTATTTATATCAATCACTAAGGGTGTGTGACACATTTGCTGGGGGTGTAAAACGTTAAGGCCGACCTGCACATAGTTTGAAAGTATTAAAAGTAAATTCAAAATAAATGTTCTGCTCATTGGATCAAGATGATCTTTAGATCAATCTTGCACCTCTTTGAAAGAGGAACCCAATAAAAATATTGGTGTCTTCATCTGAGCATCACAACATGGAGTTTGGACGTAGTTGTCCAATTTTAACACTCCCTCTCAACTAGGGAGAACTCTATCCACCTGTGCAATCAAACATCGTGCGTCGTCCTGCCGTAACTTGCTTTGCTGGTCTCTTTATTTCAAAACAGAAGTGGGTCAGTCACAAAGACATCATTCTCGGCTGACAGATTCAGCCCAGAGGTCTGAAACCTTTATAGGACTCACAAAGAGTCTCATACCAACTCGGAGTCGGTTTATCTGACCCGAAGTCATTAGGAGGTCCGAAACCTCACTTGGACTCAAGAGAGTAATAGATACTAACCCGAGGTTAGTCTCATTGACCTGAAGTCAGTTGGAGGTTCGAAACCTCACATGGACTCAAAGAGTCACATATCAACCCGAAGTTGGTTTATCTGACCTGAAGTTAGTAGGAGGTTCGAAATCTCACATGGACTCAAAGAGTGACATACCAACCCGAAGTTGGTTTATCTGACCTGAAGTCAGTAGGAGGTCCGAAACCTCACTAGACTTGATCCCAGATCAAGTGTTTGGACACGTTTCATCTTAGATAGAGAGTACGACAATCTCTGATGCGTCCATCAGTCTTTGCTACTAGTCTCTAGCTTTTCCCACCTCATTGGCCAAATGAGAGGTACTTCCCATGAGTCTGGAACTCAAATGGGTAGGATGCATACGGGGCACAGATCATGAGTAACGGTGGGGCCCAAGCACACCAACAAGGTTCGGCAAGCCTAGCCCTGTGGTTGCTTATAGTTCTGAGAGGCTATCCCCAAAGCCCCCCATAGCTCCTAGAGCTCATCATCCAACAGGACCCTCAAAATAGGGTCGTTCCACGATACCAAGATTCTCATGGAAGGTTAGGAACATGACCTTCCCCAAGGGCACTGTGAGAATATCTGCGACCTACTCATCAGTTCCTATATGATCGAGCCTTACGATGCCTCGCTGTACCATATCCTAGATAAAGTGGTACCAGCCATCAACATGCTTGGATCGTTTGTGGAACACGAGATTCTATGACAAACGAACCCCCCTCTAGTTATCACAAAGGATAATGGTGGCATCTAGCACATGCTCGAACAACTCACTGAAGAGCTTTCGCAACCAAGTGACTTCACAACAGACCATACATGTTACTATGTATTCGGCCTCAGCGGTGCTCAAGGCCACCGACTTCAGTTTTCTGCCCGAAGCAGATCTACGTGTGAAGTAGCATCCAGATGTGCTCTTGCGATCCACCACAGTGCCAGCCCAATCGACATCAGTATATCCATGGAGTGTCATACTCTTGGCAGTGTATCTCAACCCATGGTCTATCGTGCCTCAGAGGTATCTCAAGAGTTTCTTGGCACCAACCCAGTGAATGTTATGATCAACCATGTGTTGACTCAAAGTGTTCACTGCACAACATACGTCCGAACGAGTGTTCACTAAGAACATCAGGGCCCCTACGAGTTGAAGATACTCAATAGGATTTGCTAGCACGGGCCCAGCAGCGCTGCCACTCAACTTCTTAAAGTTGAGCTCCATTGGTGTCAACACAGACTTACAATCCATCATACTAAATCTTTCCAGAAACTTCACAATGTATTTTCCTTGAGAAAGGAAAATCTCTCCAGGTCTCTGCCAGACCTCCAGGCCTAGGAAGTAGTGCATCAGTCTTAGGTCCTTCATCTCGAACACAACAACGAGCTCCCTCTTGCACTGATGAATGAGAGGGACTGCACCTGTCAAGAAGAGGTTGTCCATATACAGCACCAGAATGAGAGGCTTCTCTCTATCAACCTTGAAGTAAAGGTTCAGATCAGCATTACTACGAGTGAAGCCTGGCTTCATAAGGTAGCTATTTATCCTCTTGTACCAAGCTCTAGGTGCTTACTTCAACCCATAGAGGGCTTTCTTCAACCTGCAAACATGGGTGTCCCGATCCTGGACTTCGAACCCTAGAGGTTGCTCCACATACACCTCTTCCTTTATCGCACCATGCAGAAATGCGGTCTTCACATCCATCTAATGAAGACTCCATCCTTGCGTAGTAGCAAGGGCTATGATAGATCGGATGGTGGTATATCGGGCCATAGGTGCAAATATATCATCATAGTATATGCCTTCCTTTTGAGAGAAGCCACAGGCAACAAATCTTGCCTTGAACTTTTTAGCACTTCCATCAGATCTATGCTTGATCTTGTAGAGCCATTTCGAGGTGACAAATGCTTTGTCCTCCGGTCTTGGAACCACATCCCATACATCATTCTTCATTATGGATTCATACTCTTCGTGCATAGCCTCCTTCTAAACTTGATGCTTTACGACTTCCTCAAAAGATCTAGACTTAGATTGTACAATAGTACTCATGGCTGCTAGATACCCTTGATATCTACTTAGCTTCTTGCTTTCACGAATGGCCCCCTTTGGGGCCATATGTCCCTCGGCATCCTTGAGAGTGTCCCTGAGCCATGATGGTCTCTTCCCTATTGAAGGAGGTGGATCAATCGGGTCCATTGGTCCTTCAGCATCGGGCATCGTCTCATCCTTCGGTTCTTCTTGATTTCCAGGCATTGTTTCATGATCTTCCTCAGATCTCGGAATATTGACTACTTTCCTCAGGGAAGCATCTTTGTCAAAGGTAACATCGTGGCATATCTCCACTTCCCTTTGACCAGACACATATACTTTATAGGCCTTCGAAGTTTTGCTGTAGCCCACAGACATTGTGGTCTCCCTCTTGATGCTAGTTCCTCTGCAAAAGTTCTTGAATCGTTCGTCTCATATAATAAGAACATCCTCCCAAGGATGTCATGGGCAGCATACCAGACATATCAGAATGTACTAATTGCAAGACATCAGATGTCTTTGTGACACTTGAGGGGAAAGGTCCCCTTGTATGCTTTCCTTCAGCACAACCCTGACATACACCTTCATGATTATTTGAGAACTCAGGCATCCCCATCACCACCTTCCTTGCTTCTGGAAGGGCCTTGTAGTGAAGTTGTTCAAACCTCCGGTGCCATAGTTCAGTCTGTCGGATAGTATCACATGTCATCGCTCCCAGTGGACTTCCTCCAACCTGGTAGAGTGTACCAACTCTAAACCCAATCGTGATAGCTTCCTTGAAACTCTTCTTCCACATGCGCACCTTCCATCAATGAATGCCACATTGAAACCTTTGTCTTCCATGGCCGAAACAAACACAAGGTTCTTCTTCAAATTAGGTACATATAGTACATCTTGCAGGCGGAGGACTTGACCTTGAGACAAGTGGAGGGTCACAGTCCCTGTCCCTTTCATGGGATGTGTGGCATTATCTCCAAGGATAATTTGTAGATTAGTATCCTTCTCAACCATATCAGTAAGTGCTTCCTTGAACCCAATGATGTGACTTGAGGCACCACTATCTATCAACTAGACATCCATAGTGTCGGGTGGAGATGCAACAGAGAGGGAATATACAAGAATGAATTCATTTCTTTTATCATCAAAAACATTTGATTCCTCATACCTGGAATTTCTTGACCTTTTGAAAGGTTGCCCATTTCCGCTGGAGGGAGCCTTCCTTTTCTTGACCTTCTTGAAAGGGCATTCTCTAGCATAGTGACCTAGCTCAAAGATGTAGGCAACCAGACTCTTATGAATTGAGTCCCTGATCATCAACTTTGCTTTGATTTCCCCCTTCTTGTACTTTGATTTCGCAGCAGCAGTTGCAGTGGATGGAGGCTCTTGGATTTTACCCTGCACATTGTCCATGACATCTTGGTCTTCCAAATTAAGATCCAATGTCATCTTCCAAGCATGGAAGTCATCCTTCCTAGTCAATTTTTCATTAGCCTTAAAGCCATTGTAGTTTGAGGAACCCATCCTCTTCTTCGGTGATTGCTACAAACTAGGGCTTTGTCTTCACCTCAGCTCTGATACCTGTAAATTTTTGAAGATGTTCTATGCTTGATGCAACTTTACTTTAATCCCCAATGTTAGTCAACAATCACATAAACAAGAAAGTAAAGTGCTGACAGAACATACCAGTAGATCGACAGAAGACCAGCTAGAAAAATATAAGTGTGTTGGTGCGTTATGATGGTCAACAGGATGCTTCAACCAGCAAAGTCTCAATACGGTCAGCCAACCAGAAGTGTCACACACACAACCCTTAAAGACAACTCATCAAAAATCAACATAATTCAACAAAAGAATCCCACATCCAGATTTCTGGCATCATCCAAATTTACGGCATCCATTTTCGGCATCATCCAGATTTACGACATCATCTATATTTACGACATCATCCATATTTACGGCATCCAGATTTATGGCATCCATTTCCGTCATCATCTAGATTTACGGCATCATCCATATTTACGGCATCCATTTTCCAGCATCATCCATATTTACGACATCATCCATATTTACGACATCATCCAGATTTAAGGCATCCATTTCCGGCATCATCCAGATTTATGGCATCATCCATATTTATGGCATCCATTTCTAGATCACGGGGATGTGTGTGATGAGATCATTGAAATGTCCTCCAACGTTGACTCTATTTATATCAATCACTGAGGGTATGTGACACATTTGCTGGGGGTGTAAAACCTTAAGGCCGACCTGCACATATTTTGAAAGTACTAAAAATAAATTCAAAATAAATGTTATGCTCATCGGATCAAGATGATCTTTAGATCAATCTTGCACCTCTTTGAAAGAGGAACCCAATAAAAATATTGGTGTCTTCATTTGAGCATCACAACATGGAGTTTGGACCTAGTTGTCCAATTTTAATAATTGTTTTGAAAGGGTTCACTGAGGAATGGAAGCCCTTCATCAAGGGGATCATTGCCAGAGAGAAGTTGCCAAACTGGAATAGGCTGTGGGACGACTTCATTCAGGAAGAGTTGCGAGAAGAGGATCTTCATCCGAAGAAGAGGGCTTCAGAGGATGACATGGCACTTGCAGCAAGAATGAAGGGTAAGCAGAAGGACTTGAGTAAAGTCAAATGTTTCAATTGTGGCGAGATGGGTTATTTTTTGTTTAGATGTCCAATGAAGAAGAAGGGAGATGACGAGAAGAGGAAAGGGAAGCAGGTCGCCAATGTTGCCACTTCTGCTGAGATAGATGCTCTCACTAGGAGATTGGAGGAGGAGGACTTTGTTATGATCTCTCATTTCTCGCAGGGTACTATCGATGAGGATGGATGGTACGTGGACAATGGTGCGTCGAAACAGATGACAGGGTCACAAGAGGTTTTTGAGACTCTAATTGAATGGGACTCAAAGTTGCACATGGTGTTGGGCGACAAGAGTTAGAAGGGGATCCGAGGATCGAGAGTTGTGCCATTCAGGATGGAGACATGACGAGTGATGTGGGTCCAGGATGTACTGTTTGTACCAAGACTCGGATATAGCGTGATATCTGTCTCGATGATCGAGAATAAGGGGTTTGAGGTCTTGTTCCAGGATAGGAAGGAAAGACTCAGACTTAGAGGCTCTAGCTTCGTAGGGATTGTGCTAGGAGTTAGAGAGTATGGTTTTTACAGGTTGATGGGCAAGCCTGTGGATCATTGGAAGAAGAAGTAGGTGGAGCAAGTGCAGGTTCCAGAGAAGCAGGTGCAAGTTAGGCTTCAAAGGGGCAGGTACAGGTTCCAGAGGCTCAGAGGGAGTCAAGTTCTAGCGTGAGTTTGCAGATTCAGAGGGAGACTTTGCATCCCAAGAAGACCGCGTGGTTAGTGGGAAGCAAGGGTGCTTCCACATCTGCCAAGAAGGAATCATGGAGGGATTAGAAAACGATATAGGAGAAGGAGAAGCAGGATGCTTCCAGTGATATCGACACTTCTGAGAGAGGCATAGTTCATTCTACAGGGATTAGCTGCAGTGGTGAGTGCCAAGAGTTGGTACAGTGTTGCAAGTAGTGATGATGATGATGTGTTACTTCCTAGTCTTGGAAGTACCTCCCTCGCTAAGAGGGAGTGTTGATTTTTGAGTAGCTTGGGAGGTACTCCAAGCCCTAGGGTTCACGGTTTGGAGGGTGGAGCACCACAAGGGTGACTTGTAGGCTTGGAACCCAAGCTTGGGGTTTTGCATCCATTGTGATTTGGGCAAAAACCATGGATACATTTCGACATGTGGTGGATGAGGATGATAGCTCTCGTTAAGACGAATCCGATGCAATGAAAATCATCCAATTTCGAGTTGTAGAAATGGAGTTATGAATTTTTGAATGAAATTGTGGGTTAATGTGGCACTAAATGGAGGTCGGCTTGACAATTTGGAGTGCCACAAGTTATGTTTTGACACCACATAGAATTGTATAAATATGAGTGACGTTGGAGGTCACTTCTCACCCATCCAAGAGCATCAAATACCATCATAATATCTATGAGCTAGCCGCAAGCAAAGGAGGGAAAAACGTGAAGGGTTAAGGGATGTTTTGGGCATGGTTTACCCTCATCATAGGTCTGAAGTAATTGCATAGGCAGGCTGCATTACAAAGAGGGGAATAAGGGATGTTTTAAGGTGCATATTTGTTGTGTGGTGCTTCTGTTTGAGGGCCACAAAGATTAGTTCCATTTCAAGGGGCCGAGAGATCTATTTGAGGAGTGTTAAGGGCTGTTGAAGAGTGCCACAAAATTCTGGAGGAATTCTGGGCACTATGGAGAGGGTTGGGAGGCCTAATCTAAGCCTAGACTCATCTTAGGAGGCAGTCCTAAACACAAGGAGCTAGGGACAACAAGGGCGCAACTTTATAGGAGGTCTGGAAGGTGGAATAAGGAGCTGCATTAGTGTGTTATCAACCCTAACTAGGACTAGAATTGTGTTGTAGAAAAAAAATTCTAAAACAGAGGTATGTTATGATGTGTTTGGGGTTGTTTGGTGCTAGGGATGGTGTCCTAGTGTGGACTGAAATATTGCAGCCTATGGGAGCCATTTGGAGGGCTTATCTTGGTGGATGAAAGCCTATCCTAGGAGCAGATCTTGCAGTGGGTGTATTGGGCATCATTGGTTTGTTGGAGCTCAATGTGTTGATACTGATAGCCCAAAGTAGCCCTAGATCAATGTGACAAGAAGCACATTGACAATTGTGTATTGGGTGAAGTTTGTAGCCTAATGTGTAGCTCTTTGACGGATGAAAGAGGCTACTAGATTGACGGATTAGAGCTCAGGTGTTGGCCAACCTAGAAAATCAGATTGGATCAGCCCGTGTTCATTGAGGAAAAAATGACTTGCAGGAGTGATAGGAGGCAACCCTCCTGGAGACTCTATGTGTTGTCCTTTGAAGGACTAAGGGGCAAATAGAGAGCAAAATGAGAGCGAAGGACCGATAGGACGAGATACGACATAGAGTTTGTGATTGTGCACTAGAGCAGCGAGATTGTCAGTGTATCTTTTGTCCCTTATAAGGGAGCCCTAAGACTGTTGTATTATTGAATTGGTTTAATATAAAGAAGATTGGGTTGTTGTACATTATTGTGCGATATTTTGTTAAAAATTGTCTATGCTTGTGCATGTGTGATTTACTGCTTTATATTTTCCGGCGTGCAAAGTCGTTCTTGTTAAGATTCTTGGTTTCGTAGCATCAGAGATTCTAAGATTCTAACCTAGACCTAAGATTGTGGAAATTCAACAATTTGGACATGGGAAAGTGTATTTTTGAAAGGAAGCCCACAATGTCAAAATTGTCAAGGTCGACCTAAGGACAAATTAGCCCTCCTCCAACTCATATAAATACAAGTGACCTTAAGCTCATTTCATCATTACATGAGACACTTCTCTCTCTCTTCTTGTGTTCGATACATCTGAAGTTTCTCTTGAAGGTACAAAATTGGGTGCGGAACAGGCCGAAGGTGCAGATCTATGGTACAAAACTGGGTGCAGAATAAGTTGAAGGCGCAAAACTGTGGTACAAAACTGGGTGCGGAACAGGCCAAAGGTGCAAAACTGTGGTGCAGAACTGGGTGCGAAACAGGCTGAAGGTACATAATTGGGTAGAGAATAGGACAAAGGTGCAAAACTTTTGATACTTTGAATTTGACTAGATTTGACTATTGGCTGATATTTTTGGATTTTGGCTGGTTGCTCTCTTGGATAAGTCAAACTTTGAATTGAATTATTATTTGTGGATTTGGGCTCATTGTATTCTCTGTTGAACATTTTATGAGACTCTAATAGAAGAAGAATTTCAAAGGGTTTTCCCCCTTGTGGGGTTTTCCCCTGGTCATTAATCAAATCGATGTTTCTTGTTGATGTGTTGATTGTCTCCTATTGTCATTGCATTTACTATTCTATCTTCAATTACTGTTGATGATTGGAAGAATTAATTATTGTTGAAAATATTGTTAATTGAAGAATTGAATTGGGCTAAAGTAATTGATACAACATAGAGCAATGCAAAAGTTAATATGGAATCAGAGCTAAGGTGAAGGACAAGCCCAAGGGAGACAAGAGTTGAAACAACCATCGTTAGAAAGCTCACTCAAGAAGCATCCAGGATGATTTCAAGAGGGAGAATTCACAAGCATGGAGAAGAAGCGCCCGCTGCATTTATTACTCGAGATAAGAAGAAAAAGGGAAAAGGAAGGACATTTGGTTCGAATAGGCCCTCTCTCGAGTCAAAGGACTCTAATAGAAGATCAAGGGATATTGAATGTGACAATTGTCACAAGCTTGGTCACTATGCCCGAGACAGTCTGAGAAAGAGAGATGCTCCAAGATCCGATCGAAGCTACAATAACAATTGGTATGATGATAGAAGAAGAAGCAATGATGAAAGAAGAAGTTATGATAGAAGAAGGTAAGATGATAGAAGAGGGAGAGACAATCAAAGGAGAATAGATTCTCCTGATGATTGTGAAGAAAGTCCTCGCCCTCAAAAGAAGTGAAGAAACTCGAGGTATCAAAGTAACGTAGCTACTTGTCAATTTGAATACAATCTTATTTCAGCCCTTTCTAGCTGGCCGGTAGATAGTAGGGCTTCTAGACACCCCACCGGGTATAAGGAAATCCTCTCAAATCTGGTTGAGAGGGAGACAAGTTTGAAGATAATTCTTGGGGACAACACTACATATCTAGTGAAGGGCTTTGGTACTGTCAAATTTGATTTGGACTATGGAGAATCTGTTATTCTTCATGAAGTAATGTATTTTTTGGAATTAAAGGAAAAATTGATATCTATTTCTTCCTTGGAAGACAAAGAAATGAGAATAACCTTCATTAATGGGAATGTCCTCTCTTGGCCGAAAGGATCCACAATGAAAGATGCCTTTATCTTGGGATCTAGAGTAGGAGGACTATATGGAGTCACTGGAAGACCTCTTCTAGCAACGGTCCACGACACTTATAATCAATGTGAGCTATGGCACCAAAATAAAGAAAAGTTAAGGGGACCATTCCCCTCTAACAGGATCAAGACCAATGATAATTCCGAACAGAATGAAGTAGCTGTGAAAGAACAGGTTTTGAAGGATTCTATGGATGAAGAATTGATTATGAAGGATGATGTATGGGATGGTGCAACTTCAAAATGGCTATACAAGATGAAGTATGAAGCAGATGGAACCATTGAAAGGTTCAAGGAAGAAGTACGTGTTACGCAACCTCAGGGGTTTGATGTATTGGACAAGAAGAGTCACATTTGCAGATTGAAGAAAGCACTATGTGGTGCGAAGCAAGCTCCCCGAGTTTGGTATGCCCATATTGATAGTTACCTAATGAAGCTTGGATTCACTAGAAGCAGTGCCGTTCTGAACCTCCACTTCAAACTGGTCCAAGGTATGACTTTGATTTTGATTTTAATATTGACGATCTATTCCTAACAACTAGTGAGCCTCCGATGATCAAGCATAATAAGTATTGTTGTCTGGGTTATACTTCTGGAGGTATGAGACAATATGGATACACTGATTATGATTGGGCTAAGAGACTCCATCATACTTCGACTGATGAGCAGATTGTATGCATAAAGTAGCGTGGATTGATGGATGTGACCCTCCTGAGTAAGGGTCCAGGCTGATCAAGGACACTGAGCTATGCTCTTGCCCCCGTGCTTGAGCTCCCATGGTGAGGAATTGAGCCGTAGAGCTCCTGGGGTTGAGGGACCTCTGGATTTGCCAGAGTATACCCCAGTTGGCATCTATCTTTCCCACCCATCTGGCCAATGGGTGTTGGCTGCTTGAGTTAGGGACGATCCTTACCGATTATGGTAAGTGGCATCATGCTCAAGCTAGAGATGCAGGTGTTCTACCACTAACTCTTGAGGGTCAAGTTAGGAAGATCAACAAATAATAGGATAGGTGTTATAGGCCATTTTGTCACATCCAATCAAAGTGAGTCTCATAATGGGATCAATCAACATCCTATTTCCCTTGTCATCATCTTGCACAAAGCCCTAAGCCTGTACCTTTCATCCCTTAGAATTTCAACCCTAAACTGCCCTATCTGAGCCAGTTTGAGGACCAACGCTCCCTGCAGGCCAACTGGGGTGCGTTCACCTACAGGTTGCTTCACGTTCTTGGAGTTTCTAGAATTTGTTTCAACTACTTACCTTGGATTGACATTCAAATCCTATCCTACCCTACTTTGGAGTTTTCACCTCTTATCCTTTGATCCCATCCCTCCATCAAAGGTGGATCTAAAAGCTTAGAATGGTAATTGGATAAGAACTCCCAACTTACCCCTCTCTCCTATATATTTACCCTCTTGCCTATGCAAAGGTTGGGGAATGAATGGTTGGCTTTGGAGAGTGATTCTCCCCTTATGTTGCTGCAGTAAGTAGTTATCATCTCATGCATAGGGTGACTGGAGATGAATATTGTGACAAGGAAAGGACGAGTTAACAACTTGGAGGAGCTCTTCTACAATATCAACTGCCACTTATGGTTGTAATCTCCTTCCATTTATATATATGCAAAGAATTCTCTGTTTTCCTATATGTGATGTTGTGATTTCACTTATTTCAATACCATGTTGATCTATTGAATAGAGTATTTAGATGATACTGCATACATCTCGTAGTTTCTTGGCTTGTGTTATCTGACTGTGCAGGATCTAATTTTGGCGTTCAGAGCTGGAATTGGAGCTTCTAAGCTAAAGAAGGAGCGAAGTGAGCGACAATTTCTAGGTAGGCTTTACTCCATGATCAATTTACTTTAAAGAAAAGCATTGGGTTCCTTGTCTCTCTGTTGTTCTAGGTTGACCACCAAACCTAGGGCAGATACCTTTGTCTGCAATCGTAAATCCTGTATAACAATAGGCGCGATTCTTACCATTTATGGTAAGTGGTATCCCTCCTATTATCGCCAGGCAATAGGATAGGTGCGATCCTTACCATATAAGGTATGTGGCATCCCTCCTATTGTCGGTAGGTTTCCCAAGTCGTAGCATTGGCTCCCCACTCACAAAGGTTTTCCAGGTCGTAGCAGTGGCTCTGTGCTGGCAGAGATTCCCAGGTAGAAACATTGGCTCCCTGCTGGCAGTTATTCCGAGTGGTAGCAGTGGCTCCTCGAGGGATAGAGGGTGGTAGCTGAAGCTCCCCTATGATTCTTCTTCTTTAGATTCGAAAATGTTTCAGCAGATGGAGTTGAGAAAAGATGGGACATGATATGATAACAGGATAATTGCGATGATTACATGATGCGGTTGGATTTTCTCCCTCGCTGAGAGGGAGTGTTAATTTGGCAGTTCAGTGACAAATTCCAATCATGGGACTAGATTCCTCTTTCTGAGAGGATCAATTTTGACCTTTGAAGCACTTGATTTGGACATGGGAAAGTGTATTTTTGAAATGAAGCCCACAATGTCAAAATTGTCAAGGTCAGCCTAAGGACAAATTAGCCCTCGTCCAACTCATATAAATACAAGTGACCTCAAGCTCATTTGATCATTACATCACACACTTCTCTCTTTCTTCTTGGGTTCGATACATCTAAGTATCTAGCGAAGGTACAAAACTGGCTGCAGAACAGGTCAAATGTGCTGAATAGTGGTTCAGAACTGGGTGTAGAACAGGCTAAAGGTGCAGAACTGCGGTATAGAACTGTGGTACAGAACTGGGTGCGGAACAGGCCGAAAGTGCAAAACTGTGGTGCAAAACTGGGTGCGGAACAGATCGAAGGTACAAAACAGGCCGAAGGGGCATAACTGTTGATACTTTGACTTTGACTAGATTTGACTATTGGCTGCTATTTTTGGATTTTGGCTGGTTGTTCTCTTGGATAATCAAACTTTGACTTGAATTAGTATTTGTAGATTTGGGCTCATTGTACTCTCTGCTGAACATTTTATGGCACTCTAATAGAAGAAGAATTTCAATGGGATTTTACCCTTGTGGGGTTTTTCCATGCTCATTGACCAAATCGATGTCTCTGGTTGATGTGTTGATTGTCTCCTATTGTCATTGCATTTACTGTTCTATCTTCAATTACTGTTGATGATTAGAAGAATTAATTATTGTTGAAAATATTTCTAATTGAAGAATTGAATTGGGCTAAGTAATTGATACAACATAGAGCAGTGTAAAAATTAACAGACCCTTCTGAAATTTTCTCTCTTCTCTCTCCTACTCGCATGTGTGAAAGAAGACCTGCAATTTCAGACTTATACGAACCTCCAAGAGAAGAAGATGTGTGAGATGTGTGTCCAAATAAGGTTGACTTGACTTGTGTTTATATGTGATTTTGGAAACCCAGTTTGTCTTTTAGGCCGACCTGTACTTTTTGTGCACATCCGAGTTTTCATATTAAAAATATATTTTTCTTTGGCCAAATTAAATTCTTCCAAGGGCAAAGAGAGTCTTCTCCGGATGAAGAAGGCTGTCCAAAGGAAAGAATTTGTCCCTGAGCTGCCAAATTAACACAATGCATCAAATAGAGGGTTGGCACATGGCCTCAAGTGAAGATTTACCATAATCTTGACAATTTTTACGATGTTTAAATTTTTGGTTTGTCAATATTGTTACTCAGTCTTAAATAAAATTAGTCATACAAATATTTTGTTGGAAAAGTAACCCAAGGTTAATTTGCTAATAGATTAAATATATCATGTGTTTTCTTTTTTAATTTCTTAACTTCCTCCATGTAATCTTTCCAGCAGTGATACATTACACGGTCTAATTCATAGAGAATTGAGTCTTTAATATTTCAGTAGGAAAACAAAATGAAATGAACACATTTTCCTGGTTAACATTGGAAGAACATGCTGCATCTTGGAACCTTAGTTTTTTTTGTAAGCTTGGCAGGACTACATCTTCATCATGTCCAATATATCACCTCGATCGGGGCAGGGAATTGAACCGGTGACTTCACATCGAGTGCCTTAACAGAGCACCCAATCACCATCTATCCAAAACCACGTGGACGGAACTTTAGTTATTGATTTCTTTTTTCTTAATTTCCTCCATTTATTCTTCCAGCAGTTATACATTATATACTCTAATTCATAGATTTTTCAATCCTTAATATTTCGGTAGTAAAACAAAATGAAATGAACATGTTTTCCTGGTTAACATTGGAAGAACACTCTGCATCTTGGAACTTCAAAGGAACAAAGGATGAAGTATCTGATGGAGAAAATATAAATAATTAAAGTGGGGATGGGTTTGAACATGTTTTGAACTTTCAATAACAGTTGGCTACAGTCAATATATTTAGATTGTGGAACATTGATTGTTTCCATCAGTCTTGCGTCTGTTGAGGATGTGAAATATTTATCAAATAATCTTAAATTTTTCTATCTTTTGAAATCTGGTGTTGTAGCTTTTTCCATCATTATATTTGACATTTGTTTTGTCGACCATGTTTGTTCAGTATTTTGGTTCCTGTGTAACAACAATATATTGCACACATATTTGGATCTGTTTAAGAAAAATGCATTTTTTTTTTTAATGCACAAGAAAATATAGACTATACGGTCCTCCATTATTGGGTCACAGCAGAGACATGCGAACTTCTAACACAGGCAACAAGGGTCAGCATGTCTGCTTTAGCAGCCATCGTGAGACATTTCAATTCTTCTCTAAAAAGGCCTATCCTAGCATGATAGTAAATGGCTATTTTTGGTTTCTAAACGGAGTTCAACCAAATGAAGCTTTGTAACATCTCCATTAAAGGTTGCCTGGCAGCATGTTTTCAATTCCTGGAGTCTTTGGGCTACCTTGCGTTCCCACTTTGTTGTTTTCAATTTCTAGGGGTTAGGTTACCTTGCATTCCCACTTGATTAGCCAATCAGGATGGCCATGTTGCCTTATGATTAGGGCCCTTTCCTTTTCCTCGTTCATTACTGCCCCTGTAGCTCTAGAGAAAACATATTGTACCTTCCATTAAAGGTTGGATAAGTTTTGGAGCAAGCGCTAAGTCATCACTGAAGTGCATATTAAGATTATACATATTTTGATCTTGCTGAATTCTAACAAAGGAACAACTCTATAACAATATTGAGCATCATGTTTAGTAGATATAGATCTAATGGAATGTTCCATTAATTTTGGTAGTCTTCTGACCTGATTTGAATGATCTCATTGTTTGTGTAGGTGGGTCAGGTTTTGATCCTCCTCGTTGGTTTGGAGATAACAAGACATCATCTGGATAGAGGTTGCATTATTTCCCAATATAAAAAAGGAATAATTACTGTCCAACATCATTTCTTGAGCAGATTTGTCAAGGCAGAACTTAGAGAGAGCTTACCATTCATAGCAAAAATCAAGAGCTCCTACAGAAGCATAAAAATAGTTTCCCTTATTGTGCATGTTACAATATTATATTCAACTCACAATTGAAGTGATGTATGCACAATATTATATTGAACTCACTATTGAAGTGATGTAAGACATGGGTCTTTAGACGTTCTATTGTGACAATTACACAGAAAAGGAAAATCATTATACCTTATACATGGTTTCTCCACATTCGTGTATTATTGTATTGATACTTAGGTAGCACAGAATAATGCCGACTTATAGTTCGAGGGATTGCTGCGAATGGTTCAACTCGCTATTCAAATGATGAAAGACAAGGGTCGTTACACGTTATATTGTGAAAATTATATTGAAAAACGAACATCATTATACCATCAGACATGAGTTCTCGACATTCATGCATTATTGAATTGAGATGAAGCTGAAGGGAGCATGGAATAGTGCTGATCTACAATTTGATTTGAGGGACTGCTGGGATTGGCTTTGGGCTACTTTGTCACAAATGGAAGTTAAATATTGGTTATATATATATATATATATATATTTTGCAACAAATAATAAGCAAATAAATATGTATAAACATGTGGGTATTGAAATAAAGTTTTTGCTTGATTAATAATGAACAATATATAAACAGATGTGTATGAGGTGTTCACTAGCACCTGGAAAGTCTAAGAATGAATTCTGAAAGCACGTAGGTATATTCCAAAACACTGAATTCTGAAAGCATGTAAGTATATTCCAAAACACTAGACATATAGCGGCAACCATATATAGGTCAAAAATACCCAAAGTTTTACAAACGCACTAATGATATGACATCTAATTTAACACTAATTAAGATAGTGGTTGACAGGGGTTCATCATGATCATTTGAGACTATACTCAATTGATGACTAGAGGATCAATGTATGTTCTAGGTTTCTCCCCATTACCATTCTCTATAATGGGATTTTGAAGTTTCGAAAATTGACAGTGTCAAAGTCAAGAATTTGTTTCCATGCACCTTGGTAGGAGGGTAGTCGTGCTCATGTACGCACTTCTCATGACCCTGTTTATTGACCTTGTGAAACAACTTAGTCTCTCCATAATGTGATTGAGCCAACTAGAACAAGAGGGCTAAGGGGTTTCTTGGTTATCTTGTGGTCTCAAAACTCTAGCAACATCCAAGGACAATCGTGCTCAAACCCACCTCTCATGAACCTATTTTTTGACCTTGTGAAACAACTTGGTCTCTCCACAATGTGATTGAGCCAACTAGAACAAGAGGGGCGAAGGTGTTTCTTGGTCATCTTGTGGTCTCAAAACTCTAGCAACATCCAAGGACAATCATGCTCATGTACCCACCTCACATGAAACTGTTTATTGACCTTGTGAAACAACTTAGTTTCTCCACAATGTGTTTGAGCCAACTAGAACGAGTGGCTAAGGGGTTTCTTGGTCATCTTGCAGACTCAAAACTCTAGCAACATCCAAGGACAATGAAATTCTATAATCCAAATAAGATGGTTTTGTAAAAGGTTTGCCTCCCATGCGATGGAGGGTGGGTGGTATTCACAACATAGACTCTCAAGGCTAAGTAGTGTTTTTTTATAGATAAATGTCTTATAGAAAAAGGTCTACAATAAGGTATGTGAAAAAAGTGGAAGGGTATATACAATGATCATAACCTCTTCTTGAGAGCTACTAGAGCGAAAATAAATGTAGAATACTTTGTGCAATCCAAATAGTAGTTATATTTGATCAGCAAAGTTGCCTTTACTAAGCACTGAAGGAGAATCTCATCTTTCAAAAAAAACTAAAAGTAGAGAGAGCTAATCGTTTGATTGAAAACAAACTTACACCTGAGTTTCCATAATACTAATAACACCACAATATGAAAGCATTGCCAAAGTCTTAATAATACATTTGTTGAGGTGTTGTCATTGTTGGCAAAGGGTCAACTATAAAGCAAGGAGTCACTGTGTTGCATGATAGAAGTGTAAATATTGACCATGAGCAAAACAACTTGTTGCAGTTAAAGGAGCCCTGTAGTTCTAGGCTTATATCAAAGATGGAGGACATGGCTACCAAGCTGAGTTTAATAATTCAAAGATGGAGGACATGGTTACTAAGCTGAGTTAAATAATTAATATATCAATTTGAAACTAATGTTTGCTGTTACACTATTGAACACTGCATACAGGCCAGCCTACAAGTCTTCCAATCTTAATCTACCGTCTGAGATGGTTGGGTGCATTGAGAAGTTTCAAACATTTTATGCTCTAAGACATAAGCTTCGTAAACTTACGGATATACAACTTGGCAACTTGTGATATGATCTCCGATTTTGATACCAATGTAATAGAAATTGCAGCTACAACATATTAGGCAGTTATGCTATTGCACTTCAATGACCAAAGAAGGTTGAGCTACGAAGAAATTAAATATCAATTAAATTTGAAAGATGAAGATCTTATTCGACTAAACAAAGAAAGAACATTTTTTCAGGTCGGCCTCATTCAGAACATGTCGATCTCTTTATGCTCAAGTTAGACCCCCCGCTCTAAAAAGATGTGTCACTTCAGTTTTGAGATTGAACTAGTATATATATTAATCACTCCTCCATTCAACCGCCATCTTGGGCAAGAAGGTATAAGGAACATTTTCAAGCCTGAGGAAGAGTATACATGTGAATTAAATGGAGCAATTTTTTTTTCTATATTTTTGTTCTTGAAGTGAAGTGTAGTAAAAGTCTCATCTATTAAGA
This sequence comes from Pinus albicaulis, assembly GCA_034641835.2. Lineage (NCBI taxonomy): Eukaryota > Viridiplantae > Streptophyta > Pinopsida > Pinales > Pinaceae > Pinus > Pinus albicaulis. Next base: position 39,334,937 of record CM076569.1, on the reverse strand, counting down.
CTTTGAATCTAAACTCGCGAAGATTAGAAGCAAACAAGTACGACATACGTAGGTGTTTCTACTTTGGCATTTTGGAGAATCTTTTGCATAGAACTCGACCTTCAAAGTGTGAAAATTCCTAGATCTGAAACAATCTAAGGAATCCTATTGCAACAAACTGGATTACTTTTTATATTATGTAATTTACTTTACACAATTATTTCTGAATCATACATGAAATAATGAAGCAAGCTACACTACAATAATTATGATTTTGAAACAAGGAAACTGAACAAGGAAATCATTCACACATATGACACCTTTATTTTGGACTAAGTCCCCAGAAAACCCAATGCGGGAAAATCGGTGCAACAAATTTGAGGGTTTTATTATTAAGCAGTGACAATGTCTGAATACATCTTTGAATACCCCCAGGGTAGTTCGGTTACAAAGAGAAATATTGGTAGGAGAATTTGTGAGGATTTACCTCACTCAATCATTGAGTTCCCGTCCGATCTGAATGAAGAAAACACTACCCCGGAGAAGCTCTGCGCAGCCTATGCGCAGATGCAGCGTTGGAGCTTCCAGCCACTGCATCACCCCCTTCCAGGCTCAACGTTGGTCCTCAACTAAGTCATTTTGCCTCTGTGGACCCCGAGGAATAGCCTCCCAGTGCCACTTTTGGGATCCTGGCCTCCGAAATTGATCCACCAACAAAATTCCGAAAACCCTTCCTTTGCCTCTGTGCTACTTCTGCGTGAACCTACACAGTCATTGCGTCAACCCTCTTCCTTCAACGCTAGCTTTGATTAGATCTCTTCTGCCTCTCTCTAACTGATGCTTCACCGACTGAGAAAATCTCTTCCTCTCTGGATGCTATCTATGCCCCTCACTGCTCAGATCTCTAACTCGAATTTCTCAGCAAACCCCCCCAGGAATTTCGATCTTAGATCAATTCAGTGTCTCAGTGTGTTTTCCAAATGACCTTCAAGCCCTCCTTTATAGTCTTCGCATTGACAAATCAACGACCCAGATTATATGTCTAATCAACGGCTAAGATTATAACATGACTTGATCCATGTCCTCTAGAAGATTCATACTCTGTTTTATTTAATACCCTTTAATTATTTAATTTCTCTAAGTTTAGACTTATGGTCCCCATTAAAATAAATAAATTTTCAAATAAAACAAAATTTGAGTGGAATTTCCACAAATGCTTTCTGGGTTCTTTGGAATACTAGTGTCTAAGCCTCTACACCAAATTTGAGACTTCGAGCACTTTCTGATGCTACAAAAATCAACACTCCCTCTTAGAGAGGAAAGTTCTCTAGCAATAATGCTTGCTGCATACTTCTCTGACCCTGAAGCATCCTCTGTGCTACTGATGTTGTCCAACAAGACTATGTTGTTGTTGCCACTATACTGCTGCCCTTGACACTGCCACTGCCACTGCTGCATCTATACTACAACTCCCTCTCAAGTGCTGCATCTGCTATGCTGCTAACACTGCCACTGCTTGCACTGCATCTGCACTGCAACTCAGCTGTTGAGAGAAACAACTTAACTCACCCAAGATTGAACAAGTGTTCAATGGATGCACCTCGGTGTTGAAGAATCTGACTGTTGATAGCTACTGCGTTGTCCCTTTGATGCTCTGCGCCCGCTCTGCACTGCGTAAGCACTGCTTTGCATTGTGCTGCACCACTGTGCACTGCTCTGCTCTATAAATGAACGCTGCTATCTATTGTACTGTCATCTGCATCACTCCTAAGCTCCATCTGAATACTCCTCCATCCCGCTACCGCTGATCATGGGCTCCCATAGCAAGGTACGATCCATGAGGTGGGCTCCTCAAGGATCCTGCCCAATTGAAGTTCAAAGAACTACAACTCAATATCACCCCACTTCTCATTAGGAGAAGCATGGGCACTCATGGCCACCTCATCCTCTTTGATTCTCACGGCTAAAACCTTCGAGTCATGCTTCTCATCTTTGTCCTTCTTCTTTAGAGGACATTAAGATGCATAGTGGTCCATCTCGCCAGAACTGAAGCACTTGATCTTTGAAGCATCATGCTTCGGTTTCCGTTGCACCTGTTGTCTCTTCGATGCAAGGGCTGGATTCTCCTCTTCCTCCATGGATTTCGATCCGCTTCCATTACTGCCATCAAGTTTGCACTTCCTGAAAAGTTGACCACAACTACTCCCAGCTAGGTAACGTTGCCCGACCCAGTATGCTTTGGACAAACACTTTCCACTCCTCTGTGACACTATTAATGGCCATCCGTACCATGGTTGCAGCTGTCGGTGTAGCACCTATTGCTGACAGCTGATCTCGAACCTCCTGAAACCGCATGAGGTATGAAGCCACGTGCTCCCCTTTCCACATCTGGATCATACAGAGCTTCTGCCTGAAGTACAACTTCCGTTGCTCGGAAGATCCCTCATATAGGTCATGCAAAGCTACCCACATCTCTTTGGCAGTATTCTTGGCATCCACATGTTAGACGATGTGATCCTTGACACCATCAAGGAGCAACCTCTTCGCCTTCGCCATATCAGCTTTGTACTTCTTGTTTTGATCCGGATTTGTAGGTACAACGACCACGTTCTCGACGAACGCCTTTAGATCATGTTCATCAAGAAGGAACTTAGCACGTTCCTTCCAGAGTGTATAGTTGGATGAGCCCTCCAACCAATCTTGATCACGAAGTTCGTGAGATGCCATCTCAGCCAAAAAATTGTCGAATCTTCTCTCTCTTTCTCCCTACTGCGCATCACCTGGAAGGCTTTACACACTCCCTGGCAGAGTTGTAGGTTCTGCTACTCCTCTACTGCTCAGCAACTGAGAAATGCTGACTTCCCCGACTAGGGAATCACTGAGGAAGAATTCCCCAAATATGTGCTCTCGACTCTTGATGACGCTTTTTTGCTCAAAAACAACTTCAGAAAATTGTGTCCCTCTGTCTTCTGCGTGGAGGCTCTGCGTTGCTCCCTCTACAACAATAAGATCTCGAATCTGTAAGCCCTTTCTCTCTGTCAACTCACTCAGAGAGAGTGCCACGAAAATCTCATCCCTCCTGGCCAGAACTGCGCAATCCTTCAATGGATTCGTTCTGCTTCACTGCAGCAACAACGACCTTCACTTCAGAAATCAGGTTCGTCCTTCGTATTTCACATCAATGCTATGATACCATGTGACAATTCCTAGATCTGAAACAATCTAAGGAATCCTACTGCAACCAACTGGATTACTTCTTCTATTATGTAATTTACTTTACACAATTATTTATGAATCATACATGAAATACTGAAGCAATCACTGTGGTAGCCTACACTACAATAATTATGATTTTGAAACAAGGAAACTCAACAAGGAAATCATTCACACATATGACACCTTTATTTTGGATTAAGTCCCCGAAAAAACCCAATGTGGGAAAACCGGTGCAACAAATCTGAGGGTTTTATTATTAAGCAGTAGCAATGTCTGAATACATCTCTGAATACCCCTAGGGTAGTTTAGTTACAGAGAGAAATAATGGCAGAAGAATTTTTGAGGATTTACCTCACTCAATCATTGAGTTCCAGACTGATATGGATGAAGAAATCATTGCCCAAAAAAAGGTAAAAAAACCACCTAAAAATTACCTTTTTGCCCCTGTTTTGACCTAGGCGCTGCACAAATACCAGTTTTGAGAGAATGACATTTTGAGGGGGCAAATGACCTTCATTTTCAAAACTGGAGGCATATTCAGAAAGAAGACTAGAAGGGCTTTCCAATAAGCCATCTTGGATCTGATTTTGACACCTGCAAGTCAGCCAAAAGTGGCCTTGAACATGGAGTGCGCAAATGACACTGCCATGGTGCAAATGACAAAGGGAGGGCGCAAATGACCTTTTTGCTGTTTTTTTGGAATTTCTTTGAAATTTTCACTCTGCTTCAGAAAATCATGTTTCTATTTATGTAATTAATGATGGTAAATGTAATTATACTTGGGATTAGTTACCTAGGGGTAGATTCATTGGGTAAAAGTTATCATTGAGTCAAAATGAATCAGTTTGAATGTAATTAGGAATGAGTCACTTGGACCATCCTATGCTTCAACTTTCAGTGCTATATTTTGTGGATCTCTTCCTCACCTCATGGATTCGACCCTTGAGGATGAGTGAATGTGGTTTTGATGTCTATTTAGTCCCTTTCTCCACTCTTAGCAAGGGTTGGAATCAATTTGGATGTTAGCTTATTGATCAAGGAATTATTGTACTCAGTTTTGACCAGTTAATAAAGAAGAGTTGTAGCTATTTTTTGGGATACATGTGGTATGATGTTTATCATTGTTTTTCCTTCAGTTTCATATGTTAGAATGTGTTGTATTCATGTTCATTACATTTCTATTGTATGATCTCTTTCAAGTTGATAGGAAAAATAGATGCTTGCTCATGCTTTGTTTTGGGAAAGTGATCATAATTTGTCCATTTTCCTCTGTTTAGGAAGAATACATCTTCCATGCTCTTCCTAGCTTCTCATCAGTTTTAAAACCATCTCATCACAATAATATTTAAAGTGGTAAGCCCTATGCCTACTGTTACACAGAACTTTGTCACCGTCCCTACAATCCCCATCCCGAATATTAGAGGACCATTTCAGTGACTTCTGTGTATTGTCATACCTTGCTAAAAGTGTCTTTGCATCCCTTGGCATGTCAAGAACATTTCCTCTGTTGATCATTCCTCAAGCAGACTCTCAAAAACATATGATTTTGGGTCGGCACTGGTAGGCAGTTATGGCCTCGCACCCATGGAGAAATTAACACTGGGCCCAACACCCATTGGCGCTCTGTCTCAGTGGGGCACCCACATCGAGTTGTTTTTGGATTTTTTTTAAAAATAGAAACGAAGTTTCCATGCCTAACCACTTCGTGAGCGGAGTCATCATGGTTTGTTCGACTGAATAATGTCGAAGTCCTCCCTTTGGCTTCTTGTTTCCTACAATTATGCAACTCCCCAAAGGGATATGACCTCTCTTCCACCTTATGAGGGATCTTAAACCACCTCCTCTTCTCCTATAAATACTTCCTTCTCACATGGTTTCAGCTAGCTGAACAGTCCTTACTATAGCTGGTGTGAAGAATAAGGTAGAGAGGAATCCATTGTCGAGAGAGAGTTTAGGCCCATTGCCTCACCAAGTCCGATCCTTGACAAATGCTTGAGACGCGCTTGATTGAAGCCGTGAAAGGAGGCCGCAACGTCAAGGCATTAACGTTGTAAACTTCTTTTCTCTATCATTAATCCACGACTGGTTTTTTGGTTCCAATTTTGTGTTCGATCATATGCAAAATGTTTGATTCTCCTTGACCAATCGAATAGCTGTAAATGAAAGTATGTGTTCGTATGCTGTCACCGTTCACTTGATCCTTGTGCAAGTACACATACATTATCACTGAAGGACTGCGACGTGTGAAGACAAAGATTGGAGGATCACTGCTACAAACTACAACAAAAGCGTTGGACCAAGGTAGGTCATCTATCCCAACTCGTTTTCATTTATAAGCTAGGAGTCCGAAAGTCTAGCTTGTTCCCTTGTTGCTAGACCCGCTCTAGGGCTAGAGGGATCGCCTTTGTCTGTAGAGGGGATTTACCTGTTCAACAAGTTGGCGACTTCACAGGGGATCAGTGTGTTTGTCATCTCTCGTTGTTCGTCTAGTGTTTTGATTTTCTGTTCGACTTTGGCTGTATTGCCGTTTTTTTGCTTTGTTCTGTCTGTCTGACTGTTTCCAGCCATCATACTTAGTCTCAGAGTGTCAAGTCTGATCTTTTCGCAGTGGTTTTTTATTATCTTTTCCATAGTTTTCTGGCTCGGCACTATTGTTTCTTGAATAGTCGCGCCAATTGGTGCTTGTTGCCTTTTTCACAGGCGCACCATTCTCTGTTTAGCACGGATTACAACTTGAGAGACGCACCGAATCCCGTAGGTTAGGATTTTGGCCTTTCCCTTGAATTTTTTCAGTGTGTCTTGCCTCTAGGTTGGATTTTCCTCTTTCAATTAGTCCACTGGAATTGCTTTGACTCTCTTGTCTCGTTCTTCTTAGCTGTTTGCCCCTCATCTGATCAGTGAAGTTTGTCATCCTAGGGTTTCTAGGTGTCTTCTGCCGCTTGTTCAAATATCTCCTCACTGAGCCTTCTGAGTTGAGTTTGAGTTAGTGTGGTCTTTTATCTTTTCAGCTTGTTAACTGATTGTCTTAGTTTTTCTGTCGGTTCTACGTGTCGTTGGGTCGTTGAATGATCATCTTGGTGTTCGTTTAACTCTCCATCTGTCACCCTGAGCATAGATTACGTTGCTCACTGAATCAGTTTGAAATCCCTCTTTTTACTTGAAGGAATGTGTCTCTGTTTTGAGTGCCTTTGATGTTCATGTTGAATTGATCTCTTTGTTTTAGATCGCTTCATTTGGATTGCTCAGAACTAGTATCTATTTTGTCTTTTAGTGTAGTAGTGCATTTTGCTTCTCCTTCATCTAAAAAAACAAAATTTGCATTCTTTTTCTTAGTTTGAAAATGAAAAACGTTCTTTTGCATTAGTAGCTTTTAGTGAACAAGGAAAGATCTTTTTGTTTTCTGCTTTGGTTGTCTTAGATGCATTAGGAAAAAATCTTCTTGTATTCAATTGGTTGCTACTTTGTTATGAACTACTATCCCTCTCTTAACTAGCTATTCATCGAATTGGAATGATTTTATTTCGCATATAGTTGTGCATTAAGTATTCGAGATTACATTCGGTAAGGCCTTGAAACTGCAACATTAATTCAAGATCAACTTTAAAATGAACTCAACCAACCTAAGGAAGCATTGAAACCTAACGTTCACATTTAGAGGTCTAGGCTAGTGGCGTGTTCTGGCGTCATTAAACCTAGTAGCTGTCTTTTGCCATCTGACAGTACACAGCACTAGCACAGACTTGTGCTCCTCGTATCGTCGAGTATATAAAGAGAGACCCTCATAGGTTGAAATCCTTTATCCATAGGAAACAGAGTCTGTCGCCTTGTAACCATGATACACCGAACACAACATTCGGGGAGACTGCCTGCACGTACGTTAAGTCCTTGGTCATTTCTCTTTCATTTGATCACTAAGGTGTATATTGAAGTTGATGGAAGCTTGGTACACCCTCTTGCTTAGATTTCCTGAGTAGTCATTTTGGTCTTTTCGTGACTCTCTAAAATTGAAAAGATCATCGAGCACTTGTCCTTTCGCGCTCGTTCAACCTGAAAGTGACTAGAGTCACCTTTTTCCTTTCTCTTGACTCTCAAAATATGAAAACGCAGAGTTTTGTTTCAGTGTCATAAAATGAATTGCCTACGATCACATGCCCATTAATGATATATTGTTGGCTTATTCTTAAGTAATTCCTTAGTGTTTGGTCTTGAATCCTCGAATTGGTCATCTCGGTTCTCTCCTGTTTTTGAGACAAAGTCACAGTGGCGGAACCACCAGTTTCGTCATCCCCTTCATTATCTCGTAGTGGAGATCCTTCTCCTGAAGTTTCTTCGGGAGCACCTCAACCTACTAGGCCTATCTGTTACTGACATTCTATTGTTCCGAGTATCTTACCTCTTGCTACCCGATCTTCTCCTGAGAAGCCATTTGATATCAATTGGCAACCTCCGGATGTTTGGGCTGGTTTTAGAGACGAAGAAGAATATCCTCCTCTTACTTCGGAACCACCTGTGTCAGAATCGCTTGAATCACCATTAACATGTGCTTTACTTGCCACTGCTCGTTGCCTTTTCATCGATAACATGACTTCATCCGACATGGATGCTTCAAGTCCCATCAGTAGTGAAGAGATTTATGTTTCTACAAGAGAATATCAGTTCCCTCTGGAGAATTTTCCTTGTCTCTGGTTAACCTTCCTCTCTCCCACCCGATTATCGTTCGTTGAGTCATATCATTTTTGGTACTACATCATTGTATCCGAACCCGATATGGGTAGGTACATCGACTCTCTCAGAAGGGTCATTTGTAATAGTATCAGGTGCATCACCCTTGACTCCCATGACGTCGATGGTCGTTACGTTTGTTGCAACCCAACCCATTGTCTGTGTGGCTTCATCCACACCATCTGTTAGTGTGATTCCGTCAGTACCGCCATCTTCTGTTGTTTGTGGGTTGATTCCTATTGCTTCCATGATACCCATTGGGCTCGTCGTGAGTGGATCACAACCTCATGTTTCAGGAGTCCAACCTATTGGTAGTGCGCCCATCTCTTCTAATCCAATTCCTGAAGGTTTGACGTATGATAGTACATGTTGGCCATTCAAAAACAAAATTACACCCCTCAGGGTTCTCAGCAGCCGCAAGCTCCTATTAATCCTCCGCATCATTATGATGAGTACGGAAATCCTATCTATTTCCCTGAGATTAACCCAACTAGTTCACGTACCTACAGGGACAACCCTATGGTCCACAAGGTCAACCCTTTTAGGGACAACCTTCGGTCCAACAGGGACAACCCTATGGTCTACAAGGACAACCCTACGGTCCACAAGGACAACCCTTTCAAGGACAACCTTTGGTCCAACAGGGACAACCCTATGGTCTTGCTGGTCAACCTTATGTTCAATAGGGAGCATCTTATGTTCCCTAGGGGAAAACCTATCCATCGCAGGGACAACCTTTTGTCCAATAGAACCAACCTTATGTTCAGCAAGGCCCAAATTTTGTACAACAGGGTCAACCCTCTACTGCTCAACCGGTTCAACCTGTTCTTCAGGGGCAACCTGGCTCATCCCAACCATCGGGCCAACCTCTTCCACAAGGGCAACCCAGTGGCTCTCAGCGTCCAGGCCAACCTTCGCCGCAGGGACAACCTGCCCAACCCCAACAGCCAAGCCAACCTGTACCCCAGGGGCAGCCTGTTCAACCGCAACATCTGGGTCAACCTGCACCCCAGGGCCAACTTGTACAACCTCAGGGCACTGCTTACATTCCTCAAGGTCAATCTCAGGTAGTGTACAGTGCGCCTCAGGGCACTGCTTACATTCCTCAAGGTCAATCTCAGGTAGTGTACATTGCGCCCCAAGGCACTTCTTATATTCCTCAAGGTCAATCTCAGGTGGTATATAATGCGCCTCAAGGCACTACTTTTAGTGCCAAATTGGGGATGGTTTGAATATCCACCTTCTCGCTCTTTGATTCTTTCCTTGCCCCTCAGAAAACCCTGTCTATGACCATGCTCATGTTTTCCATCGTAGGCCGGGTACTTGTCAAGATTGGTACTTCCCCCTTCGTGATAATCCAATGATAAAGTATATATCAAAGACTTCATTCTGTAACTCCCGATCATGAATCACAAATCTTTCCCGATCAATGTCCCATACACTGATAAGATATTGTAATAGCTCTGGCTGAGCTCGAAGACACGATGCCATGAAGAATTTTAAAAGCCCGCAGCCCCTTAGAACATCCATGCATCTTACATTGCTCATGACTTGCTCTGTGTTCTCTTTCCTTCCATTCGATCACCATTTTTGCTTTCAAGCACCTCCAAAATCATCAGTGGGGCTATCATTAGTCAATTATTAACTTTTGAATTAATTAAAACGGGCTATTTGCTAGAATTTTGAAGCTTAACTTGGCTGCGGTAGTTGGCGCGACTGTTTTAAAAACAGCCGCGCCAATTGGCACCTCCTCGTTGAACTTCAAGGCGGGTTGGCACGACTCCGTGCCCAGAACCCGCGTTGATCGCCGCGCCCAGCCTTAAACAAAAATTCCCCAAAAAGCATGAAAAATTGAAATGCAGGCAGTAAAACTGGATTTAAAATGCAGGCAAGGTTAAGAGCTCTAACCTGAAGAAAACATATTCGTGATTGGACTCCTGGATTGTCCGCTGCTAGCGCCCCAAGATCACAGTGGAAAATGGTAAAAATGCTCACAAGAGGTAAAAAGTGAAAAATAATTTGTTTTTACCACTTTTGTCATTTTATAAACTTTTCAAAACCCTAATTAGGTTTTTGAGTATATCTTTCGATTATTCTAATATTTTATCTCAAAAAATGGGTTTTACGTGCGTTTATTGTGCAGCAATAGGTCCTCAACGTGATGACGATGAAGTGACGAGTTGTATTTTATTACTTTTTCGGACTTAGTAAAAACACGAAAAAGTCACCCCCCTGGAGTTATCTTTCAGCTCTTTTTTGACTCTCGAAAATTGAAAAGATTGCTGAGACTCTTGTCGTTTTGAACTCGTTAAAGGCTGCAAAACGACATCTACCCAGTATACGTTTACCCCTTTTTTGGGCTGGGACAGATTATTTATGAAAAATGGATACCTTAGCCTATTGCGACTAAGAGGTTCTTTCAGATATGGTTTTCTACGTTTTCAGAGCTGTGAGACTACCTACAAAAAAGGACTTGTTGGATTTTTCTTTTCCGCTTCTTTTCAAACTCTCTAAACATGAAAAGGTGTCGAGTTCTTCCTTTGTCAGACTCGTTAAAACTTACATGACATTGGAAATCGTCACCATGACGTAATCGAGTTCCTCCTTCCCAGGGCTCGTAAAATGTGCTAGGATGGATTTGACCGAAGGACAAACTTATATGACAAGCATATGCTATCCCCTTCAAGCTTGTTTCTAAAAATAATTGGGGTACTCGCCAGAAATGGTGGGGGAAAATGGAACCAGTTCTTAGTCATGTCGGCAGTATGTCGCTCTTGAACATGACACCTGTCTGCAATTCGTGTCAGGTTGGGGACATCCCATTTCGTCATTTTTTCCTCCATGGGTTTGTGTTATCTGTTTTGATCTCTCATCTGCTCTTTGTCGCGTCATCATGACCTCAGATCCCCTGATGTGAAATACTACCAAATTCCGTAGTTGTGTCACCAATATGTTCAAGAGAAGTTTCCTTTTGCAGTTTTCAACCTCTGAAACTTTGTTTGGTCATGATTCACTATCATCTTATTCCTCTGTCTCGTGTCGATAATGTGGGAAACATTATGGCTCTCCTTCGACCAGATCACTTCCTGTCGACTTCAGCTCATTATTCAGGAAGCTGATCTCGAGACTCCCTTTCGGTACCTTAGAGCTTGCATGCCTCAATGGCAAGTTCTTTGCATTTGACGACATTTCCTCATCATTGGCCTTCGATCGAGTGATTTTGTGGGTGTTCGACTCCAACTCACTGTTCACATTCCACTGATTGTACTAGTTGTACCTTGAGAGCCATTGTCATTATTGGTGGTTTCTCTTGCGCCTGTTAACAACTTTCATCATTGGTTGGTAATCAGACGATCTTCTTGCATGTTCGACTTCAACTCACTCATTCGCATGCTTGAATTTGTACTTGTTCGGGTCGAGATGGAGCGCAAGACCTTGGATATTGTCTGATAAAATCCAGGCTGCGAGACGATTTGGTTTATCATGACTATATGCATGACTCTAATGATTGGATGGCTACGACCATACTTGATTTTATTTATTGATCCTTCTTGATGGATGGCTACATCTATACCTCAAATCTTATTTTTATATGTACTCTATTATGGATGGCTGCGCCCATGCCACATATTCATATATCAGAGATATCAGTTGTACTTGTTCTTGCAGGTCTTCTGACGATGATGTTTGTTTTGGGCATGTTATCATAAAGCATTTCACCCCTCCATCTCTCTTGGACCTCATGCTCTAGGGGGCATCTATTACAGAGTACTTTGTCACCGTCCCCACAATCCCCATCCCGAGTATTGGAGGACCATTTCAGTTACTTTTGTGTGTTGTCATACCTTGCTAAAAGTGTCTTTGCATGCCTTGGCATGTGTTACACAACATTTTGTCACTATCCCTGCAATCCCCATCTCACCCATTGGAGGGTCATTTCCGTGATCAATAAGCAGTGTCATGCCTTGCAAAGACCATCATTGAGTCCCTTTACATGAGAGTAATATTCCTTCTGTTGACATTTCCTGAGCAGAGACTCAAAAACCCTTGTTTTTGTCTTGGCGCAGGTAATCAGTTATGCCCTTGCGCCGAAGAGGAAGATTAACACTGGGCCCCGCGCCAGTTGGTGCTCTGTCCTAGTTTGCCACCCGCGCCAAGCTGTTTATGGAATGTTTTTTAACAATAGAGGCGGAGATTCCACTCCAACCACCTCGAGGATGAGTCATTGGGAGTGGTTGAACTGATAAACCACAGACTACCTCCTTTAGGTTTATGGTTTCCACCTCTTATGGGAACTCCCTAAAGGATAGGCCTCCCTCCCACTTTTGTAGGGATCCTAACCTCCTCATTTTCCTCTATAAAAGAAGCTATCTTTCTTAGAACCAGCTAGCTGAACTTGGAGAATTAGACATACTATAGCTGAATTACTAGAGAAGATAGAATAAGAAGGAATTACATTGAGGAAGCTTGAGTCCATAACTTCTGAGAGAGCTTGAGTCCATGCCTTCATCCCGTCCGAATTCCTTGGCGAGCATCTAAGACGCGCTTCGCCTGAACCCCGCTAGAGGAGACTGCGACGTAAAAGCATTGGTTGTAACTCTTCTATTCATTTATATACATGACCGTTGTTGTGTTATGATGTTTGTTTAATGCAAAATGTTTAGCCCTCTTTGAATGGCTAATAGTTATGAATGAAATATTGTTATCTTGTATGTTGTTCTTGTTTCTTGTTCTATGTGCAGGTATCCAAGCATAATGGCAGAAGGATTTTGACATGCCGAGGTAGGAGCGAGAGGCCACCACTACTGCAGCAACAACGACAGCATTGGATTCCAGTTAGGTCGATCTACTGTGTCCCTTGTTCATTCAATAATTGGGAACCAACACTTTAGCATGTCCTTTTGTTTCTAGACCCACTCTAGGGCTAGAGGGATCGTCTCTGTCCGCAGAGAGGATTTACCTGCATAACAAATTGGCGACTCCACTGGGGAATCAGTGCGAGTTTGTCGTTTCATTTTGTTGGGTCAGTTTCAATTATTGATTTAGTTATCTGTCTTTTCTGGTTTGCTTGCTTAGTTTTCATCCTCTGTTCAGCTCCAGAGTGTCAAGATTGACCTTTGCTCATTAGGTTTTGGTTTTTCCTCTTTTTCCCATAGTTATCTGGCTTGGCGCGCTTTTCCTTTGAACAATCACGCCGATTGGTGCAGGTTGCTTTTTTTGCAGTCACGCCAACCCCTGTATGGCGCGGATTATAGTCTTACAGTCGTGCCAACCCCTGTAGGAATTGGTTTGACCTCCTTAATGAGTCTTTTGGTCAATTGTGCTTGATTTTGGCTTATTTTTTTGTGTAATTATGCCTTTGGGATTGTTTTGATTACCGTCGACTTGCTTTTCTCAGTCGTTCGTCCATCTTCTTATTAGCATCAGTTGAAGCCTTAGGGTTTCTAGGTGTCCTAGTGCACTGAGCCTTCTATTCAAAAACCAAGTCGGTTTGATTATTGTCAGTCTCATTTATGGATTGATTGCACTTATTTTTTTTGATATTTTTTGATTGCTTTGGTTGCAGATTCCTTTTCATTTTCTTGATTGGTTCTTCGCCTTGTTGCTCCAAGCATAGATTACATTGCTTATTTTGGATCATTTTGAAAACTTTGTTTTGGTTTGAAAGATTGCGACATTAGTTTGAGTGTTTTTTTGTGTTTGTTTTGCATTTTATTGAGTCATTCAATTTCGATTCCTACACAACACTTAAGCTAGTGTTTGTTTTCGTTTTTCATGTAATTAGTGCATCATTTACTTCTTGTCATTGAAAAAATAAAAAATAAAAACATATTTTGCATTATTTCTTTGCGTTGAAAGTGAAATATTCTTTTGCATAACTAGCATCTGATTATCTAGGAAAGAGTTTCATTTTTTATAGATTTTGTTAGATGCATTAGTGGATTTCTTCGCATACTTTCATTGTTTGCTTTTGTTTGAAAGATATCGATTCTTCTCATAATTAGCATTCATCGAATTGGAAATGGTGCTAATTTGCATATAGCTTGCATTTAGGAATTTTGAGATCCAAAATCGATAGGGTCTTAAAACTGAAACATAATCCAAGATCAACTTTAAATTTTATTTAATTAACCTAAGGAAGCATTGAAACCTAAAGAAACATTTTTAGTGGTTTAGGCTAGAAACGTGTTCCAACGTCTTAAAACCTAGTAGCTGTCGTTTGCCATCTAGCTTTAGACAATGCTAGTACGGACTTGTGCTCCCCATACCGTTGAGTATATAAAGGGATACCCTTCTAGGTTGCAATCCTTTTATCCATAGGAAGCCGAGTCTGCTACCTTGTAACCGTGATACACCGAACACAACATTCGGGGACACTACCGACACGTACGTCAAGTCTTTGGTCATTTTTGTTTCATTTGATCCCCAAGGTGTATATGGAAGTTCACAGAAACCTGGTAAACCCTTTTGCTTAGTATTCCAGAGTAGTCATTTTGATCTTTTCACAACTCTTTAAAAAGAGAAGAGATCGTCGAGCACTTGTCCTTTCACGCTCATTTAAAATTGAAAGTGACTAGAGTCATCTTTGGCCTGTTTCTCGACTCTTTAAAAATGAAACAGAAAAATATGGTTTCAGTGTCATAAAATTAATCACCTACGATCACACACCCGTTAAAGTTCTATTACTTAGCCTGTTGTTTTTCCTTTGTTTTGATCTTGGAGTCCTCGATTGGTTCTCTTTTTTCCTTTCTGTTTTGATATACAGTCACGGTGGCGGAACCACCGGTTTCGTCGTCCTCACTGCCTCCAAGTGGTAGTTCTTTTCCAAGCATTTCTTTTGAAACTCCTCAATCCACTAGGTCTGCCGAGTTCTTGCAGCCTATTCTCTCGTCTGTCCTGCCTCTTGCTACTCGATCTTCTCCTGAAGAACCAGTTGAGTTCAATTGGCCTCCTTCTGGTGCTTGGTCTGGTTTTGCGGAAGAAGGATATTTTCCTCCTCTTACGTCGGGCTCGCTATTTTTTGCTGCTGCTATGCCTCCTAGTCCCCATAGTCTTTTCGAAGATCTTACGGTGGAGTCAGACATGGATTCATCTAGTCCTGTTGGTAGTGAAGGAATGCCTGTTTCTACAGGAGAATATCAACTTTTTTCCGGAAGATGTCCCTCATGTTTTTACTCAGTCTTCTCCACCATCGGTGTCACTTTTGATTGGATATAGGTCCTTGAGTCAGATTATGTCTGGTGTTGCCTCCATTGCACAATCCAGTACAATAACTCCTCCTTAGAGTTCGGTCCCACCTTCGTTAGGACTATCACCTTCGACACCTGGTTTGTCGGTTACTGTTACATCTGTTCCAGTCCAACCAGCGGTCTATGTGGCTTTATCCACACCTATTGTTACCCATCAGTCGTCAGGATCTTTTCACACCCGCAGATCTATTTTTCTCAATCCTACGTGGCTTGTTAATCTCGACCCAAGTAGCTCACAAACTCGTGCCATGGAAATCTCGTCTACTTCTACCACACCAATGATTTCTACCTATGTGTTTGACGAGCAGATGTTGGATATTCACCAACGTTATGCTCCTTCGATGGAGGCCACACCTGCTTCTAGTGCTGTTTCCACTACCCCTATGATTCTTGGCGGTCTTAATTTTGAAGAATATCTGTTGGCTGTTCAATAGCAGAGTTCTCAGGGTTCTCGACAGCCCCAGGCTCCTGGTAATCCTCTTTTTCATCACTATGATTGTGTCGGTAACCCTATTTATTCATATCCACTTCATTATGATGAACATGGTTATCTGGTCTATTTGCCTCCTACTGATCCTTATCAGACCGTTTCTCATTTTAGAACTATTTTTCCTGTGCAACCCTCTGGCTTGCAAGGACAACGCTCTGTGGGACAACCTTTAGCTCAACAGGGCTCTGCCTCTAGTCCACAAGGACAACCATATGGTCCACAAGGCCAACCTTTACAAGGGCACCTTTTGGTCCAACATGGACAACCCTTCGGTCTTTCTGGTCAACCTCCGAATCAACCAAGACTATCTTATGCTCTTAGGGGGAAAATATACCCACCATAGGGACAACCTGTTGCACCACAACAACAACCACATGCTCAATATGGCTCGAATGTTGTGCAACCAGGACAACCCTATGGTCCTCCTCCGGGTCAACCTGGTTCTCAGGGACAACTTGGTCCATCACAACCATCGGGTCAATCTTTCCCACAAGGCCAACTCGGTGGCCCTCAGCAACTGATTCAACCTGCTCCTCAGCTGGTTCCATCATTTCAACAGTCCATTCTACATGTTTATAGTCAGCCAGGTTTACCCGCTCAGCAACCTACTCAACCTGCTCAGCCGGGTCCGCCTGCTCAATCGTAAGGCGCTTACTACCCTCAAGGTTCATATCAACCAGTATATAGTGCGCCTCAAGTTCCTTACTCTCAAAATCAACTTGTCTATCATCAACCTCAAAGTCGTGCTTACATTCCACACCAGACTCCATACGCTGCTCAACAAGGACCTCAGTGGTCTACTTCGACTCAATATCCTGGTCCTCAACCCCAGTATCAACTGACTTATCCTGCTTCTAATCCCTATGATCCAAATCCTCCGGGACAGAATGTATGGGGACAGAATCCCGCTCAAACTGGGTGGAATGTACATGATGATCCTTATCAAAGACCTCTGATGACTTTCAACACTAAATTAATGTTTCTTGCTACGTTGGAATTACCTGATGTGTCAAAATTGACGAATGATCCCATTCTTCATAACCCGTATTGGCCTCTGGTTCCAACCAAGATTCCTGGTTATTGTCCTAAATTTGAGGGCAATTCTGGTGAAGACCCCCAAGCACATGTTATGACTTACCATTTTTGGTGTTCCTCTAACTCTTAGGTTGACGATTCTATTAGACTCCGTCTTTTCCAGCGAACTCACACTGGTGCCGCTGCAAAGTGGTACATTGAGCTATCTCGTGGCGTCTTCCAAGATTTCAATTCTTTAGCCATGGCGTTCCTTACACATTTTCAGTTACCAGTCCGCTATGAGACTGGGATGCACCTCCTCACTTCATTGAAATAAGACCGAGCTACTCATATCTCGGATCATATTCATGAGTGGCGACATCGTCATCGCATGATCAAATTTGAAATTCCTGATCAGCTTCTAACTCATTGGTTCACTACCTCCTTTGTCAATCAGATTGCTAAAGACATTGCTATGGGGGCATGTGTAACCGAGGAACAAGCCATTGCTTACGCCCAGTACCTGGATCTTGTGTATGTTGAATCTTTGGTTAAACTGAGAGGGGGGGGGGGTGAATCAGTTTAACACATGCATTAGCTTTTTAAATTTTCATCAAACTTATTTACAACTTAATATATGAACAGTCTTAAAATGTTGCAGCAAGTATTAAATTAATGAGACATCAACCTTATTGTGAGAGCAGTAAACAAATAAGCAGATTGAGTGGATCATATCAACATACAAGCAACACACATAGAGACAACAGACGTAAGTGGAAACCCATAAAGGGAGAAAACCACATCTTATTATTGTTGTGATGCAAAGGCAAGCTCCAACTCCCTTCTCACCACTATTTTTCTGCAGGCACCAACCTATAGGAGGCTCCAACCTCAGTCAGCTACAACTGACAGCTATCAAGCTTCAACTTGATAGGTAAGCTCCAACTTCCTCAAATTATCTAAAGAAATGTTTGCTGATTTATCTCAGATATTAGCTCTGTTCTGTAGCATCTCTTTCTGCTCCTCTCTGCCTCAATCTTCTATACTCAACAATCTCTATCCTTCCTCTCTCTTTCTATATATTCTATGCATATCAAGTTGATATTATATATAGAGTTCATCACATTACTGTTTGTATTCCACAAGGAATTTGGAGTGAACAACCATGACTTTTTGGCTTCTGCCTTCTCATTCCTTTTTCCAACTCTTTAAAAAATTATAACAATATGTACAAATTTCAATGTTACAGTGGGATTTTTATTTTCCTTCAGACACTTGCCTTTGCATCACAAACAATATAAACAATTAAAACATTTACATTTTCAGTTTCAAAATATAAACTTCACTCAATCCTTGGCTTGCTGGTTTTGTTCTTTCTGTAGCAGTCATGCAACTGTCCTGCATACTTTGTTCACTGTCTTCTGCATATTTCACTTATTCACTGCACTTTTGAATCCCTTTGTTGCACATCTCTTCATCTTTGCAATCTCTGTTTTCCTCTGTCAGGTCCATATTCTCCAAGTTCACTGTAGTTGTGTATCTGCTGCATATATACCTATTTTATAGTTTTAGTTCCCCAATAACTCTCAAACTCTCATTATATAAAAATTGCAGCTTCTTCTAATTTTCTGCTGGAAAATTAAATCAATGTATGCGAAGGCTTTTCTTTTCACATCTGATGGTTATCAAAACCATATTCCTTAGATTTCAAATTTGATTCGATGTAATTCACATTTTGGCGAATATAGAATTATGTAAGTCTTAACCTTAAGACTATAAAACTCATGTATCTTCCAACTTAAGCTCTTAATACCCTAAAAAATGGTTCGATGCCTTTAAACCAATGCACAAGCACTTATAACATTACAATCTGGCAACCTCAACATACTCTGCTTCCTTTTAACTGACAAATTAATTACATCTGTGTATATTAATATCTCAATCTGAGATTGAGATATTAGATAAAAATCCTCTTTTAGTTAAGAACCCACACACCTCCTATCCGGCTTACAAATGCGGAAGCTCAAGGGTTATAAAACCATATAATACACCCTCTTATAATTCTTTTGCAGGCGGGAGCTCTATTTTTCGTTGGCCTAAGGTTAAACCCCATATTGCATATAACCCATCGATCTCCACATGTGGAGTCCTCATGTCATGTCAACCCCCTTCTCAATCTCGACTTAGAGTCAATCTACATGTATACGTGACCCTAATTAAATGTTCATAGAACATTTCAATTGCAACTGTCCTTCGACCTTTTCACACAATTCATATTGCGCCAACTTCGCATATACAACCATTATATGTGCATTACAATATATCCATATGTATATTACGGCCTTCTTCAATTTTGGAAGCGTTATAACAAAACTCAACCACATCGGACATACCTTGGTTAAACTTGCAACCGTAGTTTGAACAGTCCTGATCAATATAAATTAGAACTGGGCCCCGCACTAACGACCCTTCCACATCCAACGACAGACAGCATGTCGCACTGCTTCAGATGATCCGACGTCCTCAATCAAATCTCACGTGACTTAGATGCGTGAGCCTTTAACTCGCAATGAGAGAGGTATCTCAAAAACCGCTTAAGGCCACATGTCAACCTATGGCATTGATTGTGTTCGAATTGGAAATACAACTTACCATACAAAGGCAGTGCGATATGGGTGGGTTTGGTTTCGCAAACCCGCTGTTACTGTTCACAGCGCTCGTGGTTCCTCTCCTTTTCCCTTAGGGTTCCGTCGCGCTTATATATATATGAACTCTGCCTTTCATGTGCAATTTCTCAACACAGTTTCTTGGTCCATACTGCAATTACCAATGACTCATCTCTACAGGCCTAGACAACTGTTACGTGGAGAATGATAACTCCTCAATGCACCATGCCTTTCCATCGATTCTGTTCTCGCTTTCATATTGAAGCTGCGCTCATACTCTATTACACCATAACACTTCCATTTCACAATACTCACACAGGCTTATATTAGTATCACTTTCCATGCAGAGACTAGGATTTCGACTTTCTCCACACTATAGTAGCTCAGGAACTTAAGGGAATCGAGCCTCCTTTAACCGTGATTACATAAAAATAGACCTCCACCTTTTGCGTAGAGTATTACAACTATTTTCTTTGATTAAAAGTTCCAACAAAACTGTCTCCTTTGCCTTTTTTTTGCTATCTCTCTTTGTCTCTGTTTCCTCTTATGTCTCTGCTGCCTTTATGCCCCTTGAATGATGTTTCAGGTGCTCCTCTTTTGTCATCTCCTTTGCCATCAATGACAACATTTCCAACAATCTCCCCTTTTGGCATTGATGGAAACACCTTCACCAATAATCCAATGCTTCCTCCAAGTCTTCCTCTGCCTGGCTTCTTTTAGAAGATCCTATCTTCTATTACTTGCTTTTCCTCCCCCTTTGACACCAATAGCAAAGGGTTGCACATTTCCTAGTGTGCTTTCTATCTCTTCATTTCCTCTCTTTGAGATGTGTTTAGACCTTCTTCTTCTGACTTTGTACCCTGCTGCTCCAAACTGGTGTACACAAGTTGTTGAGAGAACACTTTTGAGAATATTTGAACTTGTCTATACATAGGTGATGACAACCACATATAATCAGATTTATATAATCAGGGATGCATCATTGGATCAATACTTAAGGATTGTGAATGCTCCATGTGACATATAAAGCTTGCTTCAGCTATACTTCTGTCTATATTATAATCTTCATCTGAAATCCATATCTGTTGAGGAAGTTGTAGTTGGAGTATGTCTTCTTCTGCAATACACATCTGCAGTACCACACCTGTTCAATTATGATGGTCTTCCACACAACTTAAAGTTGTTTGATTGAAGTCTTAGTAGCCAAACTTCACACAGTTTATGAATAATCCTAAGTCAGAGGCCTTGATATATAAGTGCTGACTTACAAAAGGCATTCAATTATAGAGAAAAATATATTGCTTCAATGCTCAATATAATGTTTCAAGAGTAAACAAAAACACTGATCCTTTAGCCTTTTCATTGACTCTTTTATGCTGGATGTACTCTTGCCATAATCCTTTGATCCTGAGGACCTGTTTCATGCTTCCCTTGCTAGTTGATCTCCCCCTAGAATGATATTTTCGTTTCTGTTCTCCCCCTGAAATTGTGCTTTCTCTTCATATCAGAGAGTAGAATCTACAGATACTACCCCTAGTCTATCTCTCAAATATTCAAATGGTTCTCTAGCAAGAGGTTTGGTAAATATATCTGCTGTCTGTTCTTTTGTTGGTACATACTCCAGCTTCACTACCTTCTGAACCACTTGTTCTCAGAGAAAATGATACTTGATTGGGATATGTTTAGTTTTTTAATGAAGCACAAGATTTTTTGATATGCTTATAGCACTTGTATTATCACATTTGATTGAGATAGGTTCATCAATGCTTACCTTCATGTCTTGGAGGGTTTGCTTCATCCACATGACTTGTGTACAACATGCTGCTGCTGTAGATAGATAAATAGATGTTTGTTTCTTACTTAGCCATGCCACCAGACTTTCTCCTAGATAGTTTGCACCTCCACTTGTGCTTCTCCTGTCATCCACACAGCTGGCCCAATCTGCATATGTGTATGCTTTCAAAGTGAAGCTTTTGCCATTTGGATACCAAAGTCCATACTGTGCAGTTCCTTGTAGATATTTGAATATCCTTTTTACTGCTAGAAGGTGATTTTGTTTAGGTGCTGCTTGATATCTAGCCACAAGTCCTACTGCTAGCATGATGTATGGTCTTGATGCTGTCAGGTACAACAAACTTCCTATCATGGATCTGTAGAGTCTTTGATCTATATCAGCAGATCCTTCATCTGTACACAGCTTGCATCCCGTGATCATGGGAGTTGACAGAGGTTTGCAGTCTTCCATTTTAAACTTTTTCAACATTTCTTTTAAGTATTTTTCCTGTGATATGAATGTACCTGTGTTCTTTTGCTGAATTTAAAGTCCTAAATAGAAACTGAGCTCTCCAATAATAGACATCTCAAACTCTGATTTCATCTCCTCAGCAAACCCTTTTTCTAGCTCATCTCTGTTGCTTCCAAACGTTAATGTCATCAACATATACTACGACAATCAGGAGTTCATTTTCGTGGGCTTTTATGTATAGATTGTTGTCTACTCCTCTCTTAAAGCCTTGTTTTTGCAAGTATTTATCCAGCCTTGAGTACCAAGCACGAGGAGCTTGCTTTAGTCCATATAGAGCCTTATTTAGTCTGTATACATAGTCTTCTTTGTCTGTTAATGAGAAGCCTTCTGGTTGTTCCATGTAGACTTCTTCTTCTAGATCTCCATTGGGAAATGCAGATTTCACATCCATTTGAAATACCTCGAAGTCTTGGTAGCATGCAAAGGCCAGAAACATTCTGATAGCTTCCATTCTAGCTACAGGGGAAAATGTTTCATCGTAATCAAGTCTTTCGATTTGTGAATATTCTTTGCAGACAAGTCTGGCTTTATTCCTGATTACCTGTCCTTACTCATTCAGTTTATTTTTGAATACCCATTTTGAGCCTATGACATTTTTCTCAGTGGGTCTAGGGACTAATTCCCAGGTATTGTTCTTCTCAGTTTGGTCCAATTCTTCATTCATAGCATTCACCCAATACTTGTCCTTGCTAGCTTCTTCAAACTTCTTTGGCTCTATTTGTGATAACATGGCTATGTATACCTCTTCTGTCTGTTCAGTTAGCTACCTTCTTGTCTGGACCCCTACTCTCTTGTCTCCAATGATCTGATCTTCTGGATGGTTCTTCTGAGTGTATCTTGAGGGAGCTTTCGATCTCAATTCAACATCTTCTGTTGTCTTGCTTGTTTCATTATCATCTTGGTTTTATTCTTCATGGTTGTCTGATGGATTGCTGCAGTTTGTATCTCTTGTATTGTTTGGAAGTTCTTCATCAAATCTCATGTCAATGCTTTCTACTATTTTTCGAAGAGACTTGTTGTAGCACCTGTACCCTTTACTTTTGGATGCATATCCTAGAAATATCCCTTCATCTGCTCTTGCATCAAATTTCCCAAGATTTTCATCATTATTCTTTATATAACACTTGCTTCCAAAGATTCTAAAGTGCTTGATTGAAGCTGGTTTACCATGCCATAATTCATAGGGAGTCTTGTCACTGCTTGGCCTTAAATGGGCTTTGTTTAGAATATGCACGGCTGTGTGTACTGCTTCTGCCCAAAAGGTTTGAGGAATATTACTCTCTTGCATCATGGCTCTGGCTATTTGCTGTACAGACCTGTTTTGTCTCTCTGCTACTCCATTTTGCTGAGGTGTCCCTGCAATAGTAAATTGTTGCTTTATCCCATGTTCATTGCATAGGTCTGCAAAGTCATAATCTGTGAATTCACCTCCTCTGTCTGATCTGATGCATTTTAGCTTGCATCTTGTTTGATTTTCTGCTAATGCTTTGAATATTTTGAATTTCTCCAGTGCTTCCGATTTATTCTTGAGAAATGCAACCCATGTCATTCTGGAGAAATCATCTATTATCAGCATGAAGTAGGATTCTCCACTTGGTGTTTTAGTTCTTGCAGGTCCACACAAGTCCATGTGCACAAGCTGGAGTGGTCTTCTTGTTGATAACTCATCTTTGGCCTTAAAGGATGTCCGGGTTTGTTTGCCCAATTGACATGATTTGCATATGGTATTAGAAGGCCTTTTTATTTCTGGCATGTCTCTGACAACTTTCTTCTTGCTTAGTCTGATGATATGATCGAAGCTGAGATGTCTCAATCTCTTATGCCATAACCATGACTCCTCAAGTTTTCTAAGATGGCATGCTTCATCTTCCTCTTTCACTATGTAAACATTACTCTCTATTCGAACACCTTTGAGTAGAGTCTTACCTGTGGTGGTTGATCTGACTTCACAGTCTTGTGCTCTAAAAATAACTTCACAACCTTTATCACACATTTGACTGACACTCAGCAAATTTGCTTTCAGCCCATCTACAAATAGTACATCTTGGGCCTTTCCTCTGCCATTAGCTAGGCTGACAATGCCTTTTCCTTTTATTTTTCCTGATTTATCATTGCCAAAGGTAACATTGCCAGATTTCTTTTCATCGAAAGTTATAAACTTGCTTCTGTCTCCAGTCATGTGTTTTGAACAACCACTGTCCAAATACCACTGGCTTTTCAGGTCTTGAGCAGTTAGAGCCAGGTCACATTTATTCACCTTTTTCCACTGGAAGCATCCCTTTGTTTGGTGTCTTTTGTGAGATGATGAACTACATATTCTGAGAGGACATTTGGAAGGCATATGTCCAATTTTATTACATACACGGGATTTGATTATGATTTTTGCAGAATTGAGTATGAGCAAAATTTCTTTGATTCATAAACCCCCTTGAGGTGTTGAACATCAATCTTTGTCCATATTTTCTACACTCAATCATTTTATGGCCAAATTCCTTACAATAAAAACAGTAACCATAGAAACTATTTGCATACCTGCTGTAAGGTTGTCTTCTCCATTTGTTTGCTTGAGACAGTCTCTTCACTGTTTGCATCTTTTGTTGGTTTGAATTACTCCTCTTTGCATGACAGTATGCAGCAATGTGTCCCAGCGTGTGGCAGACATAACAGGTGGCATTTTTCATAGGAGGGAAGAATCTCCTTTGATGGCTTCCAATTTTGACATATTTAGGGGTATATGAATCTTTTTCTGTTGTCTGAGTATTTCTTTCATTCTTTGTTATTAGAGGATTCTTTTGGGTTCTGTCTCCCTCCTTACATGTTTCTTCTTTTGTAGGAATTATTTGAGCTGCTTCATCATCCTTCTTTTCTTTTAACCAAAATAATCTCTCTGTTTTCTTTTTCTCTACTTTTACTTGATTCTCCTTCATAGCCTATTCTAGTTTTTATCATAGGAGATATTTGAGCATCCAGAATTTCGTTCAACTTACCAGAGCTTGTTGTTTGAGAAGAATTTATAGCCACTTTCCTTTGAGCATTTTCTAATTTCTTCCTGAGACATACTACTTCTTCTTCCAACTTCTCTTGTTCCTGAGCTTTCTCCTTGATTTGCTTAAGTAACATGTCTTATATCTTTTTGGCTTCTTCAAGCTCTATCTTTCGCTGCATGAGGACTTCTGAATTCTGTTCTTCTCGCACATACTTGAGGAGGATGTCCTTTTGTTTTCTGCACTTCAGTTTGAGTCTATCAATCTCTTCTAGAGCACTTCTTAGCTCCCCCTCAAGGTCGACTTCACCTTCTTCTTCTTCATCTTCTAGCAGGAGTCCTTCAAGTTCTTCTATGGCCATTAATAAAAATTCAGAAGTTCCTTCTTCACTTGAGGTTTCATCTGAGTCTTCAGATGCACTGCTGTCTTGTTGAGCATAAAAGGATTTTCTACTAAATTTCTTTCCTTTCTGCCAGTTCTTTGATGTATTTTTCCCTGATTATTGAGCCTGATTCTTTACTTTCTTGTGAGGACACTTAGCAGCATAGTGTCCAACTCTTCCACAGTTAAAGCATTTGAAGGGAAGTTTACCTTTGTATTTACCTGAGCCTCTATCCATTTTCTTGACAAATTTAGCCTCTTCTTCATCCGAGCAAGAGCATATGTCTTCCTTTTCTTCTTTCTTCTTTTCTGTTTTAAAAGCTGCCTCCCTCGTACTTGGCTTCTTCTGTGGGAGCCTCATCTCATATGCTGTTAGATTTCCAAGTAGCTGGTTCATGGTCAAGGTTTCCCAATCAACTGTTTCTTCTATTGCAGACACCTTGGGGTTAAAACTGGGTGGAAGAGATCTTAGAATCTTTTGTACAATTACAACTTCTTTTATGGTTTCTCCTAGAGCCTTCATGTTATTTACTATTTCTGCAACCCTTAGAAAGAAGCTGGAAATGTCTTCATCATCATTCATTTTTAAGTTCTCAAACTGGGCTCTATAGACTTGAAGTTTGGCAGTCTTTACCTTCTTGTCTCCCTCATGGATGTTCTCTAGGGTATCCCACATCTCTTTGGCAGTGTCTTTGTGCATTACTTTGATAAACTCTGCCTCACACAATCCATTTAAGATGGCATTCATGGCTTTTGCGTTAGCTACAAAATCTTGTTTGGTTTCTTTCTCTGAGTCAGTTTCCTTTGGGGCATATCCTAATTCCACAGCAGCCCAAACTTCTATTCCTAGAGACATTATGTATGTCCTCATTCTGATTTTCCAGAAGGCATAATTTGCACCAGTGAAAAAAGGGGCTTTATTGGTTGAGCATCCTTCTTTACTAGCCATCCTAGGAACCTAGGATCTCCTTTCAGTTGTTAAACTGATACAAAAGGAACATGCTCTGATACCAATTGTTGAATCTTTGGTTAAACTGAAAGGGGGGGGGTGAATCAGTTTAACACATGCATTAGCTTTTTCTTAATTTTCATCAAACTTATTTATAGCTTAATATGTGAACAGTCTTAAAATGTTGCAGCAAGTATTAAATTAATGTGACATCAACCTTATTGTGAGAGTAGCAAACAAATAAACAGATTGAGTGGATCATATCAACATATAAGAAACACACATAGAGACAACATATGTAAGTGGAAACCCATAAAGGGAGAAAACCACATCTTATTATTGTTGTGATGTAAAGGCAAGCTCCAACTTCCTCTCACCACTTTTTTTTTTGCAGGCACCAACCTACAGGAGGCTCCAACCTCAGTCAGCTACAACTGACAGCTATCAAGCTTCAACTTGATAGGGAAGCTCCAACTTCCTCAAATTATCTAAAGAAATGTTTGCTGATTTATCTCATATATCAGCTCTGTTCTGTAGCATCTCTTTCTGCTCCTCTCTTCCTTATCTTCTCTGCCTCAATCTTCTATACTCAGCAATCTCTATCCTTCCTCTCTCTTTCTATATATTCTATGCATATCAAGTTGATATTATATATAGAGTTCATCACATGACTGTTTGTATTCCACAAGGAATTTGGAGTGAACATCCATGACTCTTTGGCTTCTGCCTTCTCATTCCTTTGTCTAACTCTTTAAAAAATTATAATAATATGTACAAATTTCAATGTTACAGTGGGATTTTTCTTTTCCTTCGGACACTTGCCTTTGCATCACAAACAATATAAACAATTAAAACATTTACATTTTCAGTTTCAAAATATAAACTTCACTCTGTCCTTGGCTTGCTGGTTTTGTCCTTTCTGTAGCAGTCATGCAACTGTCCTGCATACTTTGTTCACTGTCTTCTGCATATTTCACCCGTTCACTGCACTTTTGAATCCCTTTGCTGCACATCTCTTCAGCTTTGCAATCTCTGTTTACCTTTGTCAGGTCCATATTCTCCAAGTTCACTGTAGTTATGTATCTGCTGCATATATACTTGTTTTATAGTTTTAGTTCCCCATTAACTCTCAAACTCTCATTATATAAAATTGCAGCTTCTTCTAATTTTCTACTGGCAAATTAAATCAATGTATGCGAAGGCTTTTCTTTTCACATCTGATGGTTATCAAAACCATATTCCTCAGATTTCAAATCTGATTCGATGTAATTCACATTTTGGCGAATATAGAATTATGTAAGTCTTAACCTTAAGACTATAAAACTCATGTATCTTCCGACTTAAGCTCTTAATACTCTAACAAATGGTTCGATGCCTTTAAACCAATGCACAAGCACTTATAACATTACAATCTGGCAACCTCAACATACTCTGCTTCCTTTTAACTGACAAATTAATTACATCTGTGTATATTAATATCTCAATCTGAGATTGAGATATTAGATAAAAATCCTCTTTTAGTTAAGAACCCACACACCTCCTATTCAGCTTAAAAATGCGGAAGCTCAAGGGTTATAAAACCATACAATACACCCTCTTATAATTCTTTTGCAGGCGGGAGCTCTATTTTTCATTGGCCTAAGGTTAAACCCTGTATTGCATATAACCCATCGATCTCCACATGTGGAGTCCTTACGTCATGTCAACCCCCTTCTCAATCTCGACTTAGAGTCAATCTACATGTATACGTGACTCTAATTAAATGTTCATAGAACATTTCAATTGCAACTGTCCTTCGACCTTTTCACACAATTCATATTGCGCCAACTTCGCATATACAACCATTATATGTGCATTACAATATATCCATATGTATATTACGGCCTTCTTCAATTTTGGAAGCGTTATAACAAAACTCAACCACATCGGACATACCTTGGTTAAACTTGCAACGATAGTTTGAACAGTCCCGATCAATATAAATTAGAACTGGGCCCTACACTAACGACCCTTCCACATCCAACAGCGGACAACACATCACACTGCTTCAGATGATCCGACGTCCTCAATCAAATCTCGCGTGACTTAGATGCGTGAGCCTTTAACTCGCGATGAGAGAGGTATCTCAAAAACCGCTTAAGGTCACGTGTCAACCTATGGCATTGATCGCGTTCGAATTGGAAATACAACTTACCATACAAAGGCAGTGCGATATGGGTGGGGTTGGTTTCGCAAACCCGCTGTCACTGTTCACAACGCTCGTGGTTCCTCTCCTTTTCCCTCAGGGTTCCGTCGCGCTTATATATATGAACTTTGCCTTTAATGTGCAATTCCTCAACACAGTTTCTTGGTCCATACTGTAATTACCAATGACTCATCTCTACAGGCCTAGACAACTGTTACGTGGAGAATGATAACTTCTCAATGCACCATGCCTTTCCATCGATTCTGTTCTCGCTTTCATATTGAAACTGCGCTCATACTTTGTTATACCATAACACTTCCGTTTCTCAATACTCACACATGCTTATATTAGTATCACTTTCCACGCAGAGACTAGGATTTCGACTTTCTCCACACTATAGTAGCTCAGGAACTTAAGGGAATTGAGCCTCCTTTAACCGTGATTGCATAAAAATCGACCTCCACCTTTTGCGCAGAGTATTGTAGCTATTTTCTTAGATTGCAAGTTCCAACAAAATTGTCTCCTTTGCCTTTCTTTTGCTATCTCTCTGTCTCTGTTTCCTCTGATGTCTCTGCTGCCTTTCTGCCCCTTGAATGATGTTTCAGGTGCTCCTCTTTTTTCATCTCCTTTGCCATCAATGACAACATTTGCAACAGTGTACTCTTCGCCTGGCGCATTATATGATATCTTGCCTGATGCTCCCTGACCTGGAACTTCTAAACCACCAGCGACTCCATCTGTCGATAGTATTATTGGTTCTGTGTCTCAGACTTCTCAGAAGTCATCATCTTCAAACACTAGGAAGCCGAAGTCCGCTTCTTCCAATAATGTTGCTTCTCAGTCTACCTCGAATTCTAGTAAACCTGCAGAAGTTAATGCCATTCAGGCCAATCCTATGGATAATAATTCTAAGGTAGGAAGAAGGGTAAAGGTAAGTCCAAAGCTGATACCCCGAAACAGGATTCTCAGAAACCTCGTGTTGGCGACGGTTCTCAATGCAAACCGAAGTACCCTTGTTTGATTTGTGATGAAGAGCACTTCACCAAGGACTGTCCTCGACGATCCGAAGTGAGTCGATTGCTCAAAGACACCCAGGGAACTCCGACCATTCTTAAAGAACCTTTCCCATCTTAGCAGACTCAGATGGTAGAGA
This sequence comes from Pinus albicaulis, assembly GCA_034641835.2. Taxonomy (NCBI): domain Eukaryota; kingdom Viridiplantae; phylum Streptophyta; class Pinopsida; order Pinales; family Pinaceae; genus Pinus; species Pinus albicaulis. Next base: position 39,305,643 of record CM076569.1, on the reverse strand, counting down.
AACCTCTGTCATCTGCCCCATTTGGCTCTCAGATGTTCATGATGAACGGTTCTGCAGTCGTTTCTATTGCTACTTGATTGAAAGATTATGCTGGATCTCGTCAGGCCACAGGGAAGGAAATCACTGATGGTCCTCCTCCTCCACCTGTTACTGGGCCTCTTGAAATTGAAAGGTCCAATGCTGAATCTGTTGTACGACCACCTTCCAAAGGTGTACTCCGCAAGTCTTCTTATAATCCCAACGCCCGTGCCGCTCACCATTACAATATTTTTGAGGATTTGGCTTAGGCGCCGTCTTCGATGTCCATGTTATAAGTGCTTTAGAGTTGTCCGTCACAGTGTAGAGCTTTGTTATCTACGATTGGTGGGATTGATCCTGCCGATACTAGCTTTCTTGCTTTCGATCTAGAGAATTTTGTTCCATGAATTCCACATTAGATTGCGCTCATTATTCAAGTTGTTATTAATGGTCTCGAACATACATCGAGTAGTTATGGACGAAGGTGCATCAACCTGTGTCATGTCATCTTCGTGTCGGAAATCTATTGGTTCTCCAACCTTGAATTCGTCACCAAATGCCCTAGAAGCAATTTGATGGAAGAGAATCAAAACCTTTAGGTGTTCTCGCTAGTTTACCGATTACTTTGAAAGGGAAGACAATCAATGTCAAGGTCGAATTCGTTGACGCTAAGCTCAATTATAATCTTCTCCTCGGTCGCAGTTGGACTCACGCCATGTTGTGTATTCCGTCCACTCTCTTTCGTGTTTTGAAATTTCCACATGAAGGAAAGATTGTTACTGTTGATCAATTTTCTTTCTTCACCTCTTCTTCCGAGAACAACGTTTCATATGTGGATCAGATTCCTACTCCTTATGAGAGCCTAGGGCCTGGTCTTTTTAAATATCTTGCCTTCATGGGTATTTTTCCTCCTCCTCCACTGAATACTATTCAAATACATATGATCCCTCGGTCTAATGACCCATGGATTATTCCTTCGCCTGAACAGATTGATTCCTCCGGAGATTTTATGCCTTTAGGTCCGAATGAGATTAATTATTGTGAACTCATTGCTGCTTCGGAACCTCCGTCCTGTGCTTGTGCTCCTTTGAGCATGTCTCTTGAAATTTATTCTCAATCCCCCTAGCTTGGTGATTCAGATTCGCCTGATCCTTTGAAAGAAGTGTTTCCTTCCTAGGAGGCCATCGTGGAAACCATGTCTCTTGAGGATTTTCCGTGGGACAATGGTCATCATCGTTCCTCGTTTATGCCTAGCCTCGGGGTCATGTCTACTTGTCTTAAGCGTTTTGTATCTCAGGTTCCTTCTCCTCCGCTTTAATTTCCTGTTTTGACGCATGACGTCTTTACGGAAGGTAACTTGAGTAACATTACACAGACGATGCCTATTGACATTTCCGTTAAACTGGGAATCGTCGAGAACATCCATATTGGGGTTACTTGTTCTTCTGATGAAGTCCAAGTTTATACTAGCCTTTTTTGCGAGTTCCGTGATGTCTTTGCATGGTCCTACGAAGAAATGCTCGACATTGATGGTAGTATAGTGGTGCATGAAATTCCTACTTATCCCGGTTCAAAACCTATTCTCCAACGTCTTCGTCTGGTGCATCCTAGAAAAGCTACCATCATCAAGGCTGAAGTTGAAAAACTCCTTCGAGTTGGTTTTATTTATTCAATTCCTTTGACATAATGGGTCTCTAATATTGTTCCTGTAGATAAGAAACAGGGAACTATTCGCGTCTGTGTTTATTATCATGATACTAATCAAGCTTGTCCTAAGGATAATTATCCTACTCCCTTTATCGATCAAATCATTGATGACTGTGGCGGGAGTGAGATCTTTTCCTTAATGGACGGTTTTTCTGGTTACAATCAGATTAACATTCTCCCGACTGATCAACATAAGGCTGCCTTCATCTGTCCTTGGGGTACTTTCGCATATAAGAAGCCCCATTTTGGCTTAAATAATGCTGGGGCTACGTTTCAACGAGTGATGTATGCTTTTCATGATATTCGACACATCGTTCAGCCTTATCTAGATGACTTCCCGCTCATTCAGCTAAACGTCTGGACCATCCTACCCATCTTCATCAGATTTTTCTTCGTTGTCGACGTTACAATATTCGGCTTAATTCGCACAAGTGCGTCTTCTCCGTTGATTCCGGTAGACTCTTAGGGTTTATCGTATCCAAAGGCGGAATTCGCCTCGATCCACTCAAGGTTGAGGCTATTATCAATCTCCCCTCTCTCTCCTCATTACATCAGTTGCAAAGTTTTCAAGGTAAGGCTAATTTTATATGCCATTTTATACCTAACTATGTTGAAGTGGCTAGAGGATACACGCGATTATTAAATCAGGGCGTCCCATTCTGTTGGGATGAGATTGCTCAAAATTATTTTGAGGCCCTGAAGACGTTGCTTGTCAACGCTCCTCTATTGTGTCCTCCTAACTATCATCATGATTTTTCCCTTTATTTAGCCTCCGCTTTCAGTACGATTGCCATGGTTCTAGTACAAGACGATGATGACGGTAATGAGCATGTTATTTATTACTTGGCTTGTAACCTTCTCGACCCTGAGACACGCTATGCACACGTCGAGAAGTTAGCATTAGTTGCGGTTCAAGCTATTCATAGTTTTCGTCATTATATTCTTTTGTGTACAGTGACTGTGATTTCCGATTGCAACCCCATGACCTATATATTGTCTCGACAATTGTTGGGGGCCAAATACTCAAAGTGGATTGTTATCCTCCAAGAGTTTGATTGGGAATTTACTGCTGCCAAGTTGAAGAAGTCATTAGTCTTTGCTAATTTGATTTGTTCCCTCCCTTCAGACTCTCCTCCGTCTCATCCTGAGGAATACATTCCAGATGACACACTTTTCTTGATTAGCACCCTCGATCCATGGTATGGTGATATCATCATTTATCTCCAGACTTCTACATTAGATTTGAGTTGACGAAGGATGCCCGCCGACACATCTGTCATCAATCGCAACCTTATCGTATAGTCGGAGATACCCTCTATCGTGTCGGAGTGGATTCCATTCTCCGTCGATGTCTGACCCTCGAGGAAGCTGAGAAAGTCCTCAATGATTGTCACAGTGGCGCCTGTGGCGGTCACATGTCTGATTATGCCACTGTACAAAATATTATTTGTGCTGGTTATTTTTGGTCTTCTATCTTCAAAGACTGCATTGTCGTAGTTCGTAAATGTCATGATTGCCAGGTTTATCAACGTAAGATGCGTGTGCCGCCTATACCTCTCCATCCTATCATTATCGTTGGTCCCTTTGCGAAGTGGGGCATCAATTTTATGACGTGTAACCCTCACTCGATCAGGGGGCATGCTTATATTATCGTAGCCGTGGACTACTTCACTAAATGGGCCGAAGCAATGCCTACACTTGCCGTTGACGGCAATACAACTGCTCAATTCATATTCAATCATATCATTGCTAGGTTTTGTGTCCCTCAAGCCATCGTCACCGATCATGGTTCCCATTTTCGGCATTACATGGTGGCCGAGTTGACTTCTAAGTTGGGTCTGCATCACGATAGCTAAATGCCATACTATCCTCAGGCCAATGGCCAGGTTGAAGCCATGAACACATTTCTTGTTACCATGCTTCAACGTACGATTGGGATCCATAAATCCAATTGGCATCTCATGTTATTTTCAGCTCTTTGGGCATATCGAACCTCAGTTAAGAGTGCAACTGGATTCACTCATTTTTAGTTGGTTTATGGTCTGGAAGCTACTCTTTCGATTGAATGTGAAATACCTTCACTCAAGTTGGTTGTTGAATTACTGCCGAACACTTCATTAGAAGAAGAGCATCTCCTTTATCTCGAAAGGTTGGATGAAACCCGCCGCTTTGCTGCTCTGGTTATTGAAGCACAAAAAAAGCAGGTCAAAGTTCATTTTGACCAATCAGTTTCCCCTCGTTCTTTTGTTGCAGGAGATTTTGTCCTCCTATACGACCAAGCTCATGATAAGCTGGGGGTAGGTAAATTTCAACCCATGTGGCATGGGCCTTACATTGTCAAACGCGTATTGCAAAATGGGCCCTATGAGCTCATTGATTACAAATGTCGTCTTTTAGAACAACCCAGAAATGGGTTGTATCTCAAAAAGTATTATGCGTGAGTCATTCATGCATGATTTATGTACATAGGTGTTTTTTTCCATTTTTGTACATGTTTTGATTTGGTGTGCTTTGCGAGCATTTTCCTGCTTATTTGGGTCTTGCTTATTTTGTGTAGATGTCTAATTCCCCTTATGTTGGTTTCACGGATGGTGCTTCCCGCAGTACTAGGAACTTGTCTTTGGCAGCCTGGGTAATCTATGATCCTGCTAGTGAGTTGATAGAACTACAAGGTATTTGTCTAGGACGAACTACAAACAATGTCGCTGAATATAGTGCTGTCCTTGAACTATTAACCGAAGTAATCAATCTTGGCATACACACATTGCTTGTAAATCTAGATTCACAGCTTTTTGTTCTGCAACTCAATGGTCATTATTCGGTTAGAAACCCATACATTTTGAGATTGTATTTATGTATTCGTTTTTTGGAAAGACTTTTTGATTTTATTACATATCAACATATTCCTAGACGAATGAATGCATTAACTGATACAGTGGCTAACATTATATTAGATAGAAATTTGCGTAATTTGTAAAATCATCATCATGTGAAAAAGACCCATATATATATATATATATATATATATATATATCGCATGTTTGCATCAGTGTGCATCATACATTCAAAATATATCTGTGTTTTTGTTACATCTTGAGACACCATGTCTCTCAAAAATGCAGATATAAAGCCTAGGTGTCTAATCGGCGTGATGCTCATGATAGCATGTCACTGCCCGTACAAGCCGCCTCAGTAGGCGGTGAATACGGCTTGGCACCCTGACGATATGTTCATGGTAGGCGCGAGGAACATCGTCGAATCGTGCATAATCTGGGACTCCATGTGTGATCCCCTCTAGGTTGTGCACGAGCTCCTCTTCCTCGCTTCCCTCACCATGAGGGTCGAAATCACGAGGAATTTGCCTCACTATCGGAGACATGCCCACGGGTCTCCCTAGGCCAACATCTGCGAATACATGGATTTAATGTCAGAACATATATAAAAAAATTCATAACACTCATGAAAATTAAAAATGAGTCTTACCCAAATCTTCATCCCAATCCTCTCCCTCCGGGAGTGGGAGGTTCGGATCACCAGTAAAATCTGTACCAGAGTAGGGCCAGTCCTCAATGACGATCAACTGTTGGCGAAGCCAATAAAAAAAAACCTTCGGTTTCCAGGACATCTGTTGACCGTCCCTTGCCCTTGGCATCAGAGCCACCCATCGAGCCATCTGTGGTTCTCTTGCTAGTGGTGTTGGGACTATGACCTCTGGACGCTGAAAAATTGGTAGTCGTTCCAAGAAGAACGATACCAGGATAGACCCATAACCAAATTGCTTTAATTTTCCCTTCTTGCATTTTGTTAGCTGATGTTTCATGTTTATTCATCCCATATGCTGATCAAATATTGTAACAGCTCTAGTTGGGCACAGAGACACAGTGTCAAGAAGAACTTCTTCATTCCGCAGTCCCCGAAAGCTTCCTGCATCTCTCATTCTCCATGGCAAGCTCGTCTTCTTCGCTGTGTTCCCGTTCTTTTCATTCTATCACCATTTTTCCGCTTTCTACCTATAAACACATTCATATGAATGGTATTAGCCTTTTTGAAGCCTGAATTTGTGAATGATTGGGGTTTGTGACTTGAATTTTGCACCAAAAAAATGGTTTGCGCTGTTGGTGCGACTGTTTCCCAAATAGTCGCGCCAATGGGCGCACCCTAGTGTAAAAAATTGGGCAGTTGGCGCGACTCCGTGCCCGAAACCCGCGCCAACCACCGTGCCCGAAACCCGCGCCAACCACTGTGCCCTAATTTTCATATTTCCTCCCCCAGAATTCAAAATTGGAAGTTGCAGGTAGTAAGAAATGACTCAAAATGAAGAGAGATATCTCGGCTCTTACCTGGAACTGACGTATTTGAGATTGGTCAGCTGGATTGTCTGCTATCGTCGCTACAAAATCACACAGTAAAATGGGTAACTATTTGCTCCACAAGAGGTAAAAAGTGAAAAGTAATTATTTTTACCATTTTTGGCATTTTATAACTTTTTACAACCCTAATTAGGTTTTAAGACATGTTTTTCGATTATTTTATTATATTATTTTCGAAAAATGGGTTTTACACGTGTCTCTTGTGTAGCAACAGGTTTTCAGGACATAGTGATGGAGTAACGAGTTAAATTTTATACTTTTTTGGACTCAGTAAAAACACAAAAAAGTACTACTGGAGTCATCTTTCAGCGCTTTTTTGACTCTCTCTAAAATTGAAAAGATTGTCGAGACTCTTGTCATTTCGAACTCGTTAAATGGCTGCGAAGCGATATCTACTCAGTGTATGTTTACCCCTTTTTCGGGCTAGGATAGATTATTTACGAAAAAGGAATACCTTAGCCTATCGTGACTAAGATGTTCTTTCAGATATTGTTTTCTACCTTTTTGGATCTGAGAGACTATTTACGGAAAGGACCATGATGGAGTTTTCTTTTCTGCTTCTTTTCAAACTCTCTAAACATGAAAAGGTGCAGAGTTCTCCCTTTTTCAGACTTGTTAAACCCTGATGACATCATATTTCATCACCATGAAGTTACTCGAGTTCCTCTTTCCTAGGGCTCGTAAAATGTACTAGGTTGGATTTTTCCGAAGGATAAAATTACAACACAAGCATATGCTATCCCCTTCAAGCTTGTTTTAAAAAATAATTGGGGTACTTTTCAGAAATGGTGGGGGAAAATGGAACCAAGTTTTAGTTATGTTGGCAGTATGTCGCTCTTGAACATGGCACTTGTCTGCATTCGTGTCAGGTTGGGGACATCTCATTTCGTTATTTTTGCCTCCATGGGTTTGGGTAATCTCTTTTGACCTCTCATCTGCTCTTTGCCACGTCATCATGACCTCAGATCCTTTGATGTCAAATACTGCCAAATCCAGTGTCGTGCTGTTGATATGTTCAAGAGAAGTTTGCCTCTGCAGTTTTCAACCTCCCTCTGATTCTTTGTTGGTCCTGTTTCACTACTATCATGTTCCTCTGTCTCTTATCGATGATGTGGGAAACATTATGGCCCACCTTTGATCAAGTCACTTCCTGTCGACTTCAACTCATTAACCAGGAACTTGATCTAGAGACTCTATTCTGGTACCTTGGAGCCTGCATGCCTTAATGACAGGTTTTTCGCATTCGACGCAAGGTCCACATCATTGGCCTTCGATCGAGTGATTCTGCGGATGTTCGACGTCAGATTATTGGTCACATTCTGTGGATTATACCAGTTGTACCTTGAGAGCCATTGTCATTATTGGTGGTTTCTCCCGTGCCTATTAACAACTTTCATCATTGGCTGGTAATCAGGTGATTTTCTTGCATGTTCGACTTCAGCTCATATATTCGCATGCTTGAATTTGTACTTCTTTGAGTCGAGATGGAGCGCAAGACCCTGGATTTTTTCTGATAAAATCCAGGTTGCGGATTTTGGTGGATTATCATGACTTATTGCATGACTCTTTTGATTGGATGGTTGCGACCATACCTGAGTCTATTTGTTGATCCTTACTGCTTGATGGATACGTCCATACCTCGGATCTCAGTTTTTATATATAATCTATTATGGATGGCTGCGCCCATACCACATGCTCATGTATCAGAGATATTAGTTGTATTCGTAGTTGCAGGTTTTTCGACAGCGGTGTTTGGTTCGAATGTGTTCTCATAAAGCATTTCACCCCTACCTCTCCCTTAGACCTCATGCTTTAGGGGGCATCTGTTACACAACATTTTGTCACTGTCCCTGCAATCCCCATCTCGCCCATTGGAGGGTCATTTCCGTGATCAATAAGCAGTGTCATGCCTTGCAAAGAACATCATTGAGTCCCTTTACATGAGAGTAATATTCCTTCTGTTGACAATTCCCTGAGCAGAGACTCAAAAACCCTTGTTTTTTCCTTGGCACGGGTAATCAATTATGCCCTTGCGCTGAAGAGGAAGATTAACACTAGGCCCCACGCTAGCTGGCACTCTGTCCCAGTTTTCCACCCGCTCGAAGTTGTTTATGGAATGTTTTTTAAAAATAGAGGCAAAGATTCCAGTCCAACCACCTCGAGGATGAGTCATTGGGAGTGGTTGAACTGATAAACCATAAACTACCTCCTTTAGGTTTATGGTTTCCACCTTTTATGGTAACTCCCTAAAGGATAGGCCTCCCTCATGTTAGCCACCTATAAAATTTGTTATATCAAAAGGTGGCTAAAACATTTTTGGAGCCTTCAAGGAACAAGTTTTATTGCAAAAAATGTTATCTCTTGAAGCCTCATAAGGACATCATGCCCTTTTGTTTAAATCTTCACTGCTGTTTCCATTTCAAACTCTGAAATTCTGCCATTTTCCATAAATAAAAGGCTGCTGCAAAACTCCATTTTCCCCTTCCCTCCACTCAAAACTAACCTTCATTTTTCCCCATAAATTCTTCTATTTTTCATGTTTTCCCTTCTTCCCCTCAGGAAAATCCTTTTACAAAGTTTAAAACTCATTTTTAAACTTTACCGAAACCCCCAAATCCATCAAAAATTGTGAAAAATTTCATAAAAAATACATTTTTTGTGTTACAGGCTTAAGCCCCTTTGGGCTAAGTCCTAACCACTTCTCCACCATATTCCTTGGTGCTGGAACCAAGCGCTAAGCCCATTTGGCGCTTATCGCATCGGAGAAATCAGAGCGCGCAAGTCTATTTCTTATGGTAAGGCCTCCGATTGCGATTAGCCCTTTGATTGTAAGCCCCAAGTCTTTTACCGCTTCATACAACCATAAGGCCCGCAATCGGGTGCTTAACATTTCATAAAAACCATTCTCGATTTCTATTTTCCTTTGTTTATTCAATAAACCCACTTTTCCTAAGTTTTGGTCTAAACCCGCCAGAACAATGTTTTTTAATGATAAATGGGTAGATTGAAAAGTCCTGCATCATTTTTCCGATGCGATTGAGTCCTATTGTATAAACTCCCGCCCTCCGCTTTCCTCCATATAAACCTACGCATGGGACCAAGAGTTAAAGTCCCGAAGTGCTAATCACATCAAAGAATTAAAATGGGTAGATTGAAAATCCCGAAGGCCCGATCGCAATTGGCCCTTGCTATGTATAAGCTTTGGGCCTATTATTTTCCATATAGACCAATGGCCCCGTAGACGGGCGCCAAGGCTCTTCATATATATATAACCCGCCTCCGAAGCCAAAACCTTTGTGTTTCGTTAATTTTTGGTTTTTATAAAGTATTAAGGGGTTTCCGCCGGTGCAAGTTTTGAAACTATATCCGTCGTTGTTCTTGAGCCGATCAAACGGCCCGCGCAAAATCGCATCGGGAAGTTTCATTGGGCACGTTAATATAATGCCACCCCCGATTGGTCAATCCCCGATGAGTTCTCTGCTATCGATTTGATCTGTAGATCGATGACCCACAGTTAATCGCACCAGCGCTATTCAAAGTTTTTCCCCCGCCGATCACATGCCTCCGATTGCATCTGGACAGTCCACGTGTCCAGATCGCATCTCCCAACTTTGGTTAAAAGCATACACCCCGCTTCATAATGTTGTTTCGGCTAATCACAACCATTGATCTCTGCAGATAAACGACCCTCAATAAACCTTTCTGCGCCTTTGTATTATTTCATTCAACCCCCAGTTTCAATCTCGACCGTTGATCTGTTCCATCCAACGGCTCTTATTAACCCCGACAGGCCTACCTCCTGTGGGTCTTGCCTCCCTTCAAAATCTGATCTCCGCCATCAATCTCTTGATCGGACGGTCCATAATAAAACCGCCCTTCCTGCTTCTGCCCGCGTATCTATCCAATATCGTGCTCGCTCTCCTCCATCAGATATGAGACCCCAGATCTAACGGTTCACACGCGTTTTCGCGTAAGTTTGAGCACAGAAGTTAATTCTCAAAAATTATGTGATATAGGCTGTTTTCAAAAGACACGTGTCGCCTCCTAACACATATCACGTTCAAAAAGTAAAAACCACCCTTTCCTGTTTTAGCCACGCGAAACCCGTGGTTTTCCTTACCAAAACCACTTATCCCATTTTGCACTATATTATATCGCGTCCCTCCACAACTGTTGATCTCTGCAGATCAATGGTCCCAGATCACTTTCGCTTTACACTATCGCCGTCCGCCTCTTCCAAAGGGTTTTCAACGCGCAAATCTCCGCCGTTGATCTCGTGGCCTGGTCTCATCCGATGGCCCACGATCATCCCGAAACCCCATTTTAAATTCTTATGCATTTTACCTCCGCCGAAGGAAATTTCACCTATTCCTTTGTTTCTCTTCCAAATTTCCATAATGTGACCATTTGCATTATGTTTTCTCCCGATTAGTCCTGACCATCGATCTCTGCAGATCGACAACTTTGACTTAATCCTTTTCCGTTTTCCTCTTTGACCTCCACAAACGAATCTCCACCGTTGGATGCTGCCATCCAACAACCACGCTTCTCCTCACAACCTTTGAAGCAGTTTTACCAAAAAACACAAGATTTCATAACATTTGTGTGTATTTTGCAGGTTTAAATGGTTTTTTAATTATATTAAAGAAAAATCCAAAGGCTGGGATGATGATCCCCACGCCTTTATTCATAAAAGAGAAGCCATCTACAGGGTTCAAAATTCACGTTTCGTCAATGCTTCATGGGCATTGATGCCATATGAGCCCTTTGCGACCCTGCACATCAACAAGACACAGAGTGTTAAATCAAAACAAAAGAGTATCAGTGTTGAAGGATTAAATTGAGTCAGAAATAAAGAATTGAGGCTGATTTACACAGTTTGAATAGATTACGGCTAGGATCGAAATCAAAAGCCTAATCCATTCAATTAAACACAGTTAAGGAAAAAAATCAATAATATCTATCAGATAGAGAGCCTCCACTGCCACATAAGAGGCAAATTGATTCCTCTCAGCTACCAGATTGCCACCTGTGGCTTCAAAACATTCAATAGACGCCGATTTATGATAAAAAAAGAATATATTTGCCTCAACGCAGCCGAATAGTTTATTCTGCTAAAGGAACTTAATGCCAAAAATATCAGCAGAGTTATTACAAAATGAAACAAAGCCTAAAAGTCAACAAAAGCTCTCACCGAGCTTACTTCTTAAATGTAAAACAATTAATACAGACAGAACATCTATAAACTTATCCATCGAGCCCCTCAAAGGCCGAGAAGCATTAAGTCTATATTAATTGACCTAGGAGATCTTTTATCCCCTCCCACCTCCTCATTCCTTCTATAAATACTGCTGTAGAAGATGAGAAAATGTTGGTTGAAGAACTTTGGAATATACTTGAGCTTGAAACTTCTACTTGTAAATAGTGTTCACGGGCTCTTAAAGCTCTGCTTGTGATTAAACAAGTTAGGCTGAGAAGTGAAGATGATTGCTGAACTGAAACATTGGACTTAAAGCTGTAACTGGTTTGAAGCATCAATACAAGTTGATTTATGGGATCCTGGTCTATGTCAATGGTGATGTTTTTCTTATTGTAAATCATTATTTTTATTTCTGTTTTCACTTTTTTCATCTTATCTGATAAAGAACAACAAGCATAGAGTTAGGATTTACTGTATATCAGTACCCTTCTCTGACTGATAAGATTTATCTATATGTTTTCTTCCAAATTGTGTTGTTTAGAAATGATTTAATTCATTTTAAGCAGTTAGGAATGCTGGCGTTCCTTCGTCCTACTGTCCAATGCTGAATGTTGTTCTTGAATGTTATTTTCAGTTTATGTTAAGTAGAGATGAACTAAGGAAGTTTATGGTGAGCCCTGTCCTTTAGTTTTATCCCAAAAAACTAGCTGAAAGTTTCCCTAAGAGTGTGTTGAAAGCAGGCTAGGTTCAAAGTCCTTACTTGATCTTAGACCATTCTTTGTTATCTTATGTGTTTGTCTTGAAATTTTACCAAGTAAAGTAGAGTTAGTGAGGTTTATGGTGAGCCCTGCCCTCTAGTTTCTTCTCCAACAGTTGCTTTTAAAGTTTCCCTTTGTGTTTAAAATGTTTTTCTATTGAAAGTGCATCAAAAGCTGGCTAGTTTCGAAGTACTTACCAGATGTTAGATTATTTTTATGTCTTTCTTAAGTGTATGCCAAAAGCAGGATAGTTTCAAAGTACTTACCTGATCTTAGGCTGCTCTTTGTTCTTCATTTGTTTAATTCCCCTTTTTGTTGTATCATTTCATTCCATAAAATCAACTTTAAAGAGATCCTTAGAGATAGATGACTTGCCCCATGGACCACTCTTGGACCTTGTTGTTTCAATTAAATCCTATTATGACTCCATAGCCCAATGGACTAAAACCAGCGTGATATCTATCTTTTCAGCCAGAGCTTGTTCTGATTGCTTGCAACTTCACACCTTTGAAACTTTTTCCATTTAGGACTTTCCACTCAAATAATAATCATGCTCAACCATCCAAAACAAAAAAAAAACCTTGGCCTTCATAACTAGCCTAATATCATTACCCAAAAGCTTTAAAGATAAATCAATCTTTGCACTTTATTGGAGAGATCCCTCTCCGGATTCAGGAGGGCTAGATCCTAGAATCCCAAAGTGGTTGAAATAATTGTTCTCCCTGCAGTTGGACTTTTCCAATCTTGATAATTATAGGGAGCTAACACCTCTCACCTTTGTAGGGATCCTAACCTCCTCCTTTTCCTCTATAAAAGAAGCTATCTCTTTTAGAACCATCTAGCTGAACTTGGAGAATTAGACATACTATAGTTGAATCACTAGAGAAGATAGAATAAGAAGGAATTACGTTGAGGAAGCTTGAGTTCATAACTTCTGAGAGAGCTTGAGTCCATGCCTTCATCTCATCCGAATTCCCAGACGAGCATCTGAGACGCACTTCGCCTGAACCCCGCTAGAGGAGACTGCGACGTCAAAACATTGGTTTTAACTCTTCCTTCTATTCATTTATATACATGACTACTGTTTGGTTCCACTGTTGTATTATGATGTTTGTTTAATGCAATATGTTTAGCCCTCTTTGACTGGCTAATAGTTATGAATGAAATGTTGTTATCTTGTATGTTGTTCTTGTTTCTTGTTCTATGTGCAGGTATCCAAGCATAATGATAGAAGGATTGTGACTTGCCGAGGCAAGAGCGAGAGGCCACCACTACTATAGCAGCAACGACAGCATTGGATTCTAGGTAGGTCGATCTACCGTGTCCCTTGTTCATTCAATAATTAGAAAGCAACACTTTCGCATGTCCCTTTGTTTCTAGACCCACTTTAGGGATAGAGGGATCGTTTCTGTTTGTAGAGAGGGTTTACCTGCATAACAACATGTCAAGAAAATTTCCTTTGTTGATCATTCCTCAAGCAGACTCTCAAAAACATATGATTTTGGGTCGGCGCTGGTAGGCAGTTATGGCCTCGTGCCCACAGAGAAATTAACACTGGGCCCAACGCCCATTGGCGCTTTTTTTCAATGGGCACCCACGTCGAGTTGTTTTTGGAAAGTTTTTTAAAAAATAAACGAAGTTTCCATTCCTAACCACTTCGTGAGCGGAGTCATCATGGTTTGTTCGATTGAATAACGTCGAAGTCCTCCCTTTGGCTTCTTGTTTCCTACAATTGCGCAACTCCCCAAAGGAATAAGACCTCTCGTCCACCTTATGAGGGATCCCAAACCACCTCCTTCTCTCCTATAAATACTTCCTTCTCACATGGTTTCAGCGAGCTGAACAATCCTTACTATAGCTTGTGTGAAGAATAAGGCAGAGAGGAATCCATTGTCGAGAGAGAGTTTAGGCCCATTACCTCACCAAGTTTGATCCTTGACGAATGCTTGAGACGCGCTTGATTGAACCCATTGAAGGAGGCTGCAACGTCAAGGAATTAAGGTTGTAAAATTCTTTTCTCTATCATTAATACATGACTAGTTTTTTGATTCCAATTTTGTGTTCGATCATATGCAAAATGTTTGATTCTCCTTGACCAATCGAATAGATGTAAATGAAATTATCTTTTCGTATGCTGTCATTGTTCACTTGATCCTTGTGCAGGTAACAAACATTATCACTGAAGGACCGCGACGTGTGAAGACAAAGATCGGAGGATCGTTGCTGCAAACTACAACAAAAGCGTTGGAACAAGGTAGGTCATCTATCCCAACTCATTTTCATTTATAAGCTAGGAGTCCAAAAGTCTAGCTTGTTCCCTTGTTGCTAGACCCACTCTAGGGCTAGAGGGATTGCTTCTATCCGCAGAGAGGATTTACCTGCTCAACACCTACCTTGCCCCATTGATCCCCGCAACCCTATCTCATTTTCCTTGACCTAGCTCCCTTGACCTACTATCTTCATCCAGTGAAACCCAAACCAATTAAATCAAAACAACCCCTGCACTTATATCTAGCCCAAAAACCCTAATTCCTCCAGCCTTCTTGGTTGTGACCTTGTGGAGAGAGCCCTCTCTGTTGGCCGGATAAATCGATCTTACGAACAAGATCAATCTCCCTAGTGTCAGAAGACAATCTAGCAACAAACGAACAACTAAGTTTATCTTTCTCTAAATATATTCGTTTTACAAGTAAATGCTATAAAGGTGTCGATCCTACCTTAGATCCAAATGCTTATTTTTAACTGTAGTTCTTCCATTGCATCAATAGTTCTTCCGTCGCAACAATAATTCTTTCGTCGCTTGAAAGTGTCGTCTTTCATCGCAAAAAAGTGTCGTCTTTAAAGACCTGCAATCATAAACAAGCAAATATTAAACAACACCTGTATAACAAATAATTATAAAACATACCTATCATAGTGATCAAGGAATCTATGAAATAAACGATCAAACGACAGCTTATTGAAATAAACAATCGAACGACAATTTATTGAGAAAAACAAACTTGATTGTATTAACTTTGAAATAATAGAAGAATTTTACAACCTTAGCCTTGATGTTGAACAGGCCTTCCCGGGGTCCGAAGCAGGAGTTTCCTCTACTTTGATAAGCCTTGCACTCTTCCTCCGGGACACATAGAGGTATGTGATCTTTCCTCACAAAATCTCAACAGAAAGAAGTCTAAATCTCAACAACACTTCACCTCAATCACACACTAACAATTAAAATTCACAATTCACACCTATGGTCTCTAAAAGTAAAAACAAAAAAATTAACATGCACTATCAAATCTAGGAGTCAAACCACACACAACCAGTAGATTCCAGAACTAAAAACACTAGTTGGTGATGAAATCCAACATCGTAGAATTTTAATGCAGAAATGGCGTTTGGAACAGTTACCCCGAAAACCTGCTTAATGAAACAGACTGGCACAAGTTTCTTCACAAAACCATCTCGAGTGAAGAGAACCCCCCAGAGAGTCCAAGTGAGTCTAGTCGATGTTTGCTCCAGGTATAGTGAGATCTTTCCTTCACCGTCACCTTAGGAAATAATCTTAAGCTTATGGACAATAAGGTTACCAACAGTAACAAATACAACTGGGGGAACAGTCTACGATCCGATTTCACACGCAAGGGCAGAGTAACAAAGCTTAATCCCCTTTAAGGCTCCTCAACATGGTGAATCCGAGGTTTACCAACAAGTGACCCCAGGCTCCTCGACAATGGTTAATCCGAGGTTTACCGTTTGTAATGCGTGCAGATATTCTATCTTCCCCAACGAAACAAAATTGATTGTCTCAAAGGTTCGGACATGATCTTGTGATTAACTCCTTTAAGAGAAGCTTCCCAGATTGTACTAATTACAATTGGATTTATTTCCTACCGCAAGATTTATCTACTTGTTTGTTTTAGTTGCTTTGGAAAGTTAACTACAACCTATTCCAAAGCACTAATCTTGAGCTAGATTGGTGGAAAGAGCCCTAGAAATGTAAAAATTACTAGATGAATTTTAATTAAGCGCCGTGTTATTTGGGCTGTTATTACTCAAAGGGTAAATGGATATGAAACCAATGGTGTTATGACCCGACCCAAAACTGAATGCAATCGAATATGATAACGTAATCTTTTCAATTCAATGAATCCTAAGTAAAGTAAGGAGAGAGTTTCCATTCACTTCCAACAATGAAAAAAATTGATCACTAAGAGAAAATATAACAAATTCTCTAATGCACTAATTTCATCAAGAAAAACTAATGCAAATCAATTCCAAAACAATTTTTTTTTATTTTGTGTTTTTAAAACAAGCATAAAAACATGTAAATTCAAATCAAAGAAAACTGATCTAAATCTAAGATTGATTTTTTTAGAATGTAAACTATGCAATTGTAATCTATGCACAATTCACTTGAAAAGTATGCAAATGTAATCTATGCACATTTTTCATTCATATTCTAAAAATGAGAATTCTAATTATGCAAATGTGATCTATGCAAGAGAATTCTCAAACACAAGATGATTCTAATGTAATCTAAGAACCAATCAAGTGCAAGTAAAGAAAATTGGGTGAGAGTTCCAAAGATCAAAAAATAAAAACACTCAAAAGCGATTAACACTCATACACAATTTAGCCCCCCCCTGGCGAATGAGGGGGAATTTTTTTTTGCAAAAACAAAAGCAAAAAGATGCAAAATTGTGAAAAGACTGAGACAAACCTCCAAGTAATGACCAAAGGAAATCAAATTAAGAATTTCTCAAAAAAGAGACTCAAAACACCCAATTAACTTAACGGAGATTGACGAGATGAAAAATTTGCTGAAAGAAACTCATAAACAAGGGTTTTTGACAGAAAAATACAAATTTGGGTAGATGCTAAGAATCCTAAATTAAATCTAAACTCAAACTGGAAGGAGAAATCTTAAGTTTTTCAAAAATTTGACAGGGTCCCCAGGCTCGAGAGCAAACAGGTGCGGTCCCGCACTGGTTACTCAAGGAAAGTGCGGAGATGCTCGCATCGTGTGAAGACAAAGTGCAGTCCCCAGAAAACTTCAAGAAAAACAAAAAAGTTTTCAAAACTTTTAAAAAGTAAAATTAAGCTCCCCAGGCAAGTATCCATCAATCAAAAACCAGAAAAATCATTTTCTCAAGTCAAAACAAAGGAAAACCAAAAAACAAGAATCCTTCCCCAACGGAGTCGCCAATTTGTTGACCGGATAAATCAATCTTGCGGACAAGATCGATCTCCCTAGTACCAAAAAGTAATCTAGCAACAAACAGCCAAATAAACCTATATTTCTCTAGACATATGCGATTTACAAAAGAATACTATAAATGTGTTAAAGTCTTACCGTAGATCCAATACTTGTTCGAAGTAGTTGTCCCTCGATCACTTGAAGGAGTTATCTTTAAAGACCTGTAGTCACAAACAAGCAAACATTAAATAGCACCTATATAGTAAATATTATAAATCATGCCTATCATGGTGATCAAGGAATCCATGAAATAAACAGTTAATTAACAGCTTATTGAGAAAAATGAATTCATTTGTATTAACTTTGAATGAAGGAAAACCTTACAACCTTAGCCTTGATGTTGAATAGGCCTTCCCGGGTTCCAAAGCAGGAATCTCCTCTACTCTAACAAGCCTTGCACTCTTCCACCAAGACAGATAGAGGTATGTGATCTTTCCTCACAAAATCTCAGTTAAATGAGTCTGAATCCCAATAGCACTTTACCTCCAACAATTCTAAAGCTTGAACTCCCTTTGAGGCTACCCAATGCCTCTTTTTATAGTGCAAAAGAGGAGGTTTCAGTTCCAAATATGAAGGGATAGAATCCTCCTTCAAAAGGATAATCTCCTCACATCAAGGGGTTAGCTCCTTAAGGCAAGGGATGCATGAATGTAAAAAGAGCGAACTTGCTACCGCAATCTTCTTTCCAGAAGCTTCTAGAAATAACTGAAAGTGAGCTTCTGGGTTTACTTTGCGCCTTTTTAATCTTTTACAGGAGTCCGCACCCTTAACACAGAGAAAGTGCATTCAGGTACGCAGGAGTCATGACTATTAGGTGTGGGACCGCAGGTAAGACAAAGAGAAAGTGCGATACCAGAGTTTTAAAGACTTTTGAGAGCTTTTCTCTTATTTTTAAGGCTTGACATGAGGAACTGATGTGTTAGACTTTCAAAGGAGGAAGTATGAGTGATAATGAGCTCATACAGATAGCAAACTGTCAAGGTGACAATTTTCTGTGCAACACTCTCTGACTTGGTAGGGCTAGCTACCAAGCCAAAAGTTTGGTTTATGGCTACCTCTGTTGGGATTCCTTCTTCAGCCTTGGGAATCTGGCGGAGTGCTAACATTCTAGTTCTGTTGCCGTGGAATGAAAGGAAAAATTTTCCTGGGTGTATGACAAAGATTTATTGGAAACTAGTCCTTTGGATGATAGGATCGAGTTTCATAAGACTGATTTCATAATTGCAGTGCCTCATAACAGACCTGACTTCTCAAAGAAAATATACTAGGCCTAACCCTGATCCAGATTCAGTTTCTCCCGTCGAAGATCTTGAAAGAATCCTAAGGATGGAAAGATCTTAGCCAGCTTCAAGTTCTTTGGATTCTCCTCCTCGAGATTTGGTAAGATCCTTCTCATTATCTTCTGATTTGGTAGCCATTCAAGATTTAGTTTTTGATACCAAATTTGAGTTGTCACTATTTAGAACCAAATCCGAGACCGTCTTGAATAAAAATTGTCCCTGAATCTTGGAGATTAGAGTTAAATGCATCACTTGTTGAGGTTGCAACCGAGACTGATGTCAAAATTTGGAAACAATATCACAAGCTTGAAAAATTAGCCAATTCCCTAAGTTATACTGCTGAAAAAGCCTTCATTCAATACCAACAAGAAACCCTTCACATTCTCGAAGTTTCCCAAATAGCTACTATTTCATCATTCATACCATCATCCTCTCAACTTCCCCCTCAAGGACCTCCTCAAACGAATCAATCCTTCGTTCCCCCCCTCCACCACATTCAACAGGAATTATGGCTCGTTTTGGACCTTTAGTTCTCCTTGGTAATCTTGTTGATCTGCCACAAGGATATGGCCAAAAATTTCCCCTCTTCGATGAAAACTCTAAAATCATTGCCCGTTAGCACATGGCCAAAATCACAACCTTCATAGATCTTGAGGAGTTAGATGCAGATGATGCCAAGATGCGAATCATTGCACAAAGTTTTTTTGGTGAAGTTAAAACTTGGTTCCATGCCCTAGAAGCTAATTCTATTAGGACTCCTACTAAACTAACTGATGCTTTCTTAACCAGGTGGGATGAGAAGAAAAACCCTTTACAAATCCTTTCTAAGTATGACTCCCTGAGGCACAATCCTAATGAATTTGTTCCTAATTATAATTCCCGATACCTCAGAATCTATAGCTCCATCCCAAATGAAATGAAACCACCTCCTGGTTTGGCCCTCTTGCGTTATCCTGATGCTTTTGATCCAGATAAGGCCTAGTCAATTAGAGAGAGAAATCCCACTACTCTAGAAGAAATGATCCGAAATTCAGTGAGTGTTGAGGCCAACCTCTTGATTAAAAATTCAAAACTCAAAACTGAATTTAAAGTGACCATTAAAGAGGAACCTTCCACCTCATCCAACACTAAATTTTATGCTTTACTTAGGACCATGGAAAGAATGGTCGATAAAATGTCTATTTAAGATAGGCAAACAGAGCCACAAATCAGAAATCCGAACTTTCGAGGCCAGCAGTAGCAGCCTCAGTTCCAGATAAAGCAAAGAGAGAAAAGTGCTCCCGAAACACAACAACAAAAAAAAATTAAGACACCACTACAACAGAACTATGCTCAGAGTGATGAAAAGGAAGAACCAACAGTAGAGGAGAACCTTCTTTTTACAGCTAATGGTCAACCCATCTTTCTGACCGAGGATGAAGAATATGTAGAAAAAACAAACTTACCTAGTGATAAGGACTTCAGATTGGAAAATGATCATGAGTTAGAAGTAGAATATGATGATTATCAGAGAGGATACCTAAATGCATTAAGTTCCCAGCAAAGGCAGTACTCATTGAGGAGCCGTGATGTTCCAATCAATCCACCTCTGAAAAAGACAGTTCAGTAGAAAGAAGTACCACAGAAGCAAGTTTCCCAAGCCAATCAAAATAATGGTAAAGAGATTGTAGCCCCAAATTAGAACAGAAGCAATCAACCTTCTACAAGTTCACCTGTCAAAGAAAGAGATATTCAGAGAAAAGAAGTTGCACCGAGAGATCATGTTGAGAAAAGGGATATTGTCATAAAAGAGGTGGAAAAAACTATACCTTTTAATTTAGAGTCATAAATTTCAGAGTTGAAGGTGTCTATTCCTTTTACTAAATTGGTCAAAGTTGATAAATATAAATCCCATGTAGTCAAAACCTTGAAATTTTACCCTTTATCCGACATGGTTAATATAGAGGATGATCAGCCCCAGTTAATATTTGGTCCCACAATCGATGGTCTGTCTGAAGATAGTGAGGTCCCTCCATTTTACTCGAGTCTCAAAGTCCACCAATTCATCCTTTAGAACACTATGTTAGACTCCGGGGCCTCCCACAATCTCATGCCCAAAGCCATCATGGAGAAGCTTGGCCTTGACATAACCCACCCATATCATGATTTATATTCTTTCGATTCTGGTCATGTCCGTTGTTTGGGTCTAATCAAAGATCTAGCTGTCTCCCTAGAGCAGATCCCGACCAAAAATGTCCTAATGGACGTGGTGGTTGTTGAAATTCCTCCATGTTTCGGTATGCTGTTATCAAGATCCTAGGGGGCTAAATTGAGAGGTACACTGCACTTGGAGTTTTCCTACGCAACTATTCCTGTCGTCGGTCAAATGATAAAACTATACTGTGAGACTAAAATGAAATACATTATCACAAACAAGGAAAGGCCTAATAATCATCCTATAAACACTGTACGTACAACCTTAGAGTCCTTCATTTTGTACAATGATTATGGATTAAATGATATAGATTGTCAATTAGTAGAAATAGAGGATGTTCCTGAAGTTTCAGATTGCATTAGAACAATGTTAGAAAAAGAAAAAGAGAATCTTTCTATTATATCTGAACATCCATCAAAGAAGGCAGATGAAAGTTCATAACATCATAAATAATTAGATCAGAAAATTGTGTCAAATCAGAGTCAAGAGTTTTAGCACCTTGAGGAAGAAGATGGTCTTTGGAGCATGGACTTTGATGGTGACGTTGGCAAAGGCGGGGCTGACATTGGTTTATGGATCCATAGCCCATTTCAACAACAAAATAAACTCCCTAATAATGTTAGATTGTGTTCCTACAAATTAGCATTCGATTTTACGAACAATGAAGCCGAATATGAAGCACTCATTACCGGTCTGAAAATTTTGAAAAAATTGGGAGCTAGAAGAATTGCAGGCTACGGTGATTCAGAGCAGGTAATTAAGTAAATAAAAGGTGAGTATCAAGCTAATCACCCAAGGATGAGGCAATATAATAATGCAACACTTGACATTTGAGAATTTTTTCAGAATATACACTGAAAGTTGTGCCAAGGTTGCAAAATTTGATGGCTGATTCATTAGCCATTGCTGCAAGTAATTTTAGATCTACAATGTTTTCAAATAAAAAATTTGAAATTCATGTGAAGCACAGACCTTCCATTCTTGATAACTTGAAATTTTGGCAAGTATTTTGGGATGATAGGCAGGTGAAAAATTTCCTTCAAAGTGAAGGCAAGTTTGAGAATTGTTTCTATGGACGAAGGGTACGACAAGGATGACCAAGTCATCGAGGCAGATCAAATTGACATACTTCAGCTCAAGGAAAATAAAATTCCAAAAAGTCTCATATCTTTGGAAGAATTATTTGATCAAGATGACGTGGCAAGAAAACGTACTTTGGTTCCCATAGAAAAAGACGTAGAAGATGTTAATATTGGAACAACGGATCAACCAAAGTTCATCAAAATTTCAGAGTCTTTGACTCCCGAGGTAAAGACTAGATATGTTGATTTGTTTACTGAATTTTTTGACGTGTTTGCTTGGAATTACTTAGATCTAAAGGTGTACGATAAAGATATCATTCAACATACCATCCCGATAAAGCCAGACCAAAATCCTTATAGGCAGAAGCTTAGAAGAATGAACCCAAAGTTGTTGCCATCCATTGAGAAGGAAGTAAACAAGCTCTATAAGGTAGGTATTATTGTTCCAATCATATTTTTTGATTGGATGTCTAATTTGGGTCCAGTGCGATAGAAGACCGGCGAATTCCGACTATGTATATATTTTAGAAATATAAACAAAGTGTCGCTGAAAGACAATTACCCGCTGCCCAAAATGGACCATATACTTTAGCGAGTTGTAGGAGCCACCAAGATGTCATTGTTAGATGGTTACTCAGGGTACAATCAGATCCTTGTCCATGAGGATGATCAGGATAAGGCAACGTTCACTACACCATGGGGTACGTTTAAATATGCCAGGATGCCGTTCGGTTTGAAGAATGTCGGGGCCACTTTCCAACGTGCCATCGATATAGAATTCGATAACGAGAAAGATGTCTTCCTTGTTTATTTAGATGATTTGATTGTTTATTCAAATTCAGATGATGAGCATTTACACCATTTAAGAGTTTTTTTCTAGCGATGCAGAGAATTTGGGATATCCCTTAACCCAAAAAATTGCCTATTTGCTATGGAAGAAGGAAAGCTTTTGGGTCACATCATCTCAAAAGATGGGATCCGGATAAATCCTTCTAGAATTGAAGCGATACAACAAATTGATTTCCCTCGTAACAAGAAGGAAGTTCAAGCATTCAACGGCAGGATGAATTTCCTACGTAGGTTCATTCCCAACTTAGCAGAGCATCTTAGAGAGTTAACTAACATGATAAAGAAAGAAAATGATGTAAAATGGCGTGAAATGCTCGTAAGTCATTCAACTCGGTGAAATTTTCTTTGACCACTGCTCCAATTTTGACAAGTCCCAATTATTCACTAGATTTCATTATATTTCTTTTTCTTCTAAGCATACTTTGGCAGCAGTACTAATGCAGAAGAAATATGGGACAATGCTACCAATAGCATTCTTCAGTCGCACAATAAGGGATGCAACGCTCCGATACAACATAATCGAGAAACATGCATTGGATTTGGTTAAAGCACTCAAGGACTTCCGTGTTTATATTTTGCACTCACATATTTTTGCATATGTTCCAAACACAACTGTTAAAGAAGTACTCATGCAAACATATCCAGAAACAAGGAGAGGTAGATGGATAGTAGCACTCTTAGAGTATGACCTTGATAACAAGTCGACCAAGCTGATCAAAGGGCAAGGCTTAGCCAAGCTCATGGTTGAGTTAAATCTACATGCACTTGACATCAATCTCATATCACCACTATCTGATGAAGAAGAAGGTGTAAGTCTTATTCAGGTATCAGATGTCTTTTCATCATCTCCATGGTATGCTGATATCATTTATGTTTTACAACATTTGAACCCTCCTTAGGGCATGTCAAAGAGTAAGAGCAGGTCCTTGAAACTTAAGGCTTCAAAATATTGCATTCTAGATAGTGCACTCTAATGGAAGGATCCTGGAGGTGTGTTGCTCAATTGCTTGGTTGAAGATGAGTCCAAAGAAGTGATGAAGGATTTCCACAAAGGAGATTGTGGAGGTCACTTATATTGGAAGACCACAGCCAACAAAGTACTGAGAGAGGGTTACCATTAGCCGACATTGTTTGCAGATTTGTACAAGACGGTCATGAGCTGCCATGAATGCCAAATTTTCCAAGGTAAACGTAAGCTTCTTCCTTTACCATTATAATCCATTTCAGTTGAAGCTCTTTCCAACAGCGGGGCTTAGGTTTTATTGGTGAGATACATCCACCCTCATCCGCTCAACACAGATGGATACTTACCACCATAGACTACTTCACAAAGTGGATCAAAGCAATCCCAACCAGGCAAGATACAGACTCAGTTATAATTCAGTTTTTAGAAACCAACATCTTGTACTGGTTTGGTTGTCCTAGAAATATCATCATAGATAACACCGCAACCTTTAAATATAAAAAGATGACAGAATTATGTGACAGGTATAACATTAAGTTGGGTCATTCTACAACATATTATCCACATGGCAATGGATTGGCGGAATCCTCCAATAAGTCTTTGATCAGCATAATCAGAAAGATGTTGGAGGCGAATAAGAAGAATTGGCACAAGAAGCTAATCAATGCACTGTGGACAGATCGGGTAAGCAACAAGAAATCATTTGGCATGTCTCCATTTCAGATAGTTTACGGTGTGGACACAATTTTCCCTTCTTCATTGGCTATCCTAGTCATGAAACTTTTACAAGAAGCGGGAAGTGAAGAAAACGACATACAACGCCGGATAAATTAAATGATTCACCTTGTAGAACACTTCCAAGCTCCATGATAAGATCAAGCAAATTTATGATAGAAAAACCAAGCAAGATGATTTCAAGATCGATGATGTAGTACTCCGCTAGGATGCCAGGAATTAAGACAAGGGTAAGCACGAGAAGTTCGATAATTTATGGAAAGGACCTTTTAAGATTGAAACTTCTCGCGTACAAAATGCATATGTCTTGGCAGAAATGGATGGGCAAAATTGCTTAGGAGGGCCAGTTAATGGTAGGCTCTTGAAGCACTATATTTTTTGATCTGAAATTGGGAAATTTTTATCATCCTCATTGTATATATCAGTTTGATATTCCTGCAAGTGTGAAGTGGAAAAGCACTGGAGTTCGGAGCCCGAAGTGAAGGCCATGGAGCTTCATTGAGTTTCTACCATTTTCAAGTTCAGTTTTCAAAAAATTAAGTTAATTTTGATTCATTGTTCGAGTCAATTTCAGTCAGTTTCAAAGTCAGTTTGTGTCATTGAGTTGTCAATATTTAGTCATGCATTTCAGTTTGAAGTTTTTTTTTATTGTATTGGCCCATTGGTTAGACACTTGGTCTATGTTGTTCTTGACACCTACAAGGAGCTGCCATCCCCAATAAGGCCGATGTTAGTTTCAGAATTTGCATTCTGCCATTAATGATCAAAATCACTCTTTTTATATTCATTTTAGGGGCCCCACTCAAAATTTTTATCATTCCATTAGCTCGTGCAAAAAATTGATTCACTGATGGTAAACCTAGTCATAAAACCTCACTCTCCCTCACAATTTCACATTTGCTGACGCCCTTCATGTCTTACTGAGCATAAAACAATCTTGAAAGCTCATTTCATTATGTCATTATGTCAGTCAAAGTCAAACATGGAGTCAAGTCATCCAAGGTCTCATTAGGTCAATTAGGTTTCGTTTTTCAAGATTCATAAATATGCCATTTCATCTCAATAAGGTCAGCAAAGGTGTGACTCAAACAAAACTTTCTCAATCATCTGCAGAGGATTTATCAGCATGTAAATATCATTTTTAAAGTTGTAATTTTGGTTTTAGAGTATGATTTTCATACCAAGATGTAATTTATTTCAAAATAGAGATGTAATTTATTTTTAATTTTTTATGTAATTTTATTCTCATTGCATGTAATAAGTTCTGTTCCAAGCTTCCAAATCAAAATTCACATGCCAAATTGATAGTGAAAAGTGCCAAACTCCAACAACATTAGCCTGCAAAGAAGAAAAAAGAAAAGGAAAAGGGTAATCAACAATGTTTTCAAAAAGGTGAAATGAACATTAGAAAAGTGGGTTTTTCAACTCCAAATTCAAATTCACTTAAGTATTTATGACTCTTTGACATATTTTCAAACTCATTTGTCTCCTCCAAACACCAAGAAAACACTATAACACAACAAAATTTCGAGTTTCTGGGCGAAATTGCCAAGAAAAACTAAGTCGAGGGTGCAAATACTCAGTTGAGGGCACAAATACTCAGTCGAGGGCTCAAATACTCTGTCGAGTGCGCAAATGCTGAAGGCAGGGCGAAAATGCAGAGTTGAGGGTGTAAATGCTTGAGAAAGGGCCCAAATGCTATGTTGAGGGCACAAATGCTTTGTTGAGGGCGCAAACGCTCCAGGGAAGGCACAAATGCTTGACAGATGGTGCAAATGACCAGGACATCCAAGAAATGTGTTTAAGTGTCAAAACAATCATCTTCAAAGCTCCATCAAGCCACTCATTGATCTCCAACAAATGAGTAAGAAGACAATGCTCTTGAATACCATCTTCATCAATTGCATATGTTGAGTGTTGTGAAGTTAGGTTAAAATTTGGTGTTTGAACTTGTTTAAAACCCTAGTATTCCCATTACACTTTTGAATTCCCAAAATTGCACTCTCCTACACCTTTGCATCCTTCCTACAATTACAAAACTCCATTCCCAAACCCCTGATTTGAAAAATTCCCTTTTCCTAAATCTTTCTCGCAAAACCCTAAGCCCTAGGTGTTACAACTACCTAGACTCCCAATCCCCAAATCCCTATCCTAAATCTCATTATACTACTACTCCCTATTCCCTCCCCCATTTCATACATCCCTACAACATCTCCCTCCTTTTCCCTTTCCCATTCCCCATTACTAAAAACATATTTCACACCATCCACTTCCCTAGGGTTTTGAAAAAAACACCATGGAAGAAGAGGAAGAAAACACATCATTTAGTGAGGGAGAGGAAATAGATGAGAGGAGGACACATAAAGGTGGAAGAGTACTCATACTTGAACCTTCCAACACTAGGGAACTCTTGGCTTCTCCATTGACTGTGACATGCTTCAAACATGTTGGCTGTTATATTTTCTGTGAGAAAATTTAGAGGGCTAAACACCATCCCATGCTAACTAGACTTTTCATATCAGGACTCCACGACAACCAAGTTACTTTTGCTGGAGTCACTTTTACTATTTCAACTACTATTATTTCAACTGCTACAGGGATCCCAAATGTTGGGGAGAAGTGGTTCAAGAAAGGTAATTTGAAGAAACAAGACTTTGACTTATTTGAAAACCAAGACACCAAAATCAGACAAAGAGGTTCTTTCCTTTTTCTCACCTCCTGGATAGATATGCACCAATGATGAAGATAATCATGAAATATTTTTCATGTGAAGGTAGATTTTCAAGGCTTTATTCCTATCAAATCCGGCTCTTAATGCATTTCACTAGGGTAAGGATGCTTAACATACCCTATCATCTTTTCCGGAGCATAGAGAAGATGGCATACATTGCCCAGAAAAAGGAGTGTGAACAGTAAATGAGAAGTATATTTCATCATTCCCTCATTAAAATCATAGTCCTCCACCATCTCAACCAACTAAACATTGCATGGAGTACCTTCATAGCTAATGACATTTTCAATAAGCCATCTACTCAACGTGCACAAAATTTCCCTTCATCATCCCAACCATCCACTTCCATCCCTCCATCTCAGCCCATAACACACTCATCATCATCAGACCAGTGCCCTTCACCTCCTTCATCTCCATTTCATCATGACATTGGGTCACCTAGCAGGATTGAGAACATTGAGCCTAAGTGGGCTAGTATGGTTGAGGTTTAGCCATTGCCAAAAACCTACCGGAGAGGCCATATGCATGTGTTTGCTCCACACAAAGTGGAAGGGGCCATGCGTTCTACAACAACAAAGCAGGTGGACAAATGCAAAGAAAAGGTAATTGAGGCAGTCATTCATGATGAGGAGGACCTTCATGAAACAGAACAGGAATTTTATCTTGTTGACCTAGATGAGGATGAAAATGACAAAATCACTAATGCAACCATCAAAGGAAAATATGTCAATATTAAAGGGCTTCAAACTAATCTTGACAGGGCCAAATATGTCATAAACTTCCTTGAGCAAGAGAATGAGCAATTGAAGACTAAATAGGTCATTGATGAGGTCAGTATGTCACTGCTCAAAGGGAGGCAGAAAAGGCCAAGGCCATGCTAGATGAAACACTTGAAAAGAATGGCTTGCTTGATGAAAAAGAGGAAAAAGTACCAAGAAAGAGACCTAAAACTAGAGGGCTCAAAAGAGCTCTAGCTCTAGAAAGACAAAGGGAGGCTAAGGTTGCTGATCAGCTAACCCTAAATGAGCAACTTGATATAGTGATCAGTGAAAATAGAGAGCCATGGCTTGATAGATCCAATCAGCACTTGGAGAAGCTTCTAGCAAAGGCTAACAAATACAATAACCTATTGAGGGGGAAAGTCAAACACCATGCTCTGAAGGAGAAAATTGCAATGGCCAAGCTAAAAAAGGCCAATGCAAAGAGTGAATATTTGACCATGGAAGAGAAGAAAAAAATGGAAATACTTGCTGAGGGTTCCCTCCAAGCCTAGCCACATCATCATCAGCCATTCCACACATTTTTAGACATTTTGAAACTTTTTTGCAAAATCTGAGATTTTCTGAGTTTCTGTGAGGAGGTATTTAGAAGAAATTTGGTCATTTGTGCAGCGCCCTAGGCGCTACACAAACGATTGGGACAAATGCATTCTAGAAAACCATGTTTCCAGCCTTGGTTTGCAGTTTTGACAGGTGAAAAGGTCAAAAAACCACCTAAAAATGACCTTTCTACCCCTGTTTTGACCTAGGCACTGTGCAAATACTAGTCTTGGGAGAATGTCATTTTGAGGGGGAAAATGACCTTCATTTTTAAAACTAGAGACATATTCAGAAAGAAGACTGGAAGGGCTTTCCAACAAGCCATCTTTTGCCTGATTTGGACACTTTCAAGTCAGCGAAAAGTGGCCTTGAAAATGGAGGGCGCAAATGACAAAGGCAGGGCACAAATAACCATTTCGTTGATTTTTTTGGAATTTTTTTGGAATTTTCACTTTGCTTCAGAAAATCATGTTTCTACCTATGTAATTAATGATGGTAAATGTAATTATGCTTGGGATTAATTACATAGGGGTAGATTCATTGGGTCAAAATGAATCAATTTGAATTTAATTAGGAATGAGTCACTTGGACCATCCTACACTTCAACTTTCAGTTCAGTATCTTGTGGATCTCTTCCTCACCTTATGGATTCGACCCCTGAGGATGAGTGAATGTGGTTTTGATGTATATTTAGTCCATTTATTCACTCTTAGCAAGGGTTGGAATCAATTTGGATGTTAGCTTATTGATCAAGGATCTATTGTACTCAGTTTTGGCCAATTAATAAAAAAGAGTTGCAACTATTTTTTGGGATACATTTGGTATGATGTTTATCATTGTTTTTCCTTCAGTTTCATATGTTAGAATGTGTTGTATCCATGTTATTTACATCTCTATTGTATGATCTCTTTCAAGTTGATAGGTAAAACACATGTTTGCTCATGCTCTGTTTTGGGAAAGTGATCATAATTTGTCCATTTTCCTCTGTTTAGGAAGAATACATATCCCATGCTCTTCCTAGCTTCTCATCAATCTTAAAAACATCTCATCACAATCATCTTTAAAGTGATAAGCCCTAGGCCTACCTTGCCCCATTGATCCTTGCAACCCTATTTCATTTGCCCTGACCTAGTTTCCTTGACCTAATATCTTCATCCAGTGAAACCCAACCCAATCAAATCAAAACAAACCCTGCACTTATATCTAGCCTAAAATCCCCAATTCCTCTAGTTCTCTTGGCTTTGACCTTGTGGAGAGAGCCCTCTATAACTTGGTAGGGCTAGCTACCAAGCCTAAAGTTTGGTCTGTGGTTACCTATGTTGGGATTCCCTCTTCAGCCTTGGGAATCTGGCAGAGTGCTAACAGACACCATCTCAGGCTTGAGCCATTCACCATACACAAGATTAATGCTTCGCCATCGGCCAGAAGGTGATTTCAAAGAACTCAAAGTTTAACATTTTGTGAAAGGCTTATGGAAGGGGGGTATCATCTTCAGTTGTCCAGCCTTTTTGCAACTAGCTACAATATGGGAAAGGTCACTCTTGCAGGTATGGAGTGTTGGCTCCCTGTAATTTGCAAGATTGGCAAGAACAAGTAGCAGGGAACCACATCAAACCACTTTGGAGTCCAAGGACCTAGCCTTCCTGGGCTTAGAGAGGGCTCTATGTGTGTTTATGATGAAAAATGATTTAGCTTTTATGATTATATTCTTCTGATTTTAGGCTAGTTATAAAGCTTGGGGTTGTTTGTTTTGATTGATTGTTTGGTTGGATAGATAGAGTGTGGGAAACTTAATCCATTGGGCTATGGATTCATAAAAGGTTTAAATTGTACATCAAATTTTCAAGGGTTTTCACAGGGCAAGCTAACTATATCAAATGGATCTTCTTAGGTAAAGTGAATATGAGATGACAAAAAGTTGTGAATTTAGAAAAACTAAAGGGAAATTAAGAATCCTTTAACTATACCTTAAGACAACAATCCAGTAATACTAAAGAGTAGTTAAGAATTCTTTAGTTATACTTTCAGAGGAAAACATAAAGATAATAATAACAGACAGAGTTAAGGTGCCCAAACAACATATCTCAATCTAAAATCTCTGTTCTATTATCAGAGAGATTTGATATATAATATGGAAAAGAAAAGAGTAATATTAACAAAAGAGGGATAACATCACCATTAACATAGGTCAAGAATCCTGTGAACGTGCTTGTATTACTGATGTCCAACTCAAAAGTAGTTACAATGCTCCAGTGCAATCGTCTTTGCAACTCAGAGTTTGATCAAAATCCAACCTAGAAACCAACACTGATAACGAACAATACATGTAGTATTTAACTGCGATTTGAGGAGGTTGCCCTAATCTAGGGTTACAGACTGCACTTATTACAGAGTAAATGTAATTTTGACATTTGAGACCATGCAAGGCCCAAGCCAAAATATCACTGATAGACTTTCTGTAATAATAACTCTCAAATTAACTATTGAGATAACTTTGAAATTTATTTGACTAATTTTCCTTCAAACATTAACTTTTACAATAACTTCTAAGCTGCTGCTAAAATATCTCTGACTACAATATTAGCTATAGGTAGCTTATATTAGATCAAAATTTCGCTGTAGGTGGCCAATATGATTGGGAAGAGTTAAATGATGAGTGGCCTTGTCATTTGGCTGTGTCTTTTTCATAGATTTGTTTCTTTGATTTTATCCTTTAATCTTTAATCTGTCTCCTTCTGTATCTTTTATCTGTTTTCTTTTACTGCCTCTGTTGTCACTGTAATCTCTTCTTCAACCTTGTTATCTGTCCTTTGTCTTAACTCTGTCTTTTCATCTTTAATCTTTGACTGATCTTCTTATTTCTTTTACCTTTCATTGTCACATTAATTGTGTTTTTCATTTCTCTTCATCTATACATGTGTAGTTACTATATCAAAGAAACCTCGCTGTCTTTGGAGTAATTATATGATTCTTATTGATCATGATCCATTGCTGCTTCTAATTATTCTTGCGCTCCTAATCCTTTGATGAACAAGGCTTCTAAATCGTCACCTAGAGAACCCGATTTAAACAATATTTGGAATTTTAGAAACACAATTTGATTATTTCATTTTATGATACATCGATCACCTACATAATCAAAACAATTTGTTAATAAAAACGGGATCCCACAGGGTGGGGTGCAATGGTAGCTTGTAGGTAGTAGGAAAATTTGTGGACAAAGTCTAGATATTGGAGGTTCTTTATTTTCCACATTTGGCTATGGCCTTCCAGGTCCTTTAGAAATGTTGTGGGGGTTTACACAGAGGTTCGAGGGCTTATTGCAACAGAATAGGGCTCAGATAATTTTGAATGGTCAGTGGTTTCGCCTTATGGCGCAAATGCGGTTTGTGGTTTATCACAAGAGGCGTAAGTTGTTAGGTGGTTTTAGACGGAGGGATGCGATAAAACGAAGGGGCGACACATGGAGGGGAGGAGGGGTTGTGAAACTGCCCATTTCGCAACCCTCCGAAGGATTTAAACCTTGGGCATTTGGGTTTGCGATATGAGGTTAGGGTTGTCAGATTAGGCGAGGGGGAATCGAAGGGGGGTCGGGATTGAATGGAATGGTAGATTGATTTGATAGGTGGGGTCAGGGTTTTAAATGAGGCGGCTGGTTTAAAATAGTGCAGGGCCCGGGGAAAGTACTTAAAGCGGAGGTGCTTTATATGAAGGCTAGTCGAGGGTTTTAAAAAAAATATAGGTTAGGGTCTAAACAAACAGGATTTATTTAGGAGGGACCCGACAGATTAAAATTACTTTAGAACAATGTAAAAAATGGGTTTTTTACATTGTCTTATATGAAAGAAAGAGAATGTGTAGAGGGGAAATGTTTTTTAGAAATGGGAATGGGGTTTTAGGTATAGGGAAATTGGGGTTATGATGGGGAAAAAAGGCTAAAATGAAGGGATTAAGGTCAAACTTGAGATTTCAGAGCATGAGAGTGTTTGGAAAAGGTAAAATGAGAGATAATGGACATGTTTAAATGAAAATAATGAAGGAAGTGAGATTTCTGAAAAGAAATGATAGTCGGGGAATATTTTTTTCAACAGACTGTAGAAAATACACAGTCATCTAGTGATACTGTAGAATACAAGATACTAACATCGGCTCCAGCTAGGGAGGACAACTCCTTTAGGAGGTGTCAATAATCTCAGATCTTTGGATTCTGTGAATCAGTGCCTCATCCATTGTCATCCTGATTTGCTGCAATTTTAATGATAGTGACCTTTAAAACTGAAATCCATATTTGCAGCAAACCAAGGTCTGAAACATGCTTGTTCTTGAGCTTGAATGAACAACCTGAATTTTGAAACTTTTAAACATGCTCAAGTGTTAAGAATTCTTCTGCATACCTACCTACCCAACCTATGGTTCAAATGATTTTTTCTTCTTTTTGAGGTGCATTTAGACTTGCAAAATTTGACATCATTTTTTCTTGTGAACATTATCCTTATTTCTCCTACTGGTTCAGATTAGGCTTTTGAACCAGTGTCATTTTCTACCTACCTACTAATAAGTCAAGTTTAAACAGTTTGGAAAATCTTCATTTCTAACTTATCAGCAAAAAATTCAAAAACATGAATGAATCAAGATTAAGTGGTTTGATCATCATGAATTGTGGCATTCTTCGAACAAGATGCACACAGTATTGTTTGCAAAAATAAAGTAAACTAAAGGTAGTGGCATT
The DNA here is from genome assembly GCA_034641835.2 of Pinus albicaulis. Lineage (NCBI taxonomy): Eukaryota > Viridiplantae > Streptophyta > Pinopsida > Pinales > Pinaceae > Pinus > Pinus albicaulis. The sequence goes on along the minus strand of CM076569.1, from coordinate 39,272,459 downwards.
TAAATGTGCAACACTTTTAGACATATTCAATTTTTGGTATGGGGCTTACCTTTTCTTTTTATCTGCCCTCTTTTTTTCTTTTTCTTTCTTTCTTTTTTGTCTTCTTAGATCAACTTCTTTTGAAATTTATTTAAGCAATGTTATATATAGTGAAGAAAAATTAAGTTGAGATTCTCAACTGAAATAATGCTTTAGCATCCTGCCATTGACAGGACCTACAAACAACTCTGTTTCATCCATCTCTTGTAAAAAGAATGCATTATTACCTCTTGCAGAATGAATGATGAATGGACCTTTCCATAGGTTATGAAACTTTCCATGTTAGCCTTTGTCCTCTATTCTAGAATCCCACTTCAGCACTTTGTCTCCAATGTTAAAATCATTTGCCTTTGTTCTTTTGTCAAATATTTTCTTCATATTTTCTTGTAGCAGTTGTGTTCTGTTGTATACTCCTTCTCTGGTTTGCTGCAGCTGAATAGTTTGGTTTATTCTCTTTCGTATATCATTCTCTTCAGACTACACCTCTTGAATGAACTTCATTACTGGAACTCCCAAGGTTGTTGGGAAGGTTGCATCTGTTCCATAGACTAGCTGATAGGGTGACATATCAATTGATTTCTTATTTATTAGCTTATCTGCCCATAGTGCATGTACCAATTTGTTGTGCCATGATTTCTTGTTTTCCTCCAGCAACTTTTTAATGATGTTCACCAAACTCTTGTTTGAGGATTCAACCAACCCATTGCCTTGAGAGTAATAACTATGGAATGTCCCAAAGTAATGTGATATTTGTGGAAGAAATCCACCATTCTCTTGGATTTGAAGGCAGAAGCATTATCAGTAATGATTTTTCTAGGACAACCAAATCTAGATAGAATATTGTTTTCAAGAAATCTGATAATTACCGAGTCTGTGGTAGTCTTGGAAGGAATGGCTTCTATCCACTTAGTAAAATAGTCTGTTGCAGTAAGGATCCATTTATGCTGGGCATAAGAGGAAGGGTGGATTTTTTTTGGGTCCTATAATAATAGGGTTCATCATTTTTGAATTGAATTTGATTAGTTTTGTAAATATGTACATACCTTGCTTTTTGCAAGTTGTTTTCCCATATTTTAAAATATTAAAAAATGAAAAGAGGGTAAAAGTATTAAAATAAAAATCAAAGGACTTGAAAAGAAAAGAGAAAAAAGAATAAAAATGGTCCCCAAACACAAAAAAGACATAAGAATAAGACATGAAAGTGATGCCAGTAAAAATGCCACTACTTTTTACTTTTACTGCAAAAATAATGATTATGTGCAGCTTGTTCAAAATGCCATAATCCATGATGAGTTAAATAGTTTAATCTTAAAATTTTCATGATTTGAATTTCATGTTTATAGATAGAGAATAAAGATCTGTCAAACAGTTTAAACTTGACAAATCAGTAGATAGTTAGAGAATACATGTGGAGCTCAACAGTTTAATCTAAGCTCTCGAATGAAATAAGGTTAGAAATAGATAGTTTATGCTTTAAAAGAAAAATGGATTTAGGGTTGCAAGCTCAAATGCACCCATGGAAATAAAGGAAAAATTGGTAGAATAAATGATGGGTAGGTAGAAAGCAGTTACACAAGGCATAAATAAAACATCATCTAGAAAATCACTAATTTCCCTTCTCTCAAAATATTCCAGTATTCAAAACCTTCAGTTATAAAGGCTCAGAGCATTTCTCTGACTTTTGTTGGGACCAAACCCAAGGCTTAATGACTGATTGGTACTAAGTATTGGATTCCCTTCATAAAAACCCTTTTACTCAACATTATCACCCCTTATCCTAAGATAAAATCCCGTTTCCTAAGTTAAAACACCTATTTTGCTTAAAAAAAGTAAAAACCCCCTTAACTAATTTCATTTCATACAAAAATACTCAAAAAACCCACAAACATATGTATTATCCTAAGTACTAAGTGTAAAAAGTTAAGTATGGCACCACCATTATGAAAAATATGCCAAAACACTTAAAACACACTTTTACTTAGTGTATTTATATGTATTTCCGCTCATCATATTCATTTTCATATTAAATTTAACTTAATTTATTAACTCCTTATAAATACCCCACCCCGTAGTTATATTAATTCACTTTATTAAATATCCCAAACCCACATTATAAGTTTATCCTATGGTTTAAGTTAACCCATGTAACCTATTCCGCTTTTTGATGCCTACATATGTTGAAATCCCAAAGATTAACCCTCCATATTCATCTTCCAAATTCCCTGAAGGATCAAGACATGTTATTTCAATGTTGTCCTTTATCCTTGGTTATTTTACTGATGAGCACACTGATGAGTCCATAGTTGGTTTTCTATCTACTTTTGTGCTTGGTCAACCCCCTATAGTCATTTATAACTATGCTGAGTATATAGCTGATAGTATTTATGATCAACTTGTAAAACTTCCCACTGAAGGAGTTTTCAGATATACCTCCTTCCTCTTTCATATGTTCCTTTATGTCCAAGCAGATAAATTCTCAATAGCCCTTCAGAAGTTGGATGTAGAAGGAAATCCACTGCCAGTTATTTTCTGGACTTCTTTAATAAGAAAAGAATCAACATAATTCACTTATGCAGATTTCCTAGACTATTTTGTTCACCCATTGATAAATGTGCTTACAAACAATGTACAACTAAGAATAAGTGATGAGATAAAGAAATGTTTACAACTATCAGAGCAAAGTAGAACAAGTGATTGGTACCTTTACCAAAACCACACAGAGATTAGAGTCTATGGGTGAAAACTATTGTCCTATAAATTTCCAAAGTACTTGCCAATGAGAGTGTTTTCCTTAGAGTATATAAGAAAAATTCTAAACTTAGATTCTATAAACTTCTTGGCTGCTAAAAAGAAGACTCAGTTCAAATTGAAAAACTAGGTGGGTCCTTTCAAATGCAATCACAGGGAAGCAGGTGTAGAGGCAGCAAAATAGTTGCTAGAATATAAATTTGATGAAAGTTTCTTGTGGAACTATGATCCTTATTGAATATTCAGGTAGATGAGGGTAAAATGCAAATTAACCCCTTATATCCATGATAAAAAGCTTGAAATTGAACAATTTTCCAACCAAACAGAATGGTTGGAAAATACATTAATAGAAATAGTCAAACAAGGTGATACTAGTCACACTTTGAAGAGTGTAAATCAGGAGGACATAACCACAAAGAGAATCAGAGAAGAAGACACATATACAGCTGAAACAACAACATAAAATAGATTCAAGCTCAAATACAATAAGAAACCTAAGATCGATCCAGCAGAGAAGGAAAAGGAAACAATTGAGGTTTTAAATGAAAAGAATCCAAAGAAAAACACTGAGACTACTACACTAATTGAAAATGAATAGGAACCTGATACTTCAAACATTCAGATGATTGAAAAACAACAAAGCATGGAAGAATTTTCATCAGAACAAGCAGAGGATACAAACATTGATATCAAAGAAAAGTACAAACAGATCAAAGCTAAAAATGAAAAGATCAAGAGTGAGATCTATTCACAGTACTTGAAGCAAACTCCAGAAATTCAAAATAGGCTGCTTTCAGCCTTTTATTATACAAATAAAAAGTTTCTAATGACAGTGCTACAACCAAAAATACCTAAATCTACAACAACATTAGATTACAAGAGAGCTGATATTGCAATTCCAGTAGAAAGCATTCATCTCTTGGATCTGATTGAGTTTCATAAGCAAAGCTCAGAAATGATTTATTCTACTATGACCACACAGGCAATGAGTGCCCAGAAACTCCAAAACACTGTAACAAATCTGAGAGATCATAATAGGATTGAAAAAACTTCTTCCTATGCTAAAGACACTAGAATCAAGTATTTAGAAGAACTGGTGATTGAAGTAGGGTATGATCCTTCAAATGTAAAAGCTGTAGAGGAATTTGTGAAGAAGAAAAATGCTAATATTGCAGCACTTATAAAGCTAATGAAACTACCTCCAACAGAACATCCACAGGCTAAGGAGATTGTGCAAGAGGCAAATCAAAAATATGAGATGATGGGTCTCATACTACAAATGAAAGCACCGATGAAGGAGATGGAGATTGAAATGGACAAGCTTTTCCAAGAAAAATAAGCTGCTAAAACTCAAAGTGTTCCACCTATAGTCATTCCCATGGTAACAACAACAGTCCCTTCAACTCTACCATAAGAGTTAGCACCAAAAGTCCCATTGGCCACAACTGTGCCAATTACTTCTTCCACTACTTCTGCTACTGAATCTTCCACTTCAACAATTCAACAGATAGATGAAGCCAACAAAATCATTAAAGCCATGGAAGAGATGTCAATACAGAATAATGAGATAAACAAATTGAAAGAACAAATCAAGAAATTGGAAGATGCCAAGAAATTAGCACAAATAAATGCTAAAATAGAGGAACAAAAGGCCAAAAGGTTAAGTGAACAGTTAAAGAAGGTTGAAGTAGAGTTAACCTTAAAAGAGCCCATGGCCTACATAAAAAATCAACTATGGTTCAAGATCATTGAGTCAATTAATGATACTTGGCCATCGATTCAGGTAATTTATGAGTAGAAGGACTTGCTTAAGGTAGCCAAAGAAGAAATATTGAAGACTAAAGAAGAGCTTGGTGCCAAATCTGAAGAAGCCCAAGAAATAATCAAGTTTCTCAACACTAAAAACAAGCAAGAATTGGACGAGATAAGAATTATTGACAGAAATGAAACAATTCTTGAGGTGAGAAAGGTACTTTCAAAGAAAAACTTAATGAAACAATTGGAAGAGAAATGTCAAAACATGGATTTGGCCATAACTAAATTCATGGTTAAGTTTGACACATTGAGGCAAAAAGGTTTGCTAAATATTCTTGTTATCAATGATAAACTAATGAATAAAGAAGATTACAACAAGGAAATAAGAGACTTTGCTAGAGATCAAGTGAACAAGGCAGATTGACAAGGAGTTCCTATAGGTAAAGTGTTGCATAAGAGTGTTGAAAACTTGTTTTTATTTACAACATGAGATAAAACATCTCTTTGTAGTCAAGCCAACCTTTGTTATATACACAAAGGCTGATGAGAATTTTATAAAACTTACAAATATTAAGTTACCAGATTAAGTGTTTTGGCAGAAACTCAAATATTTACTGTAAAAAGACAGTTTACAGTGAAAGAAGATGAAAAGAGTGTTGTTTTTACATAGTAAAAACATATTTTTAAAGGCAGTAAAACAATCAAACATCAGGTTAAAGTGTATCATTTAAAGAGTATTAGATTATAGATAAAGCTTCAAAACTGATTAAAGATCAAGTGCCAGCATTGAAGACACCTCAAACAGCCAGCTGCAGCCTAAGTCCAACAAGAAAGATACTTTATTTTAATAAATAGGACAACTTGCAAGTTTGTTATGCAGCTGTCACTATCTTTTTGTAAAAAGATATTTTGTTTCCAAAAAACATTCCTAGGAGTATTCTAGGATATTTTGTATTATGTTTTGTATAAATACTTCATTACTTGAAGTATTAGTGTGAAATAAATTACTGAAGATTTCTATAGTCAAATTTTCTGTACCTGAAGGGTTTTTGTACCAAGTTTCAAGTCAGCAGGTTGGATCAAATCAATAAAGCATCATATTCCAGGATTCATGTGTTGGGCCACTTAAGTGAAGTACTTTGTTCTATTATTTGTTAAATCTTCTTATGTTTTTCATTCATACATAAATGTGTTCTAAATTTTAATGTGAAATCAGGAAGTGATATATCAAAATTTGTTAAAAGCACTATGTTATTTACTGGTTTTCATTTTAATGTTTTCTGCTGATATCCAGACTAGGGAACCCTTAATTGCTCCCTAATTTCGATTGACCCCTACCTCTTCATTCTTTATCCGGATCAAAGAATCGTTGATTTCTCTTTATCCCGATTAAACCACTTCACCAATCAGCCTCAAATATCTTGAGTGACTCTGCTATCTTTCCCTGGAAATATTTGACTTTAGACCTTGATCTTGATCTGTTTGCTTGACACATTGACTCCATTTTCCCAACGGAAAAACAGATCTATCACTATCCATCTCAGTAAATGTTTTTTTCCCACCAAACCAAACCAAATATCAAAACCAAATTGCCCCATATAACTAGCCTAAGACCATATATAAAAAAAAAGTTAAATCTTAAAGAGAGAGCCCTCTATGAGCCTTAAGAAGGCTAGGTCCTAAAGCTTGAAAGTAGGTCTATGGTTACCTCTAATATTCTTTAAACTATAAATTCAAAATCTCACAACTTTGGGAATAATTAGAGTGATAACATATTGACGACCGTACTGGGGAACTAACCAATCCTAAGTTTTTAAATAGGTCTTAAAGGAAATATTTTTATTATCTTTTTACCTTAAAGACTGTTTTAATAAGTTGTGAGTATATGTTCATTAAAAATTGTAATTTTGGCTTTCAGAAGATTCTACTATACCAGTTCAAATCCAGATCCACAACCTGCTGTCATAGTAGATGATCTTGACAGAATTGGGAAAAAGAATAAAAAAGTAGAGGATTTAGGTAATAAAGTTTCCTTAGTTAGAACAAATTCCCTTCCAAAATAGTTAGCAAATATTTAAGACATTGAGTTTGACTTAAATTTTGAATATTCTTTATTCAGAAACAAATCAGAAAGTGATTTAAATAGCACTGTTATAGATCCTAATTTTATTTCATCTCTTGAAATTAAACAAGACACTGTTTCAGTAGATTCCGAATCAAATATTTTTGAGGCTGATGATAAACTTGATGAAATAAATGCTACTATAATTAAGGAAATAGATGAAGCTATTTTTTAGCATTCATTTGAATTAGCTGCTTTATCAGCTTATACCCCTAAGCCTTCTACCACTCATTTAGATACTAGCCTTATAGAGTCTCAAGGTTCATCTCTATTTACTACCACATCATCCATTATCTCCACCACACTTCATTCCACAGATCCATTTATTCCTAAATAACCATTCCAACCTAGAGTATTATTCCCATCCTCCATGACCTCATCTCCATCCAATAGTTTTCCTTCTGCATTTTCCAGTACATCATTCTCATCTCCTAGTACCTCTTCATATTTCCCAACTTCATATTTTGGTTTCTCAACCACATTTTCTAGGACATCTTATATCCCCATCTCATCTGCAAGTTCTTTAACTACTTCATCAAGTACTTCTAGCTCTGCCCCAAGTACTTCCAATTTACCTCCAAGCCAAGTTAAAATTCAAGCCACGACTGCTAGATATGCTCCCTTGATCCTTCCAGCCCAGTTACATGACATGCCTCAAGACTATCAGTAAAATACCTCAATTTGATGCAACCAATCAATACACTGTCCAACAACATGTAAATAAGATGATATACTATTTTGAACTTCATGAAATAGATGAGTCTGATGTCCAAATGAGACTGTTTGCTCAAACATTAACTGGTGAGGTTAAAAAATGGTTTAAAGGTTTAAATCCTGGTAGTATTGCTGATTTAACAGTTTTTCATAGATTATTCATTAATAAATGGGAAAAGAAGAAAAATCCATTACAAATATTATCATAATTTTAAAGCATTAAAAGAGCACCTAATGAAACAGTCCAGGATTATTGCACTAGATACAATAGCATTTATAATTCAATTCCTGCTAATCTTAAACCTCCTACTGATTCTGTTCTTCTCAAATTCCCTGATGGATTTGATAGAGACATAGCATATCAATTGAGAGAGAGAGGAATCCTGAAACTTCAGAGCAGATGCAAAGTAATGCTGTTAGTGTAGAGGCAAATTTGTTGGCTAGAAAAGCTAGATTAAGGAATGAAAGAAGAGTAACAATAAAAAAATAAGCATCTAGTTTAGATTTAAAAATAGATCAATTAGAAAAGACATTAGAGAGAATGATGGATAGATTCATTAGGGGAATTTTGAGGTCTAAAATGAACCTTCTAAGGAAATAATAAAATAATAGCTAAATCAATAAAATAATATTTATGAATTTGTAATTCACTTTTTCACCACAATCCATGTAACCATAGTTAAATTCAATTCAAAAGTTGTACCAAAATAAAATTAATAATTTTTTTTTATTGATGTGACTATAAATAAGAATGATCATTTCAAGAAAAAGTCATTATCATTGAACAACTAATGCATTTGTCCTTTATACTTAAATAACTTAAAATAAAATATAAATATAAATTTATAATTTCTTAATTATATTATATGCTATTAATTAAAATTTATATTATTTAAATTTTATAATAACATGTAATTAATATACTATATAAAAATAAAATAAAATAAAATAATATAATAAATGCATAGGGATATGCATTGTTTTTTTCAAGAAATATGAAATGACAATAATATATTTTTTATTCAAAAAATGTGAAATGACATTTATTATGAGTACTTTACTTTGACTTTAAAAGTACTTAGAGCACTACCATGGTTAACCATGAGTTTTTATCCACCATTGAGAATGTGACAAGTAAGTACCTTTAACTCAAGCAATGTCACCTCAACCATTAGGGATGATGTCATCCCCTAAAATGTGATTGGTTCTCATAAAGTGAATTTTTATTGTACATTTTCCTTAGGAGGCCCATTTTAGACCTCAAAATTCCCCTAATGAGATAATATAGAAAGGAGACCACAATGGGATAACCAACAACAAATTAGAAATCCCAACTTCAGAGAAAACACCAACACAGGAAAATCTAGAGAATCAACATCTGACCAAACAATAAGACCACCTTTCCAAGAGAACTATGTTGAAAGTTCTCATCAGAATGAAGATGATGAAGACACCATAAATCTAATGGGTATTAATGATGATAAAACTATCTTTCTTACACAAGAAGATCAGGAGTTATATGATTTACAACAAATGCAATTAGATTCTGATGAACCATTTGATTACAAAAAATGTTATGATTTTGCTATCAGTGAAGTACATAAGCAATATAACCTTAGGAGCAAGAAAAACATAGAGCCGTCTACTAAGAAATCTGTTCAAACACAAACAAAGGAAGCAGTAGAAGCTCTCACTACTAAAGTTATGCAAATTCTCCCTAGGGAAAACAAACAAAACTCCAATTCATCCCAAAAAAATTCAAGCCCTAAAATTTCAATTAGTCCCAAGATTGTTGACATAAAAGATGAGGCTATCCAACAAATTCACAAAAATCTGTTGTTTTAAAGACAATTAATTCTGCTAAAACAACAATTTTAGACTCCAAGACACCCATTGCTGATCCAGAGTCAACTGATCCAAAAGTTGCCACTACTAAAACAGCGTTTGAAAATACAAAATCTGCAAAAACATCTACTGCTTCTCAAACTATTCCTGAAAGAAAACTAAAAACGTGAAGACAAAAAAACTAAAAATGAGAAAACAACTGTAGAAAAAGAAGATAAACTTACTCAAACTATAGTTACTAAAGAAGAAATAATTCAGCTAAGTAAATCACAAGCTCCATTTAATATCCAAGTTGAAATTGCAAAATTAAAAATACCAATTCCTTTAACAGAGTTGGCAAAACATGATTTGTACAAAACAACTATCACTGAAACCTTAAACATGAATGATGGAGAAGATTCAATAAATCTAAGTGATGATCAATCAAAGTTAATTTTTGGTCCTAATGTTAATGGAAAACACCAAGATGGAGCAGTTCCACTATTTTACATTAGCTTAACTGTTCATGATCAAATATTATACAATACAATGCTAGATTCAGGGGCTTCACACAATTTAATGCCAAAAGCAATAATGGAAACCCTGAATTTAGAGATCACTAGGCCTTACAAAGATCTCTTTTCATTTGATTCCAACAAGGTCAAATGTTTAAGTTTGATTAAATATTTGTGTGTCACATTAGTTCAATATCCTAGTAAAATCATACTCATGGACATTGTAGTAGCTGACTTCCCTCCCAAGTATGGAATGCTCTTATCTCGCTCATGGGGAGCTAAATTACAGGTATCTCTACAACTTGATATGTCATATGCAACAATATCCATTTTTGGCCAACCAAAGAAACTTTATAGAGAAACATTGATGAACTATATGGTGAGTAGTGTAGAAAGACCAAGAAATTACCCAATTTACACTACACCTACTGACATGGATTCATTCATTTTATGCAACTCTGAAATTGATATTGAAATCAACACTGAACTAAAAGATAAAAAAAAAACACCAGATAATGAAAACATCTTTCACGAGTCATTATGGCACTTAGATTTTGATGGTTCAGTCAATAAATTAGGAGCAGGAGCAGGAGTTTGGATAATTAACATGGAAAACATTCATGTAGAAGGCCATGATTTTAGACTGAATTTTAAATGTACCAACAATATGGCTAAATATGAAGCTCTTATTTTAGGACTGCAGATTGTTAGAAATTTAGGAGGTAAAAGAATATCAATTATGAGAGACTCAGAGTTAACTGTGAAACAGATAACTGGAGAATATTCTGTTTATAATCCAAGATTAATCCGATATAGAGAAACTATTTTAATTTTGATTAAAGAATTATTAGAATGTGATTTTTCTGCAATACCAAGAAGACAGAACATACAGGCTCACTGCTTAGCAACCTTTGCTAGTACCCGTAATCTTCTATTTCAACCAAATAATAGATATACTGTAGAAGTAAAACACAAACCAATAATTCCAGATAATCTTAAATATTGGAAAATTTTCACACAAGATGAACAGATTTATCATTTCATGAACAATGAAGGAGAATTTCAAAATTGTAAAATAGATACATATTGTACCATAGATCAGAACTTAGATAGTGAAGTTGATTTAAATAATATAAATGTAAATAACTTAAGTTTTTCTAAACCTACTAAATTTAGTCAATTAGACATAGATAATTTAGAAAAAGTAGAGATTGAAGAGTTAGCAGATGATGAATCTGATATTTTGAACCTAAAAGACAACTTTTTACCAAAAGGTATAACTCCTTTAGAAGATGTATTTGACTCTAATGATGTTGCAAAAAACCTAAAATGGAGCCACTAAGATCTGATATTGAAGAGTGCAATATTGGTACAGAGTTAAAACCTAAGATGATTAAAATTTCCAAAGCTTTACCTCAGGAAGAAAAAGAAAAATACATAGCTCTCTTTAAGGAATTTCAAGATGTTTTTGCTTGGAGTGATGAGGACTTAAAATCCTATGACACTAGCATAATACAACATAAAATACCTATAAAATAAGACCAAAAACCTTTTAAACAAAATTTAAGAAGGGTCAATTCTGTTTTGATGCCTTTAATTGAGAAAGAGGTAAAAATAATGTATGATGCTCAAATAATTACACCAATTAGATATTTTGATTGGGTTTCTAATCTAGTTCCCACTAGGAAAAAGACAAGAGAAATTAGATTATGTGTTGATTTCAGAAATTTAAATAAAGTGTCCTTAAAAGACAATTACCCTTTACCAAAGATGGATCACATTTTACAAAGGGTATTTGGTTCTTCCAGAATTTCATTGTTAGATGGATTTTTTAGATATAACTAGATTCTAGTCCAACTAGAAGACCAAGCCAAAACTGCTTTTACTACTCCATGGGGTACTTTTATGTATGTAAAAATTCCTTTCGGGTTAATGAATGCAGGAGCCACTTTTCAAAGAGCTATTGATATAGCCTTTTCAAAGGAGATTCATGAATTTCTAGTGATTTATTTAGATGACATTACTGTATTTTCAAAGACTGATTATGAACATTTAGATCATCTCAGACAATTCTTTCTTAAATGCAGGAAATTTGACATCTCTCTAAACCCTAAGAAAACTTTATTTGGATTGGAAGAAGGTAAATTACTAGGATATATTATATCTAAAGAGGGAATTAGGATAGACCCAACCAGAATAAAGACAATTCTAAACATTAGTCCTCCTAGGAACATTAAAGAGTTACAAGATTTTCTAGGTAAAATTAACTTCCTTAGAAGATTCATCTCAAATCTGACTGAAATAATCAGAGAACTTAACAATATGTTGAAAAAATACTCAGTACTTAAATGGACTGTTGAAGCCAAGCAATCTTTTGAATCAATTAAACAAGCTTTAACAAAAACACCAGTCCTTATAAGTCCTGACTTCAAGAAGGATTTCATTATTTTCTCCTTTGCTTCAGAACACATTATTGCTGCAGTTTTACTGCAGAAAAATGACCAGGGCTATGAGCAGCCCATTGCCTTCTTTAGAAAATCACTCAGAGATGACACTTTAAAGTACAATATAATGGAGAAATAGGCCCTAGCTTTAGTTAAGACCATTAAAGAATTTAGAGTGTACATTCTTTATTCACACATCATTTCCTATGTTCCAAATGAAGTTGTAAAGGACATTCTAACATAGAATGGTCCTGATGGTAAAAGAAGCAAGTGGATTGCCACAATTTTGGAATATGACATAGAAATCAAACCCACCAAACTCATAAAAGGTAAAGGTTTAACCAAACTCATGGCTGAATCAAATTTTCATGCTTTAGATATTAATTTTATTGCCCAAGTAGATGATTAGGAAGAGATGGCGACTCCAGAGATCAGTGAAGCCTTTTTAGACTCACCATGGTATGCATATATTGTATTTTTATTACTAAATTTACAACCTCCTCTTGGATTATCAAGAACAAAAGCTAGATTCTTAAAATTGAAGGCAGTAAGATTTTGTATCATAGACACTGTACTTTTTTGGAAAGATCATGGTGGAATTTTATTAAATTGTTTACTTAAAGAAGAAGGTGACAAAGTTTTAGAAGAATTTCATGCAAGTGATTGTGGAGGGCATCTCTACTGGAAGACTACTACAGACAAAATCATGAGAGTTGGTTTTTACTGGCCTACTTTGTTTGCAGATGTAAAAAAGCATGTGACCTCCTGTCATAAGTGTCAAATATTTAAAGGAAATAAAAAGTTGTTACCCCTGCCCTTAAAACCCATCTCAACAAAAATTCATTTTCAACAATGGGGTATTGAATTCATTGGTGAAATTTACCCTCTATCATCAGCCCAACATAAATGGATTTTGACAGCCACTGACTATTTTACTAAGTGGATAGAAGTCATACCCTCCAGGAAATCCACTGACACTGTCATAATCTCCTTTTTAGAAAAAAACACACTCTCAAGATTTGGATGCCCCCAAAAAATTATCACTGACAATGCAGCTGCATTCAAATCCAAAAAGATGATTGATTTCTGTCATAAATACCACATTACCCTTGGCCATTCTACTGCATATTACCCTCAAGGTAATGGCCTTGCTGAATCTTCCAATAAAAGCCTTGTGAACATTATCAAGAAATTACTAGAAGATAACAAGAAAACTTGGAACAAGAGGTTAGTTAATGCCTTATGGGAAAATAGACTTATCACCAAAAAATCTATTGGTACATCCCCTTACCATATAATATTAAGAAGGATCCCCTTACCAGCTTATTTATGGAATGGATGTTGTTTTTCCATCTTCCTTAGGAGTACCAGTAATGAAGATAATCCAATAATTACAAGTTGAGACCAATGACATTCAAAGAAGGATTAACCAAACCACTCACTTGCAGTAAACAAGAGAAGAGGTTTATCTTAAGTCTCAAGTTATCCAAAAAGATGATTGATTTCTGCCATAAATATCACATTACCCTTGGCCATTCTACTGCATATTACCCTCAAGGTAATGGCCTTGCTGAATCTTCCAATAAAAGCCTTGTGAAAATTATCAAGAAATTACTAGAAGATAACAAGAAAACTTGGAACAAGAGGTTAGTTAATTCCTTATGGGCAGATAGACTTACCACCAAAAAATCTATTGGTACATCCCCTTACTAGCTTTTTTATGGAATGGATGTTGTTTTTCCATCTTCCTTAGGAGTACCAGTAATGAAGATAATCCAAGAATTACAAGTTGAGACCAATGAGATTCAAAGAAGGATTAACCAAACCACTCACTTGAAGTAAACAAGAGAATAGGTTTATCTTAAGTCTCAAGTTATCCAAGATAATATTAAGATTTTTTTTTACAAAAGGAGTAAAGAAGATGATTTCTACATTGGTGACAAAGTTCTAAAATGGGATTCAAGGAGAGAAGAGAAAGGTAAACATGGGAAATTTTATTTCCTATGGAAAGGACCTTATGTTATTTATGGTTACAGAGGTAACAATGCTTTCTTTTTGAAAGAGATCGATGGATCAAATCTATTAGGTGGACCTGTCAATGGTAGAATGCTGAAGCATTACTACTCTTCATAAATAACCAATAGTTAACATTGTTTACTTTATCCATTGTACATAACATTGCAGATTTTAGATTGGATTGGATGTTTTTCAAACAAAGTTGAAGCTCGGAGAGAAGGCCCTAAGCTTTGAAAGGTAAAATATCATAAGTATGAATAATTGCAGAGCTCAGACAACATTTACAATGTCAACACAGTCATAATTCAAAGGCTACTAGTCTCAAATTTTTTGACATTTCACTAGGAAATGCCATCCCCATGTGGAGCCACTGTTAGGGTCCTATAATAATAGGGTTCATAATTTTTGAATTGACTTTGATTAGTCTTGTAAATTTGTACATACCTTGCTTTCTACAAGTTGTTTCCCATATTTGAAAATAATAAAAAATGAAAAGAGGGTAAAAGTCCTAAAAGAAAAATCAAAGGACTTGAAAAGAAAAGATCAAAAAGAATAAAAATGGACCCCAAATACAAAAAAGACATAAGAATAAGACATGAAAGTGATGCAAGTCAAAATGCCACTACTTTTTACTTTTATTGCAAAAATAATGATTATGTGCAGCGTGTTCAAAATGCCATAATCCATGATGAGTTAAATAGTTTAATCTTAACTTTTTCATGCTTTGAATTTCATGTTTATAGATAGAGAATAAATATCTTTCAAACAGTTTAAACTTGACAAAACAGTAGATAGTTAGAGAATAAATGAGGAGCTCAACAGTTTAATCTAAGCTCTCGAATGAAATAAGGTTAGAAATAGATAGTTTATGCTTTAAAAGAAAAATGGATTTAGGGTTGCAAGCTCAAATGCACCCATGAAAATAAAGGAAAAAATGGTAGAATAAATGATGGGTAGGTAGAAAGCAGTTACATAAGGCATAAATAAAACATCATCTGGAAAATTACTAATTTCCCTTGCCTCGAAATATTTCGATATTCAAAACCTTTAGTTATAAAGGCTCAGCGCATTTCTCTGAATTTTGTTGGGGCCAGACCCAAGGCTTAGTGACTGATTGGTACTAAGTATTGGATTCCCTTCATAAAAACCCTTTTCTTCAACATTATCACCTCTTCTCCTAAGATAAAATCCATTTTCCTAAGTTAAAACACCTATTTTTCTTAAGAAAAGTAAAAACCCCCTTAACTAATTTCCTTTCATACAAAATACTAAAAAAACCCCACAAAAATATGTATTATCATAAGTATTAAGTGTAAAAAGTTAAGTATGGCACCACCATTATGAAAAATATGCCAAAACACTTAAAACACACTTTTACTTAGTGCATTTATATGTATTTCCGCTCATCATATTCATTTTCATATTAACTTTAGCTTAATTTATTAAATCATTATAAATACCCCACCCCGTATTTATATTAATTCACTTTGTTAAATATCCCAAACCCACATTATAAGTTTATCCTATGGTTTAAATTAACCCACGTAACATATTCCGCTTTTTCCCCATAGGTTAAAACATATATATATATATATATATATATATATATATATATATATATTTTATTAAAATACGCCCTAAGGTCGAGTTACACCTATAAATAAGTTATTTTCTGTGTGAACCATATATCCCTCCTATCCCATTAAAACATTAGATTTTACATTAAAACCATATTTTAACGTAATAACATTAACCCCGCCACATAACGCTCCTGAACCCCACGCCCATCCGCCCAGCAACTTCATCAATAGATCTGGACTGTTCGCAATCCTTTTGCCAGATCTAACAAACCACAAGACGTATCACAATTTCAATAATGTGTTGGTTAATTGATTTTGGATTTGCGATATGGGCAGTATTTCCCTCCCCTCTCTCCTCCACGCGTTGTCTTTCCACTGGATTGCATCCGTTTGAGCGAAACCATTTATTGCCTTCATCTCATGCGATAACTGCTTGGTGGTAATATCCTCCCCGCGCCAAACCGCCTCCCATTTGACTTGACGCGCATTAAATGCAAACACTGTTTCATACCCAAATTTTTATAAAGTAGCAGATGTACGCATTCAAACTTTTTTATGCTACGTTTTCTATTCGACAACCCTTTCCGCTTGAAGAAAAGACGTTGCTGCCCCTGGTTCATCCCCAAACAACCAGAATTCGTCCCAATTCACTGATTCGACTACTCATACCTACCAAATTGTGTTTAAAGGACCTCAACCAAGCTTCAGAAAGCTCCCAGACATCACAAAAGCCCCTTTCCAAGTCAAAATACCTGCAATAACAGGTATTTTTCAAGAAAAATACCTATCTTACATCGAAAAGAACTATACTTGTGAATTTGAGTCTCGTGAAGCCTGTTTGCCTACAGAAATACCTTTATTGCCTTCAAAATTCATGTTTGTTGCAAAAACCCTGATAGATTTATAGTTTTTGAAAACTGTAAGTCAATTTTAAGCGAAGTCTGATTGTTTTAAGCATTACAGACCTCTAGAAAACCCTTTTAAATGATTCGAACCCTTTTATAAATATTCAAAATCCCTTTATGCATGAATTAAACTGTTTTAGTTATGTTTTATCCAAGAAAAGAGCAGGAAACCCTTGTTAAGCCTTTCCTAAGTCTATAAAAAGTTTGAAAGATTGATTTTGGAGCAGAATTGAAAGTTTGAACTAGAAGAAACCATAATTGTACCTATTGCTGTTCAAAAAGACCTTTTTCAAACCAAAAATACCTTCTGTAAATAGTCTAAGCTTATAGAAGAGTATAAAAAACCTAAAAAAAAGAGTTTCTAAGATCCAAAGGTCAAAATTGTCAAGAACAAATCCAGTAGTGGCTTCTAAAAGCACCATTGTCATAAATCCACTACAACCTCCTGTTGTAGATGTTGAGCATACCCCTTTAGTTGATGTAGATTATAAGATCATTGATCCAGTAATTGAATTCAATCTTCTTGATCTCCACTACTGGAGTCTAGAAAAATCTTTAGAACAGGGAGATGAAGTTCAAAATTGGGAGTCCAATTTGCCCAAATATGTAGTTCCCCATACCCATCAGTGTCCATAGGTCATTAGACTATGTGAAGCTCACTATTCCCCTGACCTAAGAGCTATTGTTAATGCTGAGAAAGAAGTATTGTTCACCATCATTGCAAAATCGATAAATCAAATGCTTCAGTTGAAACCAGATCCTAATGCAGTCCCATTATCCATAGAAGCTCTTACAAAGCTTTATCTTGAGTTAGAATTTCCTAAAAGGTTTGAGATCTTCCAAACATTCATGCCTACATATGTTGAGATCCCAAAGATTAACCGTCCATATTCATATTCCAACTTCCATGAAGGATCAAGACATGTTATTTCAATGTTGTCCTTTATCCTTGGTTATTTTACTGATGAGCACATTGATGAGTCAATACTTGGTTTTATATCTACTTTTGTGCCTGGTCAACCCCCCACAGTCATTTATAACTATGTTGAGTATATAGCTGATAGTATTTATGATTTATGATCAGCTTGTACAACTTCCCACTGAAGGAGTTTACAGATATACCTCCTTCCTCTTTCATATGTTCCTTTACTTCCAAGTAGATAAATTCCCAATAGCCCTTCAGAAGTTGGATGTAGAAGGAAATCCACTGTTAGTTCTTTTCTGGACTTCTTTAATCAGAAAATAATCAACAAAATTCACTTATGCAGATTTCATAGACTGTTTTGTTCACCCATTGATAAATGTGCTTACAAACAATGTATAGCCAAGAATAAGTGACGAGATAAAGAAATTTTTACAGCTATCAGAGCAAAGTAGAACTGGTGATTGGTACCTTTACCAAAACCACACAGAGATTAGAAACTATGGGTCAAACCTCTTGCCCTATAAATTTCCAAAGTACTTGCTAATGAAAGTGTTTTCCTTAGAGTATATAAGACAAATTCTAAATTCAGATTCTATAATAAATTTGGCTGCTAAAAAGAAGACTCGGTTCAAATTGAAAATCTAGGTGGGTCCTTTCATATGCAATCACAGGGAAGCAGGTGTAGAGGTAGGAAAACAGTTTCTAGAATATAAATTTAATGAAAGTTTCTTGTGGAACTATGATCCTTATGGAATATTCAGTAAGATGAGGGTAAAATGCAAATTAAACCCTTATATCCATGATAAAAATCCTTAAATTGAACAGTTTGCCAACCAAACAGAATGGTTGGAAAATACATTAATAGAAATAGTCAAACAAGGTGATACTAGTCACACTTTGAAGACTAAATTAGGAGGACAGACCACAAAGAGAATCAGAGAAGAAGACACATATACAGCTGAAACAACAACAAAAACTAGATTCAAGCTTAGATACAATAAGAAACCTAAGATCAATCCAGCAGACAATGAAAATGAAACAATTGAGGTTTTAAATGAAGATAATCCAATGAAAAACACTGAGACTACTACAATAATTGAAAATGAATAGGAAATTGATACTTCAAACACTTAGATGATTGAAAAACAACAAAGCATGGAAGCATCTTCATCAGAGCAAGCAGAGGATACAAACATTGATATCAAAGAAAAGTACAAACAGATCAAAGCTAAAAATGAAAAGAGCAAGAGTGAGATCTATTCACAGTACTTGAAGCAGAATCCAGGAATTCAAAATAGGCTGCTTTTAGCCTTTGATTATAGAAATAAAAAGTTGCTAATGACAGTGCTATAGTCAACAATGCCTAAACCTACAACAACATCATATTACAAGAGAGCTGATATTGAAATTCCTGTAGAAAGCATTCATCCCTTGGATTAGATTGAGTTTCATAAGCAAAGCTCAAAATGCTTTATTGTACTATGACCACAAAGTCAATGAGTGCTTAGAAACTCCAGAACACTGTAACAAATTTGAGAGATCAGATTAGGATTGAAAAAGCTTCTTCCTTTTCTAAAGACACTAGAATCAAGTATTTATAAGAACTAGTGATTGAAGTAGGGTATGACCCTTCAAATGTAAGAGCTACAGAGGAATTGGTGAAGAGGAAAGATGTCGATATTGCAGCACTTAGAAAGCAACTGAAACTACCTCCAACAGAACATTCACAGGCTAAGGAGATTGTGCAAGAGGCAAATAAAAAAGATGATATGATGAGTCTGATACTACAAATGACAGTACAAATCAAGGAGATGGAGATTGAAATGGACAAGCTTGTCCAAGAAAAAGAAGCTGCAAAAACTCAAATTGTTCCACCTACAATCATTCCCATGGTAACAACAACAGTCCCTTCAACTCTAATAGAAGAGTTAGCACCAAAAGTCCCTTTTGCCACAACTGTGCCAATTACTTCTGCTACTGAATCTTCCACTTCAGTAGTTCAACAGACAGATGAAGCCAACAAACTCATTAAAGCCATGGAAGAGATGTCAATACAGAATAATGAGATAAACAGATTGAAAGAAAAAATCAGGAAATTGGAAGATGCCAAGAAATTAGCACAAATAAATGCTAAAACAGAGGAACAAAAGGCCAAAAGGTTAAGTGAACAGTTAAAGAAGGTTGAAGCAGAGTTAAACTTAAAAGAGCCCATGGTATAAAAATTAACTATGGTCCAAGATCATTGAGTCAATTAATGATACTTGACCATAAATTCAAGTAATTTATGAGCAGAAGGACTTGCTTAAGGCAGCCAAAGAAGAAATATTAAAGACTAAAGAAGAGCTCGGTGCCAAACCTGAAGAAGCCCAAGAAATAATCAAGTTTCTCAACACTAAAAACAAGCAAGAATTGGATGAGATAGGAATTACTGATAGAATTGAAACAATTCTTGAGGTGAGAAAGGTACTTTCAAAGAAAAACTTAATGAAACAGTTGGAAGAGAAATGTCAAAACATAGATTTTGCCATAACTAAATTCATGGTTAAGTTTGACACATTGAGGCAAAAAGGTTTGCCAAATATTCTTGTTATCAATGATAAACTAATGAAGCAGGAAGATTACAACAAGAAGATAAGATACTTTGCTAGAGATCAAGTGAACAAGGCAGATTGGCAAGGAGTTCCTACAATTAAAGTGTTGCATAAGAGTGTTGAAAACTTGTTTTATTTACAGCATGAGATAAAACATCTCTTTGTAGTCAAGCCAAACTTTGTTAGATACACAGAGGTTGATGAGAATTTTAGAAAACTTACAAAGATTATGTTATCAAATGAAGAGTTTTGGTAGAGACTCACAGATTTACTGTAAAAAGACAGTTTACAGTGAAAGAAGATGAAAGGACAGAGTGTTGTTTTTACACAGTAAAAACATTTTTTTAAAGGAAGTAAAACAATCAAACAACAGGTTAAAGTGTATAAGTTAAAGAGTATCAGATGCGAGATAAGGATTAAAAACTGATTAAAGATCAAGTGCCAGCGTTGAAGACACCTCAAATAGCCAGCTGCAGCCTAAGTCCAACAAGAAAGATATTTTATTTTAATAAATAGGACAGCTTGCAAGTTTGTTATGCAGCTGTCACTATCTTTTTGTAAAAAGATATTTTATCTCCAAAAAACATTCCTAGGAGTATTCTAGGATATTTTGTATTACTTTTTGTATAAATACTTCATTAATTGAAGTATTAGTGTGGAATAAATTGCTGAAGATTTCTATAATCAATTTTTCTGTACCTAAAGAGTTTTTGTACCAAGTTTTAAGTCTGCAGGTTGGATCAAATCAATAAAGCATCATATTTCATGATTCATATGTTGGGCCACTTAAGTGAAGTAATTTCTTATGTTATTTGTTAAATCTTCTTATATTTTCCATTCATACATAAATGTGTTCTAAATTTTAATGTGAAATCAGGAAGTGATATATCAGAATTTGTTAAAAGCACTATGTTATTTACTGGTTTTCATTTTAATTTTTTCTGCTGATATCCAGACTAGGGAACCCTTAATTGCTCTCTAATTTCGATTGACACATACCTCTTCATTTTTATCTAGATCAAAGAATCCTTGATTGCTATTTATCCCGATTAAACCACTTCACCAATCAGCCTCAAATATCTTGAGTGACTCTGCTATCTTGCCCTAAAAATATTTGGCTTTAGACCTCGATCTTGATTTGTCTGCTTGACACATTGACTCCATTTTCCCAATGGAAAAATAAATCTATCACTATCCATATAAGTCAATGATTTTTTCCCACCAAACCAAACCAAATATCAAAACCAATTTTCCCCATATAACTAGCCTAAGATCATATATAAAAACAAAGTTAAATCTTATAGAGAGAGCCCTCTCTGAGCCTTAGGAAGGCTGGATCCTAAAGCTTGAAAGTAGTTGTGTGGTTACCTCTAATATTCTTTAAACTATAAAATCAAAATCTCACAACTTTGGGAATTATTAGAGTGATAACAGATTTCTCCAATGAAATCTAGTCCCCATTGCTGAAAAGGGGCTTCAACAGAGATGGGCTGTAATGGCAAAGGCAACAAATTTCTTTTACCCTAAAAAATTTGGCATTTATGACAAGCAACTATCATTTTGCGGGTGTCTTGGAAGAGGGTAGGCCAATAGAAAGCAGCTCTAAGGATCTTATTAACAGTGGATGATCCAGGTGGATATTGGTGGCCACCCGCCTATTCCACTTGGGCCCCCACCATTGTCTCTTTCAGTTTTTCTGTTTCGGCATAATTTACTATTTTTAGAAGTTTTTCGGGTCTTGAACTTCCGGAGCCGTTTTGAGGCCCTAAACAACGTTTTTTGGGCATCGCGCCTCCAACAAATATCATTCCGTTTTGGAATGATATTCGTGGCGAAAGTTGTAGTCCTCGGATAGAGCTTTCTAATGATGTATCATGTGCGTCAAACGGAGATAGTATGCCAAAGTTACGTTCCTGGGAAGTTGAAACACCAATTTACCCAAACGGGGCCCATAGTTTTGGCGCTTCATCTCCTAGGGTTAGGTTTTTGGATGTTTAGGATTCTCCATTGTTTCAAAATAATAAATAGGCCCTTGAGCCTCATTGTAACTCAGTTCAGAGGCCTGTAGCCGCCACATCTCTTCTCAGAGATAGCTACCAGTGCCCTAGCTAGTTTTATTTCCATTCTATCTGTAAGAAAATTTCAGTTCTTTGATATTAATGATATGAAGTGTTATTTCCGCTGCATCTCTGTATTTATGGTTATATGTTTATTCTGTTGCATTCCTGCATAAATCCGGATCAGTGGTATCAGAGCGGTCTGCTTTTTCTCGATCCTTCTTTGCATGTCCCCAACGAGGTCGGGGTATAAGGAGCTAGGGCTTGATCTGGTGGAACCTTTGCAAGATCGGCCTCGCAAACCTCGACGGACGCCCATGGGGGACGAAAAGAAAGATGAGGGAGCAGGAGATCCTATCAAAATATTGCTCGAGGAGGCCCTCAAAAAACAAAGGAACGCGATGATGGATAACTTTGCTCAGATCCTTCAACGGCTACCCACCGGCGGCGCATCTGCATCCAGCAGCCACTCTGGAGGTGTGACTCCTTTTAAGGTACAAGTAAATTTTGACATTCCCATATTTGAGGGTCAAATAGACGCAGATGCCGTAGATAGATGGTTGAATCTATTAGAAGGGTATTTCTCTGTTCATGACTTTTAAGACCGGGAGAAGATTATTTTTGCACTCCTCAAAGCTACCCCCCATGTTAAGGACTGGTGGGAAACCTACTGTGAGAACAAGGACCAGACAGAACCCTCTCTGTTCTCGGCCGTACCAACTTGGAATTATTTCCGAGACACCATAGTACTATCTCGTGGGGAGCTATGAGGACAAGTACATACAATGGACCACGCTACGACAACAAAGGGATCAAGATGTGCATGAGCTGACGAATCTGTTCCATACCCTACGCACAAAGTTGGGTATCAAAGATTGAGAGAAACATTTGGTGCTAAAGTATCGCAACTGTCTGCACAGATACATTCAGGAGGAAATGGAGTTCCTCGACATCTCCTCGCTTGGTACGGCATACCGGTATGCTGCCAAGATTGAGCAGAAATTCAAACAGAAGAAGCGAGACTTTGGATCTGCGAATCAAAAGTAAGGGAAAGGTGCTTCCAAACCGCAGAACAAAGGACAGAGCCAAGGCATGGCGGCTAAAGACAACCTGTCAAAGCCACAAGAAAAGAACAGCACCGCAAAGCCAAAGAAGGACACGGGAAAGTGGTGTGAGTTCCATAAGAGCTCCACTCACAACACAAGTGAGTGTCGGGCCAAGCAGTCGCTAGTGGCCGAGATGAGGGCTTTTGAGTTAGATGCATGCTCCGACTCTAAATCAGAACCTGAAAAGGGGAATGAAAAAGGGAAACAGATTATTGATGCGGAGCCCAACGCCACTGTTGCCACTACAAAGATCCAGAAGGAGGAACCGGAAGATCCAGAGGAGGAGGAACGTCTCTTCCACTCCCAGATGTGGGTAAAGGGCTCCCTTGTACAGTTCATTGTCGACAATGGGAGCCAAAAGAACCTCATTTCAGCAGACGCTGTGAAGCGGTTGGGCTTGCCGACCATAGCTCACCCACATCCATACACCATTGGGTGGCTTCACCAAGGACGAGATCTCCGTGTCAGCCAGCAGTGTTGCCTTCCCTATAGCATCAAGCCCTTCACGGATGAGGTATTATGTGATGTTTCTCCTATTGATGTTTCTGATGTATTATTAGGAAAACTATACGTGTGGAAGCTTCATGCTATGTATGAGTCTCGGCCTTGTGCTGTTATTTTTACTTTGGGAAATAAGTTGTTAAGGATACCAGAGGTACCACCTCCTACTGCTATCTCTTTGGTTACTGCAAAACAATGCAGTAAGCTCATTTCTCAAACAAGGAAATTCATTTTCCTGATGATCCGCCCCTAGGGCAAGAAGAAGACTGTGGCCACGACCTCCAGACAGGGCTCCTCTGCATGACAACAACAAATGGATAAGGTTTTGGAGGAGTACGGGGACATCTTCACCTCACCCACAGGGGTTCCTCTACACTGTCAGGTCAAGCACCTGATTGATCTGACCCCAGGTGCGCCGCTACCCAATGGACCGATCTATCGACACTTTGTTCTGGAGAATGATGAAATCAAGGCGGTCAGAGCTATTGCGAAATTTCACATAAGACCAAGTTCATCACCTGTGGGGGCCCTATCGTGTTGGTACGGAAGTTAAAGGGGATGGGACGTGGAGACTACTTATATTGACTATCGAGTAGTGAAAAAGATCTTTGTCAGGAATAGTGCCCAATCCCACAATTGATGACCTTACGGACCAACTCAAGAGTGAAAAATATTTCAGCAAGATTGACACAGAAATGCAGGTATCACAGTACCAATTGAGCCCTCGATGTGTGGAGCGCAAAGCCAAGGAAGGCCTTTTTGAATGGCTGGTCATGCCTTTCGGGTTGACGAATGCTCCCGCAACCTTCATGAGGATGATGGACGAAATCTTGCGGCCATTCACCAACTCATTCGTAGTGGTGTACTTGGATGACATTCTGATCTTCAGCAAGACTTGGGAAGAGCACCTTCATCACATCCGACAAGTCCTCCAAACACTGCAGCAACACAAGTTGTGTGCCAATTTGGAGAAGTACACGTTTGGCATGACCCAGGTTCAATATCTGGGATACATTATTGATGAAAGGGGGGTGCATGTGGATCCAGCCAAGATCCAAGTCATTCGGGATTGGCCAGCCCCGACTACTATAACAGAGCTTCGCAGCTTTCCGGGTCTTGCTAATTTCTACCGTAGATTCGTGTTGGGATTCTCTCATATCACTTGGCCCTTGAGTCAAGTCACCAAAGGAGGAGCGAGAGAAAAAATATTTTGGTCGGAACCTCAACAGAAGGCGTTCAAAGAATTGAAAAATCGCCTCTGTTCTGCCCCAGTGCTCACCTTACCAGACTTGCAGCAGCCATTTGAGATCGAGACAGATGCCTCTGACTATGCTATTGGGGCAGTTCTTACTCAACAGGGACATCTAGTGGCATATCACAGTGAGACATTGTCTGAGATAGTTCGCAAGTATCCCACCTATGACAAAGAAATGTATTCCATTGTGCAAGCCTATCGACAATGGAAGCATTACATTTTGGGGAAGGAAACAATCATCCACACAGACCACCGGCCCCTGCAGTTCATACAGACACAAGGGAAGTTGCGTAATGATTGCCATCAGAAGTGGTCCACATATCTGCAACAGTTTCATTTGAACATCAAGTACAAGAAGGGTAGCACCAATAATGTTGCAGACTGCCTCAGCCGACCACCGATCGTGGCGCTCACCACCATGCTCAACTCTTGTGGGCACGAGACTTTTGATTGGCCACTTCTCTATGAGAGTGACCCAGAATTCGGCCACACTTACAAGGCACTCTTGGGGGGCACGCAAGTTCCAAATTTTCACCTCCAAGATGCACTTTTATGTCACCTGGGACACCTTTGTGTTCCTTCAAGCGGGCGTGCCAAGATGATATGGGAAGCACACTACAGTCGAGTCGCTGGGCATTTCGGGGTCGAGAAAACAGTAGCAATACTACAGAAGTATTTCTATTGGCAGAACCTTCGAAAGGATGTCGAGAAGCACATCAGATCCTGCACTGCTTGTGCCATTGCCAAACCGACCATCAAGAAGCAAGGCCTATATACTCCACTACCTACCCCTAGTCGACCTTGGGAATCCATCTCCATGGATTACATGTCGGGCATGCCTTCTACTAAGAATGGAAATGACTGTGTTTTCGTGGTCATTGACAGATTCTCGAAGATGGCCATTATGGCGGCCTATAAGAAGAATATCACAGCAGAAGCCACTGCTAAACTCTTCTTTGAATGAGTGTGGGTGCACTTTGGGATCCCACAGTCTATCATATCAAATCGAGATAGCAGGTTCCTCAGCACATTTTGGTCCAGCCTCTGGTCAATGTTGGACACAAAGCTCACCAAGTCCACAACTTTCCATCCCCAAACAAATGGCCAGACAGAGGTCGTCAACAGAATGATTGTACACATTCTGCGCATGTACAATTCAAAGCATCCACGCACATGGGACAAGAGCCTCCCCTATGTACAACATAGTTATAACCGGGCTCTCCACAGTTCAATTGGCCATAGCCCCTTTCAGGTGGGCTTGGGATTCCAGCCACTATGTCCCATTGACGTAGCCATGCCATTTGCAGCTGCTCAGGCCGATTCAGCTCATGTCCAGTCTGAAGTTGACAAAGCAAGTAGCTTCATCGAGCGCATTCAACACATCTACCAACAGGTTCATGATATATTGGACAGAGCCAATGTGAAGTACAAGTAGCGCCATGATCAACACCGGGTGCCACACAACTTCCAGGTGGGCGACAAAGTATGGCTACATTTGTAGAAGGAGTGACTCACTGGACCCCACCGCAAGCTTCGTCTGCTCTGATATGGGCCGTACACCATCACCAAGGCTATAGGGAACAATGCCTTCGAGCTTAGTATTCCACCATTCCTTGGTTTGCACCCAGTCTTCAATGTGGATCGCCTTCGTCCTTACTTCCCACCTCTACTGGACACCTCGGACATTGCAGAACAACTCACACCAACAGAGTTAAATCCAGACTGCATGGAACAAGCCACCACAGATTGTATCATGGACATGCAAATCAAGAACACTCGCCAGCAGAAGATCCAACTATATCGGGTTGTCAAAGCCGGCCAACTCCTGCACCAAGGAAAGTGGTTCACCAGGGACCAAGTTCAGCAGAAATTTCCTCATCTCATGGAGGAACTTAACGCAATGGGGAACATTGCTTCCTAAGGGGGGAGGAATGATCCAGGTGGATATTGGTGGCCACCCGCCTATTCCACTTGGGCCCCCACCATTGTCTCTTTCAGTTTTTCAGTTTCGGCATAACTTACTATTTTTAGCAGTTTTTCGGGTCCTGAACTTCCGGATCCGTTTTGAGGCCCTAAACGACGTTCGGGCATCACGCTCCGTAAAAATATCATTCCATTTCCATTCCATTTGGAATCATATTCTGGCAAAAAGTTGTAGTTCCTGACAGATCTTTCTAATGATGTATCATAAAAGGCCAAACGGAGATCGTATGCCAAAGTTACGCCCCTGGGAAGTTGAAACACCAATTTACCCAAACGGGCCCCATAGTTTTGGCGCTTCATCTCCTAGGGTTAGGGTTTTGGCTGTTTAGGATTTCCCATTGTTTCTAAATAATAAATAGGCCCTCGAGCCTCATTGTAACTCAGTTCAGAGGCCTGTAGCCACCACATCTCTTCTCAGATAGCTACCAGCGCCCTAGCTAGTTTTATTTCCATTCTGTCTGTAAGCAAATTTCAGTTCTTTGATATTAATGAAATGAAGTGTTATTTCCGCTGCATCTCTGTATTTATGGTTATATGTTTATTCTATTGCGTTCCTGCATAAATCCGGATCAGTGGAATTCCAATAGAGATGGCCTCCACACTCTCTCCTTCATGAAATTCATGCATGATCCTATTTGCATCTTCTTCAAGCAAACATTTAAGCAATACACTACCAAAATTTTTCCAATATAAAACCTTTTCCAGAATACATAAATTTATAGCCTTTAGTTTCAATAATCTAGCCTTTGCTTTGGACAAACCAGGAGGAACATTTAAATTAAAAATATCATACAGTATATTAGTATACCAGGGGGAATTTAGGAATGCTTCCTCAATAGGTGGAGTCACCAGCTCTTCTTGTTCATCCAATGAGTCAATCATATTGATTTCTAGTGCTTGAAAATTTGTTTCAACCATTAGTTTAGCCAATCCTTGTCCTTTGATTAATTTGGTGGGCTTGATTCTAGATCATACTCCAAGATGACAACAATCCATTTACCTCTTTTTCCATCAGGATCCTGTGTAAGTATGTCTTTAACCACTGTATTAGGCACAAATACAATGATGTGTGAATGCAGAATGTAGACCCTGAAATCTTTAAGCGCTTTGATTAAGGCAAAAGGTTGCTTTTCCATAATGTTATATTTCAAAGGTCCATCTCTTAATGCTTGGCTGAAGAAAGCTATGGGCTGCTCCTATCCTTTTGTATTTTTCTGCAGCAGTACAACGCAATTGTGTGTTCTGATGCAAAGGAGAAAATGAAGAAATTTTTGGTAAAGTAAGGGTTGATCAGAACCGGTGCTTGTGTAAGTACCTGCTTCACCAAGTCAAAAGACTGCTTTGCTTCCTTGGTCCACTTGACTCCTAACTCTCTTTTGAGCATGTTGGTGATGTTCCTCAGGAGTTCTGCAAGGTTTGGTATGAAATTTTTTAAGAAATTTATCTTTCCAATGAAAGATTGCAGCTCTTTGATGTTTCTTGGGTGACTGATTTGCAATATTCCCTCAATCCTATTTGGGTCAATCTTGATCCCTTCTTCATATATGATGTGGCCTAGAAGCTTTCTCTATATAGTCTTCTTGGTTGAATAAACACTGGTATGGTAGCATAGGTCATATCCATTTGGAGGGTGCCTTGAAGTTTGGCTCCCCATGAGCGTGATAAAAGCATGCCATATTTAGGGGGAATGTCAGGCACTACAATATCCATTACTAGGCTCTTGGCTGGTATTTTCTTCTAGAGTAACACAAAGATCTTTGATTAGGCCTAGACATTTAAATCTACTGGAGTCAAAAGAGTACAAGTCTTTGTATGGTCTAGTTATCTCAAGGCCAAGTCTCTCCATAAATACCTTTGGCATGAGGTTATGAGAAGCTCTTGAATCTAACATGGCATTGTGAAGGATTTTATCGTGAATATTCGGACTGACATAAAACGGGAGGACACCTCCCTCTTGGAATTTAACTTCTACTTCAGGTCCAAACAAAAGCTCAGGCTTGTCATCATTCAGATTTACGGTATCCGTATTTTCTCCTATGTTTAAAAGCTTTCAAAACTTGGGATCTATATACATCTTGGCCTACCAATTTAGTAAGAGGTATGGAAATATTTATCTTGGCAATTTCATTCTCAATACTGAAGGGTGTCTCTATTTTTGGCAGATTTGAATCAGTTTTATCAGACATTGTTTTTGCAGCAACTTTAAATTGCTGATTTGCACTAGGGATATCAGCTGAATCAATTTTGTTAGGGCTGATATTTGATTTACTAGTGTTGCTTTCTGGACTGTTTTTGTTTTTATCTTTTTCATAACCTTTAACCATTTTGTTTGAACTTTCTGCTATCTTTTTAGGATCAGTTTTAGGGGTCTTTCTAGCAGAATTTTTAGGGTTCTTTCTCTTGGGAATGTCTTGAGTTTTCTTGCTTCTGAGGTCATACTATCTATGTACCTCCATGATGGAATTTTTGAATCCTTCTTTGTAATCCTCAAATTCTTGGCATTCTTCTTCATTTGGGTCAAATATGCCTTGTTCTTCCTCAGTGAGGAAAACAATACCCTCATTATTAAATCCCATTAGATTGATTTGACTTTGTTCTGGTTCTTCAATCACCCCCTCATCCTCATTAGCATAGTTTTCTTGGAAAGGAGGCCTGATTTGTTGATCAGGCCCTCTCTGTCTT
The DNA here is from genome assembly GCA_034641835.2 of Pinus albicaulis. Lineage (NCBI taxonomy): Eukaryota > Viridiplantae > Streptophyta > Pinopsida > Pinales > Pinaceae > Pinus > Pinus albicaulis. The sequence goes on along the minus strand of CM076569.1, from coordinate 39,242,697 downwards.
ATTTGAGGGGGATTTCTCCTAAAGTTTTGGTTTTGGTTCTGGTTTTTATTTTGAGGAGCTGCTTGGTTTTCTCTAGGGAAAAATCTCTCATTTATGTTGATTTTCTCCATCATCCTCTCCATAGTCCTAACAAGGTTATCAATGTTAGTATCAGATGTGGAGGTTATAGCCTCTTCTCTGTATGTGACTCTCTTCTCATTTTTCATTCTAGCCCTTTTGGCAATTAAATTTGCCTCTACACTTACTGCACCCCTTTGCATGTCTTCTAAAGTAAGAGGCTCTCTTTCTCTCAGCTGATAAGCCATCTCTGGGTCAAAACCATCTGGAAATTTCATTAAGACTAGACCTTGGGGAGGTTTCATGTGAGGAGGGAGGGCGTTATATACACTATTGAATCTAGTGCAGTAATATTGGACACTGTCTCCAACGTTTCTCTTGATGTTTTCATACTCTGACAAGACTTGGAGAGGATTTTTATTGACTTCCAACTTGTTTAGGAATAGTTGTTGAAAAGAAGGGAGGTCATGTATACTATTAGGTGTTAGGCCTTTAAACCATTTTATTGCTTCTCCCCCTAAGCTTTGGGCAAACATTATTATCTTAGCAGTTTCATCATCTATTTCTTGTCTATCAAAGTAGTCATCCATTCTATCCACGTGTCGTTGAGTAGTTGTAGAACTACTTGTATCAAATAGGGGGATTTTGGACTGATAGTCCTATGGTATAAATACTAAAGGCAATGGTAGGACTAATGGGGCATACCAGGTTTCCATGGCTGGTAGTTGGGGAAACAAAGGGGGGTTAACAAGTGGAGGGTTGATAAAAGGAGGTGGAAGGTTGAATGGAGGAAGGTGAACAATGGGTGTATGAATGGGGTTAAAACTTGTACAATAGGAATTTGCTGTAAGATGGATGGGTCTAGCACTATCTGGTTTATCCAACTTTGGGATTTAGTCCTGAACAAGCTTTGTTCAAGGTGTGGGTCAGATAGGATATCCTGCAAGTTTTTAAGGTTTTCAGGTAAGGAACCTGCCTTGTGAATAGGTCTGCTAATATTTGTGCTCTTAGACCTAGGAGTTTTCCTTAGGATTTGTTCTGTATTGTCAACTATTGCAGGAGGATTTAGGTCAGGATGGGATCTGGTATAGATTCTTCTTGAAGCTAGAACTTAGAACCTAGGTTCAAAGAGGTTTGAAGGATTTATAATAGCTAAAAAAACAAACCAATGTGTGAAAGAATTTTTTAGTTCTTAAAGTATTCTGACTGGGTTTCTTTTGAGTTTTGATAATATTAGGATTTCCCAGTGGAGTCTGTGGGCCTACTAAAAACTGTGGAGTCACCAGGTGGATGATTTCAACTTTTTAAAGGTTGGCTGTTGTCCACCATCAGCAACTAGATACCAGTCTTGGCTAACACTTGAGTCATTTTAAATTTGAGTGAGGTTTTCTGAGTTTTGAGAAAAATTTAAGCTTTTTTAATAACTTAGGTTCCCCAGTATGGTCGCCATTATGTTGGTTCCCTGTAATTTGAAAGATTGGAAAGAAAAAATAGCAGGGAACCACATAAAACCACTTTGGAGTTCAAGGACCTAGCCTTCGTGGGCTTAGAGAGGGCTCTCTCTGTGTTTATGATGAAAAATGATTTAGCTTTTATGATTATATTCCTTCGATTTTAGGCTAGTTATAAAGCTTGGGGTTGTTTGTTTTGATTGATTGTTTGGTTGGATATATAAAGTGTGGGAAGCTTAATCCATTGGGCTATGGAGTCATAAAAGGTTTAATTTTTACATCAAATTTTCAAGGGTTTTCACAGGGAAAGCTAACTATATCAAGTGGATCTTCTTAGGTAAAGTGAATATGAGATGATAGAAAGTTGTGAATTTAGTAAAACTAAAGGGAAATTAAGAATCCTTTAACTATACCTTAAGAAAAAAATCCAATAATATTAAAGAGAAGTTAAGAATTCGTTAGTTATACTTTTAGATGGAGTAAAACATTTAAGATAACAGTTCAGTGAAATTAAAGAGCAGTTAAGAATTATTTAACTAAACTTCAAAGAAAGCCTTTAAGATAATCAGTTTTAAGAGAAACTAAAGAGCATAACACCTCTGAATTGTTTAGTTAAAATTCACTAAGAAAACATCAAGACAACAATCCAGTAATAATAAAGAGCAGTTAAGAATTCTTTAGTTATACTTTCATAGGAAAACATAAAGATAATAATAACAGACATAGTTAAGGTGCTCACACAACATATCTCAATCTAAAATTTATGTTCTATTATCAGAGAGATTTGATGTACAATATGGAAAACAAAGGAGTAACATTAACAAAAGAGGGATAACATCACCATCAACATAGCTCAAGAATCATGTGAACGTGCTTGTATTACTGATGTCCAACTCAAAAATAGTTACAATGCTCCAGTGCAATAATCTTTGCAACTCAGAGTCTAATCAAAATCCAACCTAGAAACTAACACTAATAATGAACAATACATGCATTATTTAACTGCAATTTGAGGAGGTTGCCCTAATCTAGGGTTACAGATTGCACTTATTACAGAGTAAATTTAATTTTGACATTTGAGACCATGCAAAGCCCAAGCCAAAATATCACTCACAGACTTGCTGTAATAATAACTCTCAAATTAACTGTTGGGCTAACTTTAAAATATCTTTGACTAATTTGCCTTCAAACATTAACTTTTACAATAACTTCTAAGCTGCTGCTAAAATATCTCTGACTATAATATTAACTGTAGGTAGCTTATATTAAATCAAAATTTGGTTGTAGGTGGCCAATGTGATTGGGAAGAGTTAAATGCTGAGTGGCCTTGTCATTTGGCTATCTTCTTTGTAGATTTGTTTCTCTTATTTTATCCTATAATATTTAATCTATCTCCTTCTATATCTTTTATATGTTTTCTTTTACTGCCTCTGTTGTCATTGTAATCTCTTCTTCAACCTACTTATCCATCCTTTGTCTTAACTCTGTCTTTTCATCTTTAATCTTTGACTGATATTCTTATTTCTTTTACCTTTCATTGTCACTTTAATTTTGTTTTTCATTTGTTTCATCTCTACTTGTGCAGTTACTGTGAAACTCTCCTTTTACCTTACTTTGTTATTCGAAGAAACCTCCCTTTCTTTGGAGTAATTATATGATCCTTATTGATCATGATCCATTGCTGCTTCTAATTATTCGTATGCTCCTAATCCTTTAATGAACAAGGCTTCTGAATCATCACCCAAAGAACCCGATTTAAACAATATTTGGAATTTTAGAAACAAAATTTGATTATTGACATCAATGACAACCTTCATCTTGCAGAAGATATTTGTGAAGAACACTATGAAATCCTTGATGAGCCCTACATGGACAATCATATTTTAGATCATCTCTTGGGAGCATTGAAGAACGTAATCCCTTCTCATCCGATGGACCATTGTTGAAGATGTCTTCTACTTGATCACTAGGCAGAATTTTTTTCTTTCTTGAGAAAAAAGAAGAGCTACACGAGGTTATGCACGTAGGGGGAGTTGTTTCATCACATGAATAAATGCAATCTATCATGGACCACATTTCCAAAAGGAAGAGCACCATGACATGGGGAGCAACATACTTATGAAGAATTAATATTATTATTGATGAATAAAATATGATGAAGAGAAGTAGTTTGATAGGGGGAGTATTTGGAAGTTGGGCACCCCGCTTGCCATTGATGTAAAAAGGGGAGACAGGGCAAGAATATTGCGATCAATGAAAAAGGGGGATATTGTTATTCAAGGTTGTCATTGATGTCAATATTGTTAATCAAGGTTGTCTGTAATGTCCCATTTCGGGGATATTTCTAAAATACGGCAAACTCCAACCAGAGATGGACTAGGAAGGTGTTTACCAGATATGCCGCCTCTGAAAAGAGGACGAAATTTGGAGGCTAATTGGCCCTTTCCAGACTCTATCTAAGAGTATGAGATAAACACACCAAGTGGTATAGAACTAGAATGCCCGAAAATATATAAAGATAACAGTGCAGTAGACATACAATAGCATAGAAAGAATGTACGACAAATCATCCAGAAATAGAGAGAGAGAATGCTAAGCCATTTTATTAAACTGAGAAATATAATGAAGTACAATAGGTGATCAGAGTGATGGCACCTAAACTTGCTCAAGGCAAGTGAAGAAATACTCTCAGAATATATAGGAAATGGCTGCTCTCCGAACTGCGTCCCAGCAGCTGGAAAAATGCCGTGTAGCTGCTACTGCTAAAATGAACTGATGACTAGGGGTTGTTCCCCTTGCCGGAATGAGCTGAAAATCTAGAATCCTCCTCAACTGACCAATCTCGGCAAAACCCAGAAACCATATCAGAAATGGTTGACCCCCGAAAAACACCCCCTTGGGGAATTACGCTGGCCTCCAAGGCTCTGCGCAGAGGCTGAATAGGAATGAATAAAATACGGCCTCAAACTCCACCAAAATCCTCCCAAAGGCAGAGGCTGATCCTCTGCTCAATCTCCCGGCTCAAAACCCCTGCAAAAATCCCAATCCGGAGCTCCTCCCAGATGGACTGTGTCCTCCCTCTCAATGGCTGCGCAGTCTCTCTGAATGCTAAGCTCTGCAACCAAACCAAACACAAAACCTCCTGCAAAATGCTGAAGAAAATACCTTGCCCGAGCAGGCACTCGAAGTCCCTTGGGGCTAAGGGCGAGATCTTCGATCAAAGACACTCCACGCACTAAACAGTGCTGCAGACAGGCTAAACAACCAGTGTGCTCAAGAAGTCAAAATGACCAACTCAAAATCATCAAAAACGAATGAATGAAATGAGGAGGCTCCTCCCTCTTTTATAACGTTGGCCTTCCTCCAAACCCTAAGGCCTATCTCCTCAATGTAGCCTCCCTCTTGCCACGTGCTCATCCTCATCTGCGCAGTCTCTCCTAGTGCATACGTGGGCCCCCTCTCTACGTTGTTCTTGGCCCCCCTTGGCTCCCTTTAAGTCACAACGTTGTGCTACTAGGGAGTGGGTTTTATTCCAATAAGTGAGTTAGACCCTCTCTACTCACCTTTTTATTTATTAATTAACTATAGATGGCAAAATTGAGCAAAATCGAATATTCCAATTAGCCACTGCTAATTAGGAATATTACAGTCTCCCCCGGCAAAATGTTGCTTGTCCTCAAGCAACTGAAGTGATGGATGCTGCAAAATCTTCTCACTCTCCCAAGTGGCATCCTCATTCGGCAAATTCTTCCACCTCACCAAGAATTCCCGGACTGTCCTGCTCCGTAGCTGCCTCTCCCTGGTATCAATAATAGCCTCTGGCTGCAACACCAAATGCCCCTCATCATCCGTGGGTGGTAGCTCATCTGTCACTGTCACCTGCTGCCCCAGTGCCTTCTTCAGGCATGATACATGAAAAACGTTATGGATCTTGCTGCCTTGGGGCAGCTCCAACTCATACGCAACCTGTCCAATCCTGCGTATCACCCTGTATGGCCCGTAAAAGCGGGGCTTGAGCTTTTCAGCTCCCTTCTGCTTGAGTGACGACTGTCGGTATGGCTGTAATCGTAGGTAGACCAAGTCCCCTACCTCAAACTGTCTCTCCACCCAACCTCTGTCAGCATACAGCTTCTGCTGGTTCTGCACTGTGGCCATATTATCCTTGAGAGCTCGGAGAATATCCTGACTCTCTTGGATCTAAATCTTGGCTCTCGAGCCTTGCTAGCACCAAACATCACGTCAGCAAAAGACAAAGAGTGATATCCATATAAAGCGTAGAATGGAGACATACCAATGGACATGTGATGTGTAGTGTTGTAGCACTACTCCCCCAAATGTAGCCACTTCAGCCATGCTCGTTGCTGCCCACTAACATAGTTACGCAAATAGCCCTCCAACCACTTGTTAACTATCTCCGTCTGTCCATCCGTCTGTGGGTGATAACTAGTACTCGGTGTCAACTCTGTCCCCACCAACTAGAAAAGCTCCTGCCAAAATCCGCCCATGAAGCAGCTGTCCCTGTCACTGATGATGGTCTTAGGAAGACCATGTAGCCTGAAAACCTCTCTGAAGACCAGCTCGGCCACCTGTGCTACTGTGTAGTGCGCGAATATGGCGAAAAAATGCGCATACTTTGTCAGTCGGTCAACAACGACAAAGATACAATCCTTGCCCTACACCATGGGCAACCCTGTGATGAAGTCCATCAATATACTCTCCCATTTCCCCTCCGGGATGGGTAGAGGCTACAATAATCCTGCGGGATGGCTCATCTCCCCCTTGTTCCTCTGTTAAACATCGCACTCCCTGATGTGCTGGAGTACGTCCTCCTTGAGGCCCTTCCATGAGAACCTCTCTCTAATGGCCCTGTAGGTTTTGGTAAACCCCTGATGGCCGACCAATGGTGAATCATGTGATGCCTGAAGTATCTTCTCTTTGAACTGAGATCCCTCAGTCAAGAAGATCCTGTCCCTGTAGTAGATGATCTCATCGACCACCCTGTACCTGTCATCTGCCACCTGTCCATCCGGATCCTTGCATGCAAATCTGTCCTTGGAGTACTCCACTAAAAGTCGAGCCCTCCAATCTGTATCTAAGCTCATAAGAGATAACATGGCTGGTCTACATGAAAGGGCATCTGCTACCACGTTATTCTTACCCTTGACATACTCGATGTCAAAGTCATATGCTTGGATCTTACTGATCCACTTCTGCTGCCTCTCCTGTAGTTGTTTCTACTCCAAAAAGAACCTGAGGCTGTTGTGGTCAGTCCTCACCCTGAACCTGTTCCCTACCAAATACTGTCGGAATTTGGCCAATGCATGCATAATTGCCAACATCTCCTTATCGTATATATAATACAACCTCTCATGTGGAAGGAGCTTCCGGCTCTCAAAGGCTATAGGGTGTCCTCCCTACATTAATATTGCGCTGATCCCCTCTCCCGACGCATCACACTCTAAAACAAATGGCTGTGTAAAATCCTGCAATGCAAGCACTGGGCAACTACTCGTCACCTCCTTGAGCTTGTCAAAGGCTCACTGCTGCCTCTCCGGTAGCTGCTTCTGCTCCAAAAAGAACCTGAGGCTATTGTAATCAGTCCTCACCCTGAACCTGTTCCCCACCAAATACTGCCGGAATTTGGCCAATGCATGAATAATGGCCAACATCTCCTTATCGTATATATAATAGAACCTCTCATGTGGAAGGAGCTTCCGGCTCTCAAAGGCTATAGGGTGTCCTCCCTACATTAATACTGCGCCGATCCCCTCTCCCGACGCATCACACTCTAAAACAAATGGTTGTGTAAAATCCTGCAATGCAAGCACTGGGCAACTACTCGTCACCTCCTTGAGCTTGTCAAAGGCTCACTGCGCTGTATTCGACCAACTGAATGCCCCCTTCTTTGTCAAATATGTAAGGGGTGCAACAAGCTGTGAGAAAATCTTGACGAACTTCCTGTAATAAGTACATATGCCAATGAATCCTCAAAGTTCTGTCACGTTCCTCAGCTCTGGCCAATCTCTGATGGCCCTGATCTTCTCCTCATGGACTCTCACTCCGTCCACTCCAATAATGTGACCCAAATACAACATCTCTGTCATCCCAAACTCACACTTGGAGAGCTTAGCATAGAACTGTTGCTCTTCCAAAAAATGTAGTACCGCTTCTATATGCTAGAGATGCTCCTCCCAAGTCCTGCTATATATGAGTATGTCATCGAAAAAGACCAATACAAACTTCCTCAGATGTCTGCGGAAGATATGGTTCATGCAAGACTAAAAAGTAGCTAGGGTGTTGGTTAGCCCAAAAGGCATAACCAAAAACTCAAAATGCCCATAATGACACCTGAAGGCGGTCTTGGGAATGTCCTGTTCCCTCACGCGAATTTGATGGTACCCTGATCTCAAATCAATCTTCGAGAAGAACTGGCTCCTCTCAGCTCATCCATCAGCTCATCGATACCGGGTATAGGATACCTATTCTTCAGGGTCTTCTTGTTCAGGGCCCTGTAGTCAATACACATCCTCAAGGTGTCGTCCTTCTTCTTCACCAACACCACGGAAGAAGAAAACGAACTCGTGCTCGGTTTGATGTGCCCAAGAGCCAGAAACTCCTGGATGGCCCGCTCAATCTCATCCCGATAGGCTTTGGGATGCCTATAGGGGGTAGTAATCACTGTCTGAATGCCCTGCTCAAGCTCAATGGTGTACTCAAACCCTCGATCTAGTGGCCGACCTGGTGGTATATCCCCAAACACTGCATCATAACTGTCAAGGATGGTCTATATATCAGGATGAACTGCCTGACCGGTGGTCTCTGCCTCTGATGCCCGCAACTCAACCGCCCACTCTATGTCTCCTTTCTAGAAATCTGCCTCCATTCGGTGTGCCGAAACAGTTTGAAGTGGGTAAGTGTGCATCCCGCGGATATTCTCGTGCTTCTCAGTCTTCTTATCATCCCACTCCATCTCTAAGGCCTCCCAGTTTGTGGTGACCTTCCCCAGAGTAATCAACCACTGAACACCCAATACCACATTGGTATCCGGTATGTTGACCACGAAAAAGTGATCGGTCACGGTGTAGGTACCCATCGTCACTGCTAACTTTGGAACATACCGGGCACACTGCATCGTCTGGGATCCTAGGACCAAAACTGAAAATCCGTCGAAGCTCTCGGTCAGTATACCTCTCTGCTCAACCATCTGTGCATCAATGAATTTGTGGGTTGCCCCATTGTCAACCAAAACTGACACTCGCTGGCCACGTATTGTCTCTCATATGCGCAGCGTCAAATACTTGGGAACTCCTCGCAATGTTGCAAGGGTCCCTCCTGTGGGTGCAAAAGCTGCACCTCCTGTCCCTGGAGGTGGAGGTGGCAAGTGATCTTGGGTCGTCTGACTGTCTCCTGCCTCCTCGTCATCCTCCTCATCCTCTTCCCCGCTATCATCAGAGAAGACCTCAATGAAGTGTTCTTTTCCATCAGCGCACTTGTGTCCTGGTGCCCACGGCTCTTGACAAGTAAAGCACAGACGCTTCTTCTTCAGCTCCCTCCTGGCATCATCATCTGTCTGTGCCTGTCCTGGATTCCCCTTTGGAGGCGGAATCCTCACATCCTTCCCCTTGGGCTGGAAGCCTTGTCTCTGGGGGTAAGGTGTCCGAGTCCTGGGCAATGCATCGTGTAAGTCTCGGGTCCTGCTAATAGCATCCTGGAGTGTAGCTGGTCTAGTAGATCTGACTAGACCCCGAAGTGGCTCTGCCAACCCCTCCACAAACATATAGATCATCCGTGCTACGGATAGATCTGGCACCATCACTTAAACCCTCAAGAAATCTGCAATGTATGTCTCGGGGCTTCTAGTCTGCTTGAGCCTCGTCAGCTCAACAAAGTGATGTTCCGGATCCCTCCAGTCAAATTGCTCCATCAATCTCCAAGTAAACTTAGCATACGTCGTCACTGTAGAGTGTCTGAGTGTGACCATCCCATGGGACCACCAGTCCTGGGCCTCACCATCCAAATGTAATGTCACCACCTTGATGGCCTCCGTCTCCGACATCTGATTAAGCTGGAAATAGATGTCCAACTTCTCCACCCAAGAATTTGTCAAACTGTTTGATGACCCATCAAATGTAGGCAAATGGAATCTTCCAGATGTGCGGTGGCTATCTCCATCATGATAATGCCGGTGCCCTCTATGATGGTCGTGGGGTCTACTGTCCTGCTGGAGCTGGAAAAAATTTCGGAATGAGAGAGCATCCCTGAAGTCCTGCCCATATGCCTGATACTCTGCAAAATACTTGCCCATGCTCTGCCTCCTGTTGGGCTCCTGCCCCTGTGTCTGCTCCCAAGAAAGTGGGCATGGTAGAGCGTGTAGGTGCATGTGAAGCCATCGGCTGAGTAGTATCACGCTGAGCAACACCATGCTCCGGAAAATGGTGGGATGTACCTGATCCCTCACCTACCTGGAATACCCGTGGGGTCTCACGCTGCCTAGCCTCTACAGCTGTGAACCTCTGACCCATCACCTCAATCTGCCTCGCTAAATCCTGTACCGATTTGAGGAGTGCCTCCCAAAACTATTTGTCCTCGGTATCATCTGCCATCAGCTCTCTCTGCTCTGAATCTAACATAGTCTCCTCCTATTCTGCATCTGTCACAGGCTCCTCCTGCTCTGTGTCCACCACCAGAACACAGTCTCCCTCTCCGTAGGTGTTCTCCAACCTACGCTCACGATCTCTGTACTTCCTGCCTCTGTAACAAATATATGGCCTCTTCCCCGGTGTCATAGACAACTAGCTCCACAGGCTGAGCTAGAACTATGCTCTGATACCAATGTAATATCCCGTTTCGGGGATATTTCTAAAACACGACAAAATCCAACCAGAGATGGACTGGGAGGGCGTTTACCAGATATGCCACCTCTGAAAAGAGGACGAAATCTGGAGGCTACCTGGCCCTTTCCAGACTCTGTCTAAGAGTATGAGATAAACACACCAAGTGGTATAGAACTAGAATGCCTGAAAATTTATAAAGATAACAATGCAGTAGACATACAATAGCATAGAAAGAATGTACGACAAATCATCCAGAAATATAGAGAGAGAATGCTAAGCCATTTTATTAAACTGAGAAATATAATGAAGTACAATAGGTGATCAGAGTGATGGCACCTAAACTTGCTCAAGGCAAGTGAAGAAATACTCTCAGAATATACAGGAAATGGCTGCTCTCTGAACTGCATCCCAGCAGCAGGAAAACTGCCGTGTAGCTGCTACTGCTAAAATGAGCTGATGACTAGGGGCTTTTCCCCTTGTCGAAATGAGCTGAAAATCTGGAATCCTCCTTGAATCACCAATCTCGGCAAAACCCATAAACCATATCAGAAATGGTTGACCCCTGAAAAACACCCCCTTCGGGAATTACGCTGGCCTCCAAGGCTCTACGCAGAGGCTGAATAGGAATGAATAAAATACGAACTCAAACTCCACCAAAATCCTCCCAAAGGAAAAGGCTGATCCTCTGCTCAATCTCTCGGCTCAAAACCCCTGCAAAAATCCCAATCCGGAGCTCCTCCCAGATGGACTGCGTCCTCCCTCTCAATGGCTGCGCAGTCTCTCTGAATGCTTGGCTCCACAACCAAACCAAAGACCAAACCTCCCGAAAAATGCTGAAGAAACTACCTTTCCCAAGCAGGCACTCGAAGTCCCCCAAGGCTAAGGGCGAGATCTCCGATCGGAGACACTCCATGCACTAAACAGTGCTGTAGACAGGCTAAACAACCAGCGTGCTCAAGAATTCAAAACGACCAACTCAATATCATCAACAACGAATGAATGAAATGAGGAGGCTCCTCCCTCTTTTATAACTTTGGCCTTCCTCCAAACCCTAAGGCCTATCTCCTCAACGTAGCCTCCCTCTTGCCACGTGCTCATCCTCATCTGCGCAGTCTCTCCTAGTGCATACGTGGGCCCCCTCTCTACATGGTGCTTGGCCCCCCTTGGCTCCCTTTAAGTCACAAAGTTGTGCTGCTAGGGAGTGGGTTTTATTCCGCTAAGTGAGTTAGACCCTCTCTACTCACCTTTTTATTTATTAATAAACTATAGACGAAAAAATTGAGCAAAATCGAATATTCCAATTAGCCACTTCTAATTAGGAATATTACATTGTCATTTATGTCAACATGGAATTATTAGGATGGAAAATATTGTTGTGATGTCATAAGCTCATGCATATTATGATGATGTCCTTACTCATAATGAAAATTCCCTCTTGTTTGAAAAGGATGCCATTAATGAAGATGTCTAGTTATTAATGATGCCATTATGATATCAAGCCACTAAGAAGTCTTGTCCTAGGTGACTATTGATCTTAATAATGAAGACACCATAACCTAATGTATCCTTTCTCTTGATGAATAAGCCCTAGAAATGATGATGTCCTTACTCTTGATGAAGGAGTCCTTCTTATTGATTCTCATAGTGACTCTTGATGAAGAAGCTCTCCTTGTGATGATCTAGCCCTTGCTCTAACAAATTGATGAATGTTGCATATGGTTAATGCCATATCACTGCACTATCTTGATGACATGAATGATATTGATGACATACATGATGTCACACTATGATGAAGATCTTGGAGTCATAACAATGAAGAAGCCCTAATGATCTTGCTGTCCTAATCACCTTTTGTACTAAAAATTTCAAGAGCAGTCACAAAGAAAAATTATTTTGAAAACCTTGAAGGCATATTTCCACAATAAGTTATATACCATCTTAAAGAGGACTTTTTCCTCTTTCTAATGAGCCCTCACTTGCCCCGAAACTCCCAGTGGTTGGTGAGATATTGAATTTTTAAGTTAAGAAAATTATATATAATTATTGAGCCGACCTACACTTTGGCATTCATGTCGGCCTACCTTCAGAGTGACGTGTCTCTTCATGGGGACCAACAACTATATATATAAAGCTGCACTTAATCATTTCACAGTAAAAAAAATTCGGATATCTATCTTTGAAATTTTGAAGTGCGGAGAAGTAATAGAAGACCGAGGAGAGAAGCTTAAGGACGAAAGAATGAGCTATTCAGAAATATTGTCTAGGCTTAAATCCACACTGCAATCCATGTGGAAGATTTAGGCACAGTGCCTCATTCCTGGTGCATTATTTTTGTGACTTAGACCTACTGTAAAAGCTCAGATTTCTTGCACTAAACCATAGTGATTCTCACCGCAGGAAGCAACATAATTTTCTTCTAAAACCAAATCTCGGACTTGAAGAAAGCTATTGTAACTGTGGTAATACAACCATTGTTCCAAATCTGTGACAACAAAGTGTGGTCGTATAGTTTTTTGGTTATCCACTGAGCATACAGTTTTGAGGAGGGCTATAATCCTAGTCACATTTGTGAGGAGACACAGGTCTATTTGGAGGACTAAAAATAGTCCAAAACTTAAGCACATTGGAGCAACACTAAAGTGGAAGATAGTTGCAACAGTTAGGAGCTAGTTTGGAGGAGTTTAAGTACGCTGAAGTGGATAGTCATCTTGCCCTAACTATTCAGCGCAAACTACAGCAAATAGACACCAGATTCGAATCTTTTTAGAGCACTCCCAAAGTCATCGACTGCATATCTTGGTTGGGAATTTGTAGTAGTATTAGAGCATTTTTTGAAGGACAAAATTGTTAACATCATCTACTTAAAGGCCTTGGAAGCACAAGGATTGGTGTTCTTATAGAATTTATATTTTTGGAGTTGAACACTTCTGAAGCAAACCACAAAAGCATTCTTGAAGAATAATTTTGGAGACAATTTATCTTGTTGAAAGAGATAGTAGAAGAGCTGCTTGAAGACACCCTAAGATGTCTTATTGAAGTAGATTACTGAAGATCTCTTGTAGCAATTGTTGGAGGCTTAGAAGACTTGGTAGTGAATCTTTGAATAGTATTGAAGCTACTACAAGAAGTATAATTGGAGCACCATTGGAGAGTTTTTGAAGTAAACTTAAAGATACTTGAGGAGCAGTCATTAAAGAATCCTTGAAGAAGGAAATCATCTAGACTAGATGCAATGAAGCCATCATGAGGTAACTTGGAGAAATTGTTTGGGTATGATGAAGAGCAGTGGTGACTCCTTCGAAGAAGAAAAGGTTGTCATTGACAATGTGATGTGGAGACTAAGTGTGATAGGGCTCATTGAAGAAGACTTTGGGAGCCGTGAAGAATAACCAAATATATTTTGACGAAGTGAAGTTGAGGGTTGGAGCCCAAGAGGTTGGAGCCTCATAGAGACAAGGTCGGTGCGTTGGAAGATAGGGTTGGAGCCCTAGAGGATTGGAGTCCTCAAGAAACCAGGTCAGAGCCTGTACCGGAGATAGGGTTGGAGCCCTAGAGTTTGGTGCCTCAAATTGACAAGGTTGGAGCCTTGGAAAGACCAAGTCTGTGCTTGGCACAATACAGGTTGGAGCCTGGAATATTGGAGTCTTCATCTAGGGTTGGAGCACTATATCATTATTGTACTTTACTTATTGTAATGAAGAAATTAATAAAAGTATCTATTCCATTATTGTTCATTTTGTGTTCTAAATATAAGTGATCTAACTGGTAAAATTAACAATTGAAAAGAAATATTGATTCGCCCCTCTCTTATTATTTCCAACATCATTGTCACTTTAATTTTGTTTTTCATTTGTCTTCATCTCTACCTGTGCAGTTACTATGAAATTCTCATTTTACCTTACTCTGTTATTCGAAGAAACCTCGTTGTCTTTGGAGTAATTATATGATCCTTATTGATCATGATCCATTGCTTCTTCTGATTATTCTTGTGCTCCTATTCCTTTGATGAACAAGGCTTCTGAATCGTCACCCAGAGAACCCGATTTAAAAAATCTTTGGAATTTTAGAAACACAATTTGATTATTGCATTTTCTGATACATCGATCACCTCCACAATCAAAACAATTTGTTATTAAAAACGGGATCCCGCAGGGTGGGGAGCAATGGTGGCTTGTAGGTAGTAGGAAAATTTGTGGATAGAGTCGAGATATTGGAGGTTCTTTATTTTCTGTGTTTGGCTATGGCCTTCCAGGTCCTTTAGAAATGTTGCAGGGGTTTACACAGAGGTTCGGGGTCTTATCGCAACAACATAGAGCTCGAAGAATTTTGAATGGTTAGTGGTTTCGCCTTGTGGTGTGAAGGTGGTTTGTGGTTTATCGCAAGGGGTGTAAGTGGTTAGGTGGTTTTAGATGGAGGGATGCGATAAAATGGAGGGGCGACACGTGGAGGGGGGCAGGGGTTGCGAAACTGCCCATTTCGCAACCCTCCAAAGGTTTTAAACCTCGGGTATTTGGGTTTGCGATATGAGGTTAGGGCCGTCAGATTAGGCGAGGGAGAACCAGACGGGGGTCGGGATTGAATGGAATGGTGGATTGATTTGATAGGTGGGGTTGGGGGTTTAAATGAGGTGGCTGGTTTAAAATAGTGTGGGGCTCGGGGAAAGTATTTAAAGAGGAGGTGCTTTATATAAAGGTGAGTCAGGGGTTTTAAACAAAATACAGGTCAGGGTCTAAACAAACAGGGTTTATGTAGGTGGGATCCGACTGATTAAAATTAGTTTAGAACAACGTAAAAAATGGGTTTTTTACATTGTATTATATGAAATAAAGGGAATACATAGAGGGGAAAGTTTTTTTAGAAATGGGAATGGGGTTTTAGGTATAGGGAAACAGGGGTTATGATGGGGAAAAAAGGCTAAAATGAAGGAATTTAGGTCAAACATGAGATTTCAGAGCATCAGAGTGTTTGGAAAAGCTAAAATAAGAGATAATGGATAGGTTTAAATGAAAATAATGAGGGCAGTGACATTTCTGAAAATAAGTGATAGTCAGTGAATATTATTTTCAGCAGACTGTATCCCATCTCATGGAGAGAAGTGGTTCAAGGGTATGGACCTAGACATTGAAAACTACTAGCAGTTCCTCAAGCCTCATCCTAGAGATGATCCAAAATTTATTTTTCCTTTAAGAAATCTTAGAAACAAGTATGCTCCTCTAATGATGTTAATAATTAAGTACTTTACATGCGAATGAAGATTCTCCAAGCTATATAGGTATCACATCAGATTTTTTATGCATTTTACTAGAGTCAAAATACTTGATTTGCCTCATTATTTATACAAGAGCTTGATTAATATGGATGAGAAGGTTCAGAGAAGAAGTGAAGATGATCATACTAGTCTCTTTCATCATGGCCTAATCAAGCTCATTTTGTTGCTAAACATGACCTGCGAGGACTTCTTGGAAAGATTGTCAGCAACACTTTCTGTCTTGCTTAATACATCATCACCACAACCAATGGGGATTGGCTCTTCTAGCATGCCTATTTAGCTTTCAGATGTCCCTAGGGTTGTGGGATTTTCTCACACATATGAGAGAGGGAAGAGACAAGTTTTCGTGCCTAAGTATACCAGGATTTTTCTTACGCTTGGCACCCATGTTGAGAAATGTCAGATAGAGGAGAAACCTCTCTTGCACCAACATGATGAGTCGGTGCCATTGGAGCCTGAGGTATCAGAGCATGAGGAGGTCAGATCAACTAAAGACAAAATCAAAGAGAAAGATAAAGAGATAGCAGAATTGAAAGAGGCCTTCTCCATTGCCCAATCCCGAATTACTTTCCTTGAGCAGGAAAATTTTCATTTGAAAATTAATCATCTCCTACAAATCAAGTACAAATCAGACATGGAGAAAAATAGAGGCAAAGGCAAGAAAATTGTTGTTGTTGACCAAATGCAGGAGATGGAGGTTGAAACATACACAAAAGGACCAAGAACAAGATGCCTCAAAAGGGCATTGGAGCGAAAGAGACAACAAATTCATCAATATGAAGAGTTGACATTTGATGAGATCATTGCCACGAAGATAAATGAGGATATAGAGCTTTGGCTATCAAGAGTTAATGAGCATTTTGAGAAGCTATTGAAGAAGGCTAAAAAGGATAACAAGCTGCAAAGGCACATGACAAGTCATTATCGTACCAGGGATACTATTTCTAAAATAAGGCTGAAACAAGTGAAAAAGAGGCTTAAAGAGGCGCAAATGAAGCTCAATGAGAAGGACAACTTGGATTTATTGGCTAAAGCTTCATTAGCTGTGTAGCCTATCTCTTACAGGTGTCAAAGAGCCAATTCTGAAAGCTTTGGAGAAATTTTAGTATTTTACATGATTTTTTGTAGAATTTTAGAAATTTCTCACTGCAGAAGGGTAATAGACACTTATGAATTTTTGTTTTGGAGACATCCAAATGGTGATTTATTTACATGGAAGGATGTATTTTTATTAGTACATCATAGATCAGGAACCCTCATGGCATGACAAGTTTCAAATTGGGAGAAAAATCTCAAAAACCACCTATTTTTCATGTTTTTGCCTCCTTTTTGGACCCTCTGTTATGATTTTGAGGGACCCTGGGAGAATGGACTTTGAAGGCCTTCTCGTGGTCCATTTTGCAAAATTAAAGATTTTATGGAAACTAGATACACAGGGCTAGTTGATCATTTTTTCAGGAGTGAATTTGGAATTCTCAAAGTGCCTCAAAAGTTCCTCCAAAGTTACGTTACGCTTCTGCAAATTGTTTTTAAAATATTCAGTTAGAATTGTCACAGATCATCATTGGATTCCCCGAGGACACTTGTCAAGCTAATAAATGGTCAAAAATTCGAAGCTATGAGTTGTCATTAGATTTATTGGGTTGTTTTTGGCTTCTTATCATGAAGAAATTTGTAATCAATGTAAGGGACACACACTCCTATTCTATAGCTAAAATTTAGGGAATGGTTTTTGTTAGTGTCATTTTTTGCATATTTCCACCAATGATCAACTGGACTCTTATCATGTTATAATAGGGACCTTAACTCAATTTTTTTGTCATTTCATTAGGTCATCATGCAAAAAATTGGTCACTGGAAATAGATCTAGGGTTTTTTTTACTCCTTCCAAAGTTTTACTAATTGCTGGCTGTTATAACATCATTTATCACCTCTATATAATTGATGACATATGCATTAGCCTTGGGTAGCCCTTCCATTCAGACTTGATCAAAATTCTTAAAAAAATAGTCTTTTAAAATCCATACGCGACTTTTCCCATATTTTTCCGCGTGTAGACATGGGTCCATCCATAATTGACCCGCTTATGCTATTTTAAATATTAAAAAATATAAATACTCCCTACTAATTAGGCGGGGTTTACGGGTTTTTCCTGTAACTTAACTACCCGAGCCTGTGGCCTAACTGTTCCCCAACTGAAAAAATTGATTTGAGGAAGTATAAATACACCTCAAGGGAATGACCTAAGGGAGGAGAGAGAGAATGTTATTGATATTATAGCTTGTTATAGCCCTGATCAAGTCCGATATTTCCCAGTGCCTCCTGGACTTCCAAGGTTCAGGAAACCCTTGTTTCCTTCTCATGTTCACTCCCACTTTATGTGACATCCTTTGTGCACCCTTTTGGACGGATTCGGAGGACAGTTTCGCTTGGAGCTGTGGTAGATCTCAGGTGATTTCTGCACTTTCTCTTTACATATTATCAATAAAAGAAGCTCTGTCCCGTTCCTAATGTCTTTGTGTTATATGTTTCCTATACATGTTGAATGATCTTGTAATGGTTTATTTCATGTTATTTTTATGAGATTATATATGCTAACATGCTAACATCTAGGACATATATGTTGTGAAACTAGTTTGTGTGCTTTGTCTTGATTGATTTGTAGGTTCTGAAGCAAGAGGAGTAGCTGAGGGTTTGCACCTGGTGGGATTGACTCCAGACATAGGACAAACGGGGTAAGGTCATTTATCCTCGATTTCTAGTTCAAGCATTAAAACTGATAATTAGAGTGCTTCTTGTGATGATATGCCATCCGCTCTGTTAGGTCCCTCAACCTATACCTTAGGGTATCTTTTCCCGTAACAGAACTGGCGAATCCACTGGGGATTACATTTGTGTAATTCCTAGTTTGGGTTGTTTTTATCTGTCTTTTGGGTTCCCTGATAGTTTGCTCATTTTTTCAGTCTAGTAGGTTCTTTTCCCATCCAGGTAGAAGTCCTGATCTTCGGGATCAGGTCTGGGTTTTTCTTTTTCTTTATTATAATTTCTATACACTACTTGGTGTTTACACAGTCACATATACCTGATGTTTCTTCTAAAGGGACTCACGTATATGTGTGTTTCTTTAGGTACAGTTGCGTATACACGCGTATTTCACACTGTGGATCTGCGTATGCCGAGTAAAATTTGAAAATTTGAATTTTGGGACCCTTTAAGTATTTCCTGCCTATTTTTGGTCATCCCTGTAGAACCTCTTAGGTTTCTGGACTGTGATTCTTCTTGTTGTATGTCAATATCTCTCCTTTCAAGTGAAGACCTAGTCATTGTAGGGTTTCACCTGTTTGGTGAAGTTTTAGTTGCAACTATACCACCAGGACTTATTTTGAACTTCTTGGTTGTTCTCGCCTTTCAAAACAGTGAGCCTTTGTCAGTTTGCTCATGTTTGGCTTATGCATTGCTTCACTTTTTGGTTTTTGCCTTCTTGACTTTCTTGGTTTTCTTGTTTCTTGGGATCAGATTTCTAGTGAATCTTGAAGTTTCCTTTCATCGGTTTCTTGAAGTTTTTGTTTGCTGGAAGTTTGTACTACTATTTTGAATCAATTTCTTGAGTCAGTTACTTCTTTTTGTTTTCTTGAGTCCTGCTACGAAAGTGGCATAGTTGGCTTGTACAATTGGGGGTTCCCTTGTTGGCTCAATTTCTTGATTTGGGACCTTTGGTAGTTTTGTGCTTGTCTCAATGAAATTTTATTGTTTCTTTAAAAATTGAAAAGCCAAAAAACATCTTTGTTTTTCGTTTCTTTTGCTTTGGTTTTCTTTTCATGATTTTCATCCATTTTGGAGCAATTTGCTAGTTTTTCATTTTTGGTTCAATAGCTTGGTTTCGAGAGGAATCTTTGCTTAGATTTGTCTATTTTATATCAAATTTTTTTTGGCATTGTTGTGTGAAAAGAAGGTCTCGTTGGGGCTTGTCTCTGCTTTTCTGTCAAAGTGATCGAACCAATCTTATTGAAAATCTCTCTTTTGCTTCCCTTTGTGAGTAGTCCTAGGATTTGCATTTATCATCGGTAGGTTTTGCATTAGTTGCACCATTAAGCATTCTAGTCTTTTTGGTAAATTTTTGAAGTGTGTGAAGAGTGGTATTGAAAAGAAAAAAGAAGTCTTTCTTGTTTATTAGTTGCTTTGTATAACCCAAGTAGAAATCTTTTTTCATTGAAAGGAAAAAATTGCATATTCATGTTGTAGGTTTTCTATTGATTTCTCGTTTGCGTCGAAAACATCATAAGTTTCATTCTCCATCTACCCATGACTTAAATAACATCCCTTTAAAATCAAGCGATTAACTAAAATGAACTAAAAGTTTTTGCGTTGTCATTAATTATACACCAACTAGTCTAGGTCATAGGGCCTTAGAATAGGTGAGTGGAGAGTTAACTCTCCAAGGCCACTCAAAATTGTCAAATGTAGAAGTTGATTAATGAGTGAAATATAACTTCGTTAAGTGGATTGGGAAAGATCTACCTCCAGAGAGTTAAGCACGAGGGATAGTGAAGGCATAGAAGAGAGATACCCCCTCTCCTATTTACTGAATCTTGACGTAAGACCATTCCGCCTGACTGCCGATACGAACGGGTACCCTTAGTTATCTTTCCTAGGTATCACATAGGTGACTACGGGGGGGAATACCTGTGGTACATGAGGCAGACGTTGTATCACTTTCATTATTACTTCTGGAGGGTGCCCTTGCGAAGCTCAGGTACTTGCACCGACAAAGGCTTTTGTTAGGAGGTCAGTGTAACTATTTCTATTACCTTCGCTAGTAGGCCTAGGGCGTAATTACCCTAGAATATTTTCGGAAGGTCCTTTTATTCGCTTTCTTGTATTTTGGTGTTTGGTCCTAATCACCTGAAGTGGAAATACCTGAAGGCTGCTTGATTGTTGTATCTTAGGGACTTTTGATAGAGTGTGCCCTTTTCTCCTAGATTGCCATAGCTTCTTAATTTTTCGAGTCTAATTAATCTCATAATTATTAAAAGTGGCGGACTGATTGCGTCGTCGATCGAGGAGGCTTCGTGGGATTTCTATTGCGAGTGTCAAGCCTTCTTCAAGAAGGCGTAGGAGCAATTCTGCTGGTGATTTTCATCCAATAGTTTCAAACACACCGGACAATGATCCTCCGATTGGGGTTGTTATTTCTGTGGGTGGTCCTAGTACTAGTGGTATTATAGAGAGGAGTACTCCACTCATCTCTAGAGTCTTGTTTCTAGTGGAAGAAGTTGAATTTTAAGAGGTTCCTGAACCTCTAGGTACTCCTTCCTCTCCTCTTCCTACCATTTTTCCAGACGTTATTTTGCACGTTGGGTCTGCGTCTCAGATACTAGCTAGCCCCCATTCTTATCCCTTTCTTTCGATGGCCACAAATGGGAACACAACTTCGGCTATGAGCATTACAAGTGTGCATACTCCTCTTTTAGTTGAAGGAGGGGGTACTATTTCTATTTCAAGTATCACTCCTAGTGATTCGATTTTTGGCTCTACCTCTATTCCATCTACGAGTTGGGGAACCCAAGCATTTGCTTCCCATTCTGGTCCCTTTTTTTTTGGAATGCCATCAAGTGCAATTCCTTCTGTTCCCTTCACTGTTGCTTCTGTTGTCTCCGCGCCTATGACTTCCATGGCTAGTGGGTCAGCTTCTTTTCAGGGTTCCCCTTTGGAAGTGGTCACATTCCTCATTCAAACCCTTCCTTAGGATCTTTTCCTTTCACCTCCCAAAGTCAAGGTTTTAATCCTTTCCTCAAAGGTCAAAGCTCTAATGATTTTTCAGGCTGGAACCCTGATTTTACAGGGTTGGGAGCTGGGAATTAGTTTTTCTCTGGTCAATAAGCCAATGCACCTTTCCCTTCTTTAGGTGCTTCTAAGTGTTTCTCTCCATTCGCCAATGCTTGGA
This sequence comes from Pinus albicaulis, assembly GCA_034641835.2. NCBI lineage: Eukaryota > Viridiplantae > Streptophyta > Pinopsida > Pinales > Pinaceae > Pinus > Pinus albicaulis. The sequence goes on along the minus strand of CM076569.1, from coordinate 39,221,142 downwards.
ACCCTTACCAAGGGGTTTCTTCTTCATTTAACACTTCAATTGGAGGAAATATCCTTGTTTATGGTAATCCGATGATGGGAGAGGGTCCTTCTCTAAATTCTTCTGGGCCACAAGGTTTCTCTTATGGCTCAGCCTTTTCTATGAACAATATTTGCTAACCTGGTGCCTCAAAAAATCCAGGGTATTCTGTTCAAAATTTTGGGAATCCTTCCTTTTGGGGGATGGAATTCTCAAGCTCCTCTGCACTTACCTTTCTTGACAACTTTAAACTTTCCAGATTTATCAAAATTGATGAATGATCCTATTCGATATAGCCCTGGTTGACCTTTGGTCCCTAATAAACTTCCCTCAGATATTCCAAAATTTGAAGGGAAGACTGATGAGGATCCGGCTGACCATGTTACCACTTTCCACTTATTGTGTTCATTGAACTCCCTTATTGACGATTTTATTAGGTTGAGGCTATTTAAAATCATATTCAGGAATGGGGGAGAAGGAAGAGGCTCATCAAAGCTCAGATTCCGAATGAGTTCCTTCTCGAATGGTTTCTTAAATCCTTACAACCATAAATATCAAAGGATGTATCCCTTTCTGGGGAGGAACAATCTATATTCTGGTGCTTCTTGAATTAGGTTGGCTTGCAGAAGAGAATATTTTATATACTCAAAGATGCTGGAAGATAAATTCTTAGCTTTGATAATAGCTAATTCAATGCTCTTCATTTTAATATCCCAATCTCCAAATATTATATCTTTAGTTGATTCTTCAAGACGAGGGAGATTGATCGCTCTAACCTGTGTAGTGTCTTTCCAATCTATATATTTTGACACCTTTTCATCAATCTCTTCATAATAAGTTCTCACATTAGAAATCTAAGTGACTAATTGATCACCGGTCTTAACTTGCTCTTGAATTTGATTATAATTCTGATAGAAAACTGTTTGATGTGTTATCAATAATGCTTCCAACTATGTTACTTATTTCTTTACTTCTGTTGTAGAGGTAAATCCCCTCTGCGGACAGAGGTGATCCCTACTAGCCCAGATCGGGTCTAGCAACAATCAAACACGCTACAACGCAAGCTCCTAATTGCAAAAATCAAAGCGCGATAGGAGGCCTACCTCAGGTCCAACGCTGTTGTCGTTGCAGAGAGGATAGTGCTCTCGATCCCTTGATTTGACAGGTCACAATTCCACCACTTGACATGATCGAACACTTTCACGTACAAGAAACACGATGAACATACGAGCGTAAAACCATATAATTGCAATTATGTTTCAGTCAGAGAGGACACAACTCATGAACAAGCATGAACAATACAAGTGGAACTATAATCGTAGTCACTTATATTAATGAAACAAAGGATGATACAACCTGGCTCTGATGCTGAAATCCTCCTTCAGAGGGTCGTCAGCAGAATATGTCTTGGTAAAGCTTGTCGGGAATAAGGACAAGCCTCTCTCTTCGATCGTTAATCTCCTTGCTATGGATTTGGCACTATGAGGACTATCAAAGCTCTTGCAGAATTCTTTAGGCTATGAAGGCTCTTGGAGATGAGCTTGCAAATGGAAATGGCAAGCTTATATAGATGGTGGAAGAGGAGTTGGGATCCCTACAATCATGGGATTGGCCCTATCCTAAAGGAAGCTTCTATGAGAGGTGGAAAACTACTTCCTCTACATGGAAATTCGGAGCGAAACATCCCAAATCAATTTAGAGACCAGTTCAAGAGTTGGTTAAAGTCAATCTTCCACCATTTATTTATTAAAAACACCCTTTATTAAGCTTGGCGCGAGTGCGACTCTGTGACAGAGCGCCAATTGGTGTGCCCTTTTTCAATAATTTCCCCCATTGGCGTGGGTATAACACAGGCTAGTCGCGCCAAGGATGAAAAGGCTATTTTTAGGGTTTTTCACAAGGAGTTGTCTTCAGGGAAATAAAAGTACATATCTAGGGGAATGCCATGAAAGTGTTTTCAAGTTATGTCACTGCTCACAGGTCACAGAAAGAGCCCTCCAATGTGCGGGATGGGGAATTGCAGGGACGGTGACAAATTGCTGTGTAACAGATGCCCCCTAAAGCATGAGGCCCGAAAGAGAGAGAGGGGTGAAATGCTTTACGAGAACGTGTCCAACTGAAAACACCGCCGTCGAAAAACCTGCGTAGAGAAGTACAACTGATATCTCAGATACATGATATATATGTGGTATGGGCGCAGCCATCCATAACAAAGTATACAATAATCTAGATCCAAGGCATGGACGCAGCCATCCAGTAAGGATCGATAAATAGACTCAGGCATGGTCACAGCCATCCAATCAGTGAGTCATATAAATAATCATGATAATCCACAAAATCGCAGCCTGGATGATAACAGATAGGAATCCAGGGTCTTGCGCTCCATCTCGACCCGAACAAAGTACAAGTTCAAGCATGCGAATATGTGAGCTGAAGTCGAACATGCAAGAACATCGTCTGATTACTAGCCAATAATGAAAGCTATTAACAGACGCGAGAGGTACCACCAATAATGACAATGGCCCTCAAGGTACTACAGGTACAATCTACAGCATGTGAATCAGTGAGCTGGTGTCGAACACCCATAGAATCACTCGATCAGAGGTCAATGATGAAAACCTCACGTCGAACGCGAAGAACCTGCCATTGAGGCATGCAGGCTCCAAGGTACCAAATAGAGTCTCTAGATCAGCTTCCTGGATAATGGGCTGAAGTCGATAGGAAGTGACCTTGATCGAAGGTGGGCCATAGTGTTTCCCACATCAACGACATGAGACAGAGGAACATAATGTCTTTTTGAATCAAGATCAGATGAGAATCAGAGGAAGATTGAAATTTGCAGAGGTCAACTTCTCTTGAACATATGGCGGCATGACAGTGAGTTTGGCAATATTTGACGTCAACGGATCAGAGGTCATGATGACGAGACAAAGATCAGATGAGAGGTCAAAAGGGATCACCCAAACCCACGGAGGCAAGTGGAAAACGAGATGAGATGTCCCCAACCCGACACGAATGCAGACAAGTGCCATGTTCAAGAGCGACATACTGCCGACATGACAATGATGTTGGTTCCATTTTCCCCACCATTTCGGTGAGTACCTCTTTATTTTTACACAAGCTTGAAGAGGATACCATATGCTTGTCATATAAATCCGTCCTTCGGACGAATCCATCCTAGTACATTTAACGAGCCCTAGGAAGGAGTGACTCGAATAACGTCATTTCGACTGGATCCGATGTCATCAGGGTTTAACGAGTCTGACAAAGGAAGAACTCAGCGTCTTTTCATGTTTAGAGAGTTTGAAAAGACAGCGGAAAAGAAAACTCCACAGGTCCCTTTTCGTAAATAGTTCCCCAGATCCGAAAAGGTAGAAAACAATATCCGGGAAAACCTCCTAGTCGCGATAGGCTAGGTTATTCCTTTTTCGTAATCAATCCATCCCAGCCCGAAAAAGGGTTAAACTTATACTGGGTGAATGTCGATTCGTGTCCATTTTAACGAGATCGAAACGACAAGGGCCTCGGCGATCTTTTCATGTTTAGAGAGTCAGAAAAGAGCTGAAAGATGACTCCTCCTGGAGGAACGAGTGGTATAAAGGGTAGCAACTGGTTCCGGTAATGGTGGAACTACTCTGAACAAATAAAGGTCGAGAGGCTGGCTAACAAGACCACTCATAGCAGCGGTTCCTCAGGAACGGGTAAAACAACCAAGTGAAGGCATATGATCAGCCAAGCAGATAGTGACGATGGAGTGAGAAAACCAAGGTTCATCTGGCAAAAACAGGCTGATAAAATGACAATCACAAGAGGTAAAATGGGAAAGGTTTCATTTTTACACAAGCTTGAAATCAGAAAACTTTGCTTGAAGTTGGTTTCATTTTTACACAAGCTTGAAACAAAGATAAACTATGCTTGAAACCGGTTTCATTTTTACACAAGCTTGAAACGGAAACAAACTATGCTTGAAAAATTAAGCATGCCCCCAACATGGTGACTCAATTCAAGGTACATGCCCCCCGAGCTTCAGTCCATATGAAAGGCAGATGGAGTGAAGGTTCAAGTTACGATATCAAGAGAAAGACTCGACTGGGATTTTACGAGAACTTATCAAAGACTCGAATTGAACGGGAAAGTGTTTCATTGTTTTAGCGAGGTTGACACATTAAAAGAACTATCCTCAGGACACCTTGTTTCATGGTTTAAGGAGCTTGGCACAAGACAAGGAACTCTGCTCTGCAGCTTGTTTCATTTTTTAAGGAGCTTGACACAAGAAAATGAATTGTGCTCCGAACGACGTCATCATAATGAACAAGAATTCATCGCTTCCAAGAGTTCCACTCCTGATGGAAGGAAAACATCCTGGAATTCAGGACCCAATGCCCCCAACACCTGATGCATGATGGCACTATCACTGAGCACAGGCACGGGGTAGGTAGCCACATAGTTGACCTGCGGTGGGGCAGATACAATGGGTGGATAAAAACCAGGAAGGGATGATGGCGGGCCAGTTGCCACATCAGGACCAAAGAACGAAAGTTGATCAATGGTCACGATCCGTCCTTCATGTGGAAAACAGACCACACGAAAAAGGGAGGAGACAAGCGCTCCCATGGCATAGGTGTAATCGCGCCCCAAAAGCAGATTGAAATCTAAGGGGCCTGGAACAACCATCACGTACATATGGACGGTTTTTCCTCCCAAAGTAACATGTAACCTTGGAAGGATCCCTAAGGGTTGACTCGTTCTTCTGTTAAATGCCAACAGATTCTGCGTAACAGGCGCAAGCGGCGGTGAGCCAAAATCTTGCCAAGTAGTTGAGGATAGAACACTAACAAACACACCTTCATCTATAATGTTGCTGGGTACGACCAGACCAAAAGCCTGTACTGTAATCTCGAAAGGCACATAAGACGAAAGGCGGTATCTTGGAAATCGATTCCAATCAAAGGAAGCGACCAAACTACTCGGAGGGGCTACCATCGAACCGAGATGGTCTTCCCCTGGTGTTACGAAAGAAGAAGGAGCATCCTCCATAACCTCCATCTCGAAGGTGGGAGGAGTATCCTCCGGGACCTCTATCACGGGAGGCGGAGGAGCAGCTTCTTGAGAGACAGGAGAATCTTTCTCCAAGTCTGAGGAATATGAAGAAACAAGAAGAACCTAAGGGATGTGAGGTCCACTCTCAACGGAAAAGACCTGGTGCACCGTAGAAGGGACCAGCTCAACTGATCCCACGGCCAATGATTGGTCGGGGATGGATTCCTGAATCTGAATTTCCGGGGGAGCGAGATCGACCAAGGATGACTCTTGACCAATCGTGGCATCAGCAGGTGGAAGACTCAAAGAAAGCTGTTTGTAACCAGCGGGAAGGCATGGTGTAGAAATAGTCGGGTTGTCCAAGACTCGCTTGGCTTCATCCATAAAAGGACAAAGGTGAATGGCATGGTGCCCTTCACACAACTTACAGGGATTGGTGATCTTACCCTGCTTCTTAGGAGCCTTACCAACACTAGCTAAAGACATGCCCCCAACTTGACTCCCAGAAGCCAAAGGCAACATCGGACGACCATTGGACCATTCTTCAAGTACCTTGGGAATGCCAGGGCAGTCTCAAAGAAGATGGTCTCCTGTGCACAAAATGCAAGGGAACTTGACTTTCCGCGGAGGGTTGGGAGGTTTATCAAGAGGAGACTTCTTAGGCGCAACAACTGCAGAGCTAGCCTCTCCTTTATCAGACTTCTTCTTCTTTGTCTTCTTCTTCTTCTTCTTAGCAACCTGGTTACTCAAATCCATACTTTCACCAGGCGAAGTAGAAGAGGAGGACGCAGAAACAGGCGAAGAAGGGGAGAGGTCCACCTTGGAATCAACATGATGTTGTTCAGGTGGAGGAACTGATTGAACAGAAGCCGAGACATTCGGGACCACAGAGGTTGAGAACAACCAAATAGGCAACCCAACAGTTAACCCAGGAAGGGACAACGTTGCCATATAAGGAGCACCAACATTTCCAAAAGGAGGAAAAGGACCAAGATTCCCATCGGAGGGGATTCCTTGGTTGGTGAACTCCGGAAAAGTTGCCATCAGAAACGATCTTCAGAACAACACCCTAAGGAAACTAACTTTAACCAGGAATATTTCGTGGGCAGTTAATTTTAAAACATTGAAACAAAACTCTACCGTTTCATCTTTTAAGAGTCGAGAAACAGGAAAAAGGTGACTCTATCACTTTCAGATTGGAAACAAGCGTGAAAGGACAAGCACTTGATGACCTTTTCAAATTTAAAGAGTCAGAAAAGATCGAAATGACTGCTCAGGAGTACTCGGCGAAGGGTGTACCAAATAACCGTGAACTGCAATATACACCTTGGTTTCAAAATGAAAGAGAAATCAACCAAGGACTTAACGTACGTGCAGGCAATCTCCCCGAATGCTGTGTCCGGTGTATCACGGGTATAGGGCGGTAGACTCGGCTTCCTATGGATAAAGGATAGAAACCTAGTGGGGTCTCCCTTTATATACGCGACGGTACGGGGAGCACAAGTCCGTACTAGCGCTGTCTAAAGCCAAAAGGCGAACGACAGCTACTAGGTTTAACGACGCCGGAACACGTCTCTAGCCTAGACCTCTAAATATTTCGTTAATGTTTCAATGTTGCCTTAGTGTAAATTGAATAAATTTTAATGTTTATCTTCAATTATGTTTCAGTTTTCAGGCCCTAGCGAATGTAATGTCTCAAAATCTCCTAAATGCACACTACATGCCACAATATATCATTTCATTCGATGAAAGCTAGTTACAGGAGAGTTAAGAGCTTTTCACACAATAGCAAAATGATTAGACAACAACCAATGATATCTCCAATGTAGCTAATGGAAACTAAAAACTTTTCGTTCAAAGTTACTAATCGCTAATAACACTGAAAAGATCTAATTCACACCAACTAATTCAACGCAAAAGAGATTTTTTTTTATTTTCAGTGTTTAAGAGCAAAAGCACTAAAAAAGATGAAAAATAATGAGACAAGCAATTGAGTGTGGTGGGGTGGCAGATTTCCTTTGTGCTTTAATAAGCCTTGACATCCTTTTATGCCTTTTTTTTTGGAATTATCCTGTTGAAAAGAAAACCAGGGAGGATAAATTGAAATCACTTCGAATGCTATTAACTATCCTATCAACTTAGCTCATGCATAATGGGAAATCCTTGGCATTTAAATTTGAAATAATTACAAATTGATTGCAAGCCTCGAGATTACAAAACACCTGAATTAACATTAAATTGATAAGCATGGGTTCATGTGATTTTGACAGATGTCATCACAATGGGATTTTTTGATCGGCGATTTTGGTAGTTGGCGAGTTTTAGCACTTCAAAGTAATCTGCGAAATGCGAAATTGCGATGATTTTAGATGAGATGCAATATCGGGGTATGTCAGATGAGAGAATGCGATATCAACATCTGTTATGTGAAGGTTTCTCTACTTCGCATTTCAGAAATTCACATATTGTCAATTCGCTATTCGCACTTCGGAAATTTGCTATTTCAGAGATTCACTATTTGCAACTTTGTTGTTGTTTTCTTCCCACTTTTATGCTTTTTTCTTTGTGGGATCTTTTAGGCGTTCTTTAGGTGATTTTCTTATTTTTTAAAGAAAATTTAAAACTTAATCTAATAAAATCCCATATTTAGGTTTTATTTCTAAAAATAAATATTAATCCTAAAAATTTCAAAGGGTCCCTATTGTCCTTTCTAAGGTATTTTTCTTGGATAATGGGGAGTTGTTGTAATACTACAATACACTATAGAAAAGAAAAATCTACAAAAATATTTTCATTAAGAATTGAAAGAGTTAAATTCAAAATATGAGCAACATATTCAGGAATTAAGGCAAATGCATGAGAATCAAAATCACATTTTGATGGAAGAAGCTTAAAGAAATTGTGAGATCATGACTATGACTTTGAAAGATAAACTTAATTCTCTTCAAAGCCAACTTAATCAAAATCAAGAAGCCACACAGAGCCTAAAAATTTTCAGAGAACAAGATTTTCATATTTGTCTGATTTTAAGGAAAAATCAATCAAGTTCTATAAAAATATGGATAAAATCTCAATATTTTATCGAGAGATTAAAAGTTTAAACGGAAATATTGATTCATTAATAGAAGAAGAAAAATCCATTTTAAAAATTTTATGTATATTCTTGAATGGGAGAAGTAATTTCAATCTGATGAAATCCAAAAAGTTTCAGAAACAGATAATAGATTGATGCTTGCATCTTTCTACCGTAGGGAATATGAAGACAGAGAAATTAGAGAATGGATAAAAATTGCACAAGGGAAATGCTTGACAATCTCGGAGAAAGGGACTGATTTTATTGACAGGTTCGAAGCCATTAAAATAATTTGTTCTAGGGTAATTAAAACAACCAACAGAGGACATTTTCACCAAAGATCATGTAGAAATCAAAAGGATTAAGGTCTGGAAGAAACAAACTTTCTAGAAAATTCTACAACTTCCTTTTGAGAAAATCAAGCTTATTGCTAAATTTGAAATCAAAGATTAGAAAATAGAGAAGAAGGTCCAAGGTTTAATTAGCTTCCAAATCAACATAAATCAACTTCCTTATTTTCACTTCTCGGATGTCTTCCAAGTGTATTCACAATGGGTGAAGTATATCGAGGTTCATGCATCTCATCTATTTCTCAATATTAACTATGAAGATTTTGATGACGAGGAGAAATTACCTACTTCTCAGGGAGATATCAGTTCAATAGAGATAAAATTTATATTTTTAGAATTAGACATTTAATTTTCAAAAAATATTTTGATTTTATTATTATAAGACTTATCTTATTTTTTGAAACACACCCTATTTTTTAAATATTTATAGAACCTCTTGCATTGGTGTAAGGGGTCCAGAAATTATGAAGGCTACAAACTTCTATTTTTGAATCAATTTTGAAGTATCAAACTCTTTTGAAGACAAGTTTAAGTTTTAATGTGTGATGAGCTATGAGATTTATGTTTGGACATCATTTTAATTACTTAATGGAAGCCTTTGGTATTTCTCTTCAAATTTTTCTATTTAATTCCGAATGAATATTTGATTTTCTAGTTAAACATGTTGATCAGTGGTTGTCATTGATGTCAATCCAAGCAACACCAGGGGCTACCCCGATCTGGCATGGGAATTTTGACCTACAAAATTACAATATTCCGAGTCAAGGATATTTTTGATGGTTTCTACTTTTTGAGATGTTTCTGTTGATATATGGCATGCCACGTAATTCTTTGCGGTTTGAGAGATATTCATGTTTGAAGTTAGTAACCCTAGTTAGTGGAATAAAACCCCATGGGGTTGTGGCATGACACTAATCATTGGTTGTGGTCATTTAATAGTCAATAGTTTATAATTTTTAAGCTCCTAAAATCCCTCCCACGTTCACTTGTTGAAGTCCCTCTCAACCTAAGCATTTATATAAATTGTGATTGTCATATCCTTCTCATGTAGGGATTTTGCTACTTGAAACATGTCATCGTGGAATTTTCACTATAAATTTTATTATACAAAGGTTCAGAAGCTGAAATTTTTATGAGTCGAAGCCAAAATCCTTAGGAAGCTTGTGTAAAAATTTCAGATCATGGTGCGCAATATTTTCGGATATATGATCTGTGGAAGTTAGGGTTTTTGTAGGCTCTTGAACTTCATCTCAAAGAGGTGACCTAGGGAATATCATCATATCTCTCTCTCTCTGAGTATCAGATTGGAATTTTGTAAAAAGTGGCGGATATTGTATAGACTGTAGTTTTATGTGTATCAATTTTAGAGCCAGATGAGGAAACATTGACACGTGGCACGCCGTACAAGTTCTCTCTACTGAACCAGTCCATAATTAGGTCATTGTGAGAGATTGAGCATAACTTTGTCTTGAAGAATCCAAATTGGGTCAGACATGTGGCATTGGAAAGAAGACTCAGAGGACTACTACATGACCGAAAATAACATATTGGGGATCTGAAATAATAGAGATACACCCGATTCAATATCAAGCTCCTAGAAGGAAATAAAAATCTAGATCATGTGCTATCAAGGGCTGCAAAGGACCAGACTTTCTAGGGAAACAAAGCAAAGAAAGGTGCAACAGAGGTAAGCTCCAGGTAAGTGTATTATATATATGCATGTTCATCTCTTAATTGCATTAGGTTCTTTGCATTCTATTTTTTTTTTTTTTAGCACTGACATATGCTCTTCAGGATGAGGTAAGTTTTGCTATTATCATGTCATGGGTATTTCCTTGAAGACTTTTTGCAGGTATTATATCTTCATCAAGATAAGACTCAATGCATAATCTAATGTTCTAAAGAGTGAGAAAGGGTAGCATGACAAGCAGCAAGAAGTTCACCACATGAAGTCTTCACGTGGGCATCACTGCATACAATCATTGTAAAGGTATCATTGTACTGAGTCATTATAAAAGCATCATTGTAAAATTTATACAACTGTCTATCTGCCAAGAATTGAAGAGGCAGTGTCAGGAGGTCTATTATCATCATTAGGTATTTGTGTCATAGTTGGGGTTATGGTCTAGTCTGTCTTCTTCTTCTACATCATTCTATATCATTGTAAAGTGGACCATTTTCCTTGGTACGTGAGTCCTTTCTTCTTTTATTCTTCTACAGGGTGGTAGGGTGGTGCTAGGCTAGTGCATGAAGTCACCAACAGGTTCAAGCCTGTGAAAACTTCAGGGTGGTAGGGTGGTGGTAAGGTGAGTTGTAGCTCATTGGGTGTTGGGGCATCCGTTCAGTTGACTACTAAAGAATCTCGGGCGTTGGAGCGTCCATCCAGTGGGAGCTAGAGAAGAATTCTTTTCTAGATTCTAGGAATTTGGAGCTTTCTTTTCAATTGGAGTTGGATATTAAAGAATTATTAGAAAAAAATTCAGGTGGTTTTTGTCCCGGAGGGGGTTTCCACCTTAAAAACTTTGTGCATTTGTGTTCCTTTTGTTTACTGTTATCATTGTACAAACACTTATAATAATTGAAGATTAAATAATGCTCTAAAATATTAATAATAATACTAATTGAAAGCAATACTGATTCACCCCCCTCTCAGGATTTCCAACAATTGGTATCAAAGTTTGGTTCCTTCAGTAGCAGTTTAATAGTTGGAAGGAGGTCATGGAGCATACCAAGAATGGTGTACCTCTATTCAATGAAAATAATTATGCACTCTGGAAAGGAATAATGAAGGTTTATCTCTTGGCGCAAGGTTACGAAGTATGAGACACTGTTCAAAATGGCTTTACACCAACCGTGGATGAACAAGGTAAGAATAATTTGGTAAATGATGCAAAAGAAAATAATATTATTATCAGTGGAGTTATTGAATCTGCTTATCATAATGTATTGGGTTGTAAAACTGCCAAAAATGTATGGGACAAGCTTGAGAATATATATGCAGGTGACTCAAATGTCAAAGAAGCAAAGCTTCAAATCTATAGAGCAAAATTTGAGCAACTCAGAATGAAAGAAGATGGCAACATCGCTGCATACTTCCAACACGTTGATGAAATAACCAACACTCTGGAAGGATTGGGAGAGCTTGTTGATGAGAAGACTATTATACGAAATATTCTTAGAACGTTACCAGGGAGATTCAACCCAAAGGTATCAATCTTAGAATACAGTGCAAATCTGGACAAACTCAACAAAGAGGAATTACATGGAGTTCTCATAGCATATGAAATGAGACTTGATGAATGTTGTGTAACCAACTCCAAAAAGAGAAGAAAAGAGATATCAATGCCTTAGAAATGAGCCACTTCGAGGGGGCAACCTCCAATACATTACATAAATGAACAATTCTTGGATGATACAATTTACAAAACCTCCTTTCTATATATAGGAGTCCATGGGGCCATAATGTAATCCTAGTGGCCACAATGTAATCCTAGCCGACCTAACAATAATAATTTAAGGGCACAATAATAACAAAATGGGGGTTACAAGGGTACAATAATAACAATAAGGGGGTTACACTAACAAAAATAAGGGACTATACTAGTAATATAGGGACCTAACATGCCCCTCTCCTTCAAAAAGGTGTTGTCCTCAACACTTGAGTAGCTCTGGGTGCTTCTGTATAAAATTCTCATCCTCCCATGTAGAATCTTCAGTGGGTAAGTTCTTCCACTTGATGAGATACTCCGAAATTGATCGATTCCGTAGTTGTCGAGTTCTTGTTTCCGTGACCGCTTCAGGTTCCAATATGATTTTTCCTTCCTCATCAAGTTCTGGCAATATTGTTTGAACTGGAAGATTTTCACCTATAACCTTCTTTAAGCATGAAACATGGAAAACTCGATGCACTCGCGAAGAAGCAGGAAGCTCCAATTTGTATGCCATAGTACCAATATTTTGCAACACCTTGTAAGGACCATAGTACTTTGGCGATAATTTATTATCCTTCTTAGCTTGCTTGAGGGACATTTGTTTATATGGTTGTAGCCGTAAAAATACCCAATCTCATACATCAAAATTTCTCTCGCTGCGATGTTGATCTACTTGTTTTTTCATTCGATTTTGTGCCAAATTTAGGTTATCCTTTAAGAGTTGGAGAACTTCTTGCTGATGCTCGATGTGATCTTCCACTGCTTGACCCTTCGAATTTTCCTTTAAAGATGATGTGATTGATGGTGGATGATATCCATAAAGTGCCATAAATGGGGTCATTTTTGCTGCAGTATGGAAGGAAGTGTTATACCACCATTCAGTGAGAGGTAACCACTTGACCCATTGTGTTTGTTTATCAGATACAAACACACGAAGATATCCTTCCAAACATTTATTTACTATCTCAGTTTGACCATCAGATTGATGATGATAAGATGATCTATGAGCTAATTGAGTACCCAAACAAGAAAATAACTCCGTCCAAAAATTTCCCGTAAAAGTGGGATCTCTGTCACTCACAATAACCCTTGGGCTTCCATGTAGCTTTTAAATTCTGTCCACAAATGTAGTAGCAACTGTACTTGCTTTAAATGGATGAGATAATGCAAAAGTGTGCATACTTGGTAAGTCTATCAACTACCACCATGATGACATTCTTTCCTTCGGACTTAGGTAAACCTGTGATAAAATCCATTGAAATATCCTCCCAACGTTGACTTGGAATGGATAAAGTTTGTAGAAGTCCCGAGGTCTTAATTGTCTCCACTTTATTTTGCTGGCAAACCAAACATTCCGCCACAAACTTTTGAATATCAGATTTAAGGCCATCCCAAAAAAATTCTTTCTTCATCCTGTGGTAAGTTTTAAAAAATCCTGAGGGTCCTCCTAAAGGAGAAGTGTGCAATTCCATAAGAATCTTTTGTTTTAGTTGGGAATTCTTACAAAGATATAAGAGATCTTTGTACCATAAGGAATCATTTTTCCAACTAAATGTATCAGATGTACTAGGATCTTGCTGCAACTTTTGAATGAGTGTCCATACATCTTTGTCCTTCTTCCATTCATCTCTTGCTTTGGTTATCCAATCTGGTTGGACAATAGAAATGGCACAAAGAAATGCTTCGACCTCTTCATTCTTTCTTGAGAGTGCATCTGCAACAACATTAAGCTTTCCTTTTTGTAGATTATTTCAAAGTCATAACCCAACATCTTTGTGACCCATTTTTGCTGCTCTTCTGAAGATAGTCTTTGTTCCAAAAAGTGTTTAAGACTATCATGATCAGTTTTTTCCTTGAAGTGTCTTCCCATTAGGTAAGTTCGCCATTTCTTTAGTGCATGCAGTATTGCTAACATTTCCTTCTCATAAATAGGTTTCTGTAAATACTTTCCTTTGATTGGACGAATTTCAAAAGCAATGGGTCTTCCTTCCCGCATTAAAACAACACCAATTCCATTTCCTGAGGCATCACATTCCACAATAAAGGTTTTTGTGAAGTCTGGCGTAGCTAAGACCGGTGCTAAGCACATTGCCTCTTTAAGATGTTCAAAGGCCTTAGTTGCTTCAGGAGTCCATGAAAATGCATCTTTCTTCAATAATGTTGTTAGAGGTGCTGCTATTCTCCCATAATTCTTAACAAACTTGCGATAATACCCTGTTAACTAGAGAAATCCTCGCAACTGCTTTATGGTTGTGGGGACTTTCCATTCCTTAATGGATTTAATTTTGTTAGGGTCTACTTTAACACCCTCGTGAGATACAATATGACCCAGATATTCCACCTCTTGTACTCCAAAGAAACATTTGGATGTTTTTGCATATAATTGTTTCTCCCGCAATAGTTTGAGCACCCTGTCAACATGTTCAACATGATCCTTCCAAGACCTGCTGTAGATTAGTATATCATCAAAAAATACTAGCAAAATTTTTCTAAGGAAGGGTTTGAAAATGGAATTCATCAACCCTTGAAATGTAGAAGGTGCATTGGTAAGGCCAAAAGGCATGACCAAAAATTCATAATGACCCTCATGAGTTCGAAATGTTGTTTCTGGAATATCTTCAGTCTTCATTCTAATTTGATGATATCCTGAACGAAGATCCAACTTGGTAAAATAAATTGCTCCATGTAATTCATCCAATAATTCATCAATCACTGGAATGGGAAATTTGTCTTTAATGGTGAGCTTATTGAGCTCCCTATAATCCGGACACATTCGCCATGATCCATCCTTCTTGTGTACCAATACCACAGGAGTAGAGAAAGAACTTTGACTAGGTTGAATTATACCCGCCTTTAACATTTCTGCAATCATACGTTCAATTTCGCTCTTTTGGAAGTAAGGATATCTATAAGGCCTGATGTTTGGAGGAAAACTTCCTGAATCAAATGAATAGCATGATCATGATCACGAATAGGTGGGAGTCCTTTGGGAGTTTCAAACACCTTGGAATGATTGTCCAAGACTTGTTGGAGATCTGCAGAAATAGATGATTTTGATGTTGGAACTTCTAGTGAGCATAATTGTGCAATTACGCCTCGTTGTTCTTTCTTTGGAAGCTTTGTCATGACATTAGAGCTTATTATCCTTCCTGGCTTCCCTTCAATACCCCGTAATTCGACTTCCTTTCCTTCTGAAAAAAATTTCAAGAAAAGTTCTTGAAAATTAAAAGTTACCATCCCCAAAGATTGTAACCATTGTACTCCTAGTACAACATCAGCACCTCCCATAGGAATGGAAAGCATTGGACTAGTCAACACATATTCCCCCATGGTTAGTTTGATATTATGGCATTTTCTAGAGCAATTTATAGTTCCTCCATTTGCAACCATCACTTGACATTCTGGTGCTGGGTATAGGAAACAATTTAATTCCTTGGCTACCTTACAATGAATAAAATTATGGGTGCTACCTGAATCAATCAACACCATTACCTTTTTCTTCTTGATTTGTCCTTTTATCTTGAGAATTTGAGGAGTGGTAATTCCTGCCAGTGCATTACACGATATGGTCGGATTCATTTCTTCCTCTTCTGGGGCTGGTTCTTGGTGTATATCCTCTTCTTGTTCATTTTCTTCTTCCTCTTCACAATCTATGTAAAATAATTTCTTCGCAGCACACTTATGACCTTTAGTGTATTTGCCATCACAACTGTAGTAAAGCCCTTTTGCTCTTTTTTCTTCCAATTGTTGTGGTGTCAACCTTATAGGTTGTGGAAATCTAGGCATAGCCACACTTCCTTCTTTATAGAATTGAGTGGTAGGCTTCCTTGTTGCCATAATTTTACATTCAACCTTTCTTGCCAACCTCAATGCCTTCTCCAATGAATCAGGTTCCAGAACACGAACTTCATGTTGAATGTTATCCTTTAAAGTTCCTATGAAGAGATCAATCCTGTGTTCCTCTGGAATATCAGTTACCCTTATATTCAATTTTTGGAAGTCCTCAATGTGATGCCCCACTAAACCCTTTTGTTTGAGATTTATCAATTGGCTAAAGAAGGTGTTGCTCTTTGTATCCTCATAATGTGCTATCATTTCCTCCGTAAAAATTGACCAAGTGACAATTTTTTTACGGGAGCAAAGCCATCGATACCTTACAAATGTATTTTGTTCTAAATGTAAAGTTGCAATGCATACCTTTTGTGTGTTTTGCACGTTATGGAGATCAAAATATTGCTCCATCTGTAGTATTCATGTTACAGGATCCTTTCCATCAAACTTTCTCATATCCATTTTTGGAATATGGTGGTTCTTCCCGCCAACATTAGAGTTTATGAAATCACGATTAACATTTATTTTGTTCTCATCATGAGGTTCTTCTACTATCTTTTCACCATTAGGAAACATTTCTTGTATCAACTTTGTCAAACCTTCGATGTCTGTTTTGAGATCATTCTTCATGTTTTCCATGTTGTCTTTCTTGTCTGCTTCCATGCCATCCATATTAGCTTCCATGCCATCCATCTTAGCTTCCACGCCATCTATCTTAGCTTCCACGCCTTTCTTCAAACCATCCATCTTCACTTCCATTTCATTTTTTGTTGCTCTTTGCGAGAGTGAAATTTGTTGCACTTGCTCTTGTAATTTTGATAGATCGTGTTGCAATTCTTCATCTTCATGAGTCATATTAGAGCCTTATGAAGGCTTAATGGGTGTTGAATTATTTTTACAGGGCATCTTTTAGAACCCAATACTGCTATATATTCTACAATATGCTCTTGGAATCAATTCAAATTGATTCTTCAAAGAAGACTCGTGCAATCTGGAAAGAAAAAAATATACACACCTTTTTCTTGATTTTGAGGAACGCGATATTGAATTTGGATTATCTCTATGATTGCAGCACTTCAATATTTGAATTTTGGTATCAACATAGCTCTCTGAATTATCTTTCGAATGCCATAGGTCTGACCTGATTTGGATTCTTCAAGACAAATTTGTGTCCAATCTCCCACAATGACCTAATTTTGGACTGGTTCATTAGAGCGAAATTGTACGAATTGCCACGTGTCACTGTTTCGTCCTTTGTCTCTGAAATTGATAGCCAAGAAATTAAATTTTGTGTACTTGTGACCACTTTTTACGGCACTCCAATCCGATGCCCAGAGAGAGAGTTATTGAACTTTTCCCACGATCACCTCTTTGAGATGAAATTCAGGAGCCTGAAAAAGCACTACATTCCACAGATCATATCTCCCAAAATATTGCGAACCAAGCTCTGAATTTTTTTGAAGCATTTCCTCAGGATTTCAGCTTCGCACCATATGAATTTCAGATTTTGAATCTTCGTAGAAAAAATTTTATAGTGAAAATTCCACGATGACCTGTTTAGGAACCTGAAAAAAGACCTAACTTCCACAGATGATATCTCCGAAAATATTGCGAACAAAGCTCTGAAATTTTTAGAAAATATTCCTCAGGATTTCGGCTTCGCACCCTAAAAATTTCAGATTCTGAAACTTCGTAGAAAAACAGTTATAGCAAAAATTCCACGATGACCTGTTTGGAGTAGCGAAACCCTAGAATCCAAACCTCTGATACCAAATGTTGTGTAACCAGCTCCAAAAAGAGAAGAAAAGAGATATCAATGCCTTAGAAATGAGCCACTTCAAGAGGGCAACCGCCAATACATTACATAAATGAACAATTCTTGGATGATACAATTTACAAAACCTCCTTTCTATATATAGGAGTCCATGGGGCCATAATGTAATCCTAGCGGGCCACAATGTAATCCTAGCCGACCTAACAATAATAATTTAAGGGAACAATAATAACAAAATGGGGGTTACAAGGGTACAATAATAACAATAAGGGGGTTACACTAACAACAATAAGGGACTATACTAGTAATATAGGGACCTAACAATGAAGAAGAGGGTACTTCACATCTAGAAACCACATTCATTGCATCTAATAAAACCAATAAGGAAAAACAACCTTCTAAGGAAAATACCTGCACCTACAAGTGTGAAGAAAAGGAAGATGCTGAAGAAGGTCTTTCAGATGGAGAATATGCTTACTTTACGAGAAAACTAAAATTTTGCAAGGGAAAATTCAAAGGTAAACTTCCATTGATATGTTTCGGTTGTGGTGAGGTTGGGAATTTCGCAACAAAATGTCTGAACAGAAGTGATGGAAACTCAAAAGGAAAGAAAAGCTTTAAGAAATTCAACAAGCAAGGCAAAAAGAAAGGATTCAAAAAGAACTTTCTCTCTAAAGAAGATAGCTCATCATCCGATGAAGACAGTGACAGTGAAGAAGAAGCCAATGAGAGAGTACTTTTTATGGCTAAACACAATAAACAAGAGGTATCAAACAATGAAGAAGAAGGGTTGACCATAGAAGAATTTTCTAAGGAAGCAATCAGGCTTATAAAAGAGCTCAAGGTTGAGAAGATTCGTTCCAATACTCTTGAAGAACAAGTTCAAGGTCTCAAAATTAAAGTTGAAGGACACAAATGTATTGAAGAGTCACTTCAAAAGAAGTTGGAAGAAAGAAACCAAGAAAGGGAAGCATTAGAAGCCGAAGTAGTCTCCCTGCGTAAGGAAGTGAAGAAGGAAAAAACTATCCAAAACTATGCCAAAAACTGAAGGGCATTGGAAGAACTCATCAACAATCAACGATCTTACAATGACAGAATTAGCCTCAATTACAAAGAAGAAGAAGCAGAACCTTCTACAACAAAATACAATGAACCTATGATATATGACATGCATGTAGACTTCATTTGGACAAGATTCGGAAGAACAACCTTGGAAGACAATTCCTCGACGAATATTTCCATCCAGGTACCAACATTTTTTTCATGGCTATTGTTATTCATGTGGAAAATTTGGTCATAAAGCTATAGAATGTCGCACGTACCCTAGGAACCAATACAATTCCAGGAGATCTGTCAAATATGAACCTCCCAGGGCTCAACAAAATATCAATAGATTTGAATATTTAAGAAATAATATGGAATGTTACAAATGTCAAAACTTTGGACACATAGCCAGAGATTGAAAACTTGAAAATCCTCTAGAAGAATCTTTGAAGCCATCGAATGAACGGACATGGAAAAATAAGAAGGCTTATAATTGTGCTCTCGCTCTCAAGGCTCAAAACAATAAAGATGCGTGGTATGTTGATAACGGTTGCTCAACGCATATTTCTAGAGATAGAAATAAATTTGTATCTCTAAAAGAGAAGAAGGATGGAACCATATCCTTTGGAAATGATGGACCTTCAAATGTTATAGGATCAGGTACCGTCACTCTCGGAAGCAAATATGTTCTAGCCAAGAATGTTCTATTGGTTTAAAACATGAATCACAATCTGCTCGGTGTTGGACAAATGTGTGATCAAGGACACACAATGTTATTCAACAAATCAGTAAAGGTAGGTATGGTAAACTTGTGGCTACAACAAGTCGAGCTCCAAACGACATATATGTTCTGGATGAAGCAACTAAAGCATGTCTACTAGCTAAAGAAGATGAAAGCTGGTTATGGCACAAAAAAATGGGTCACGTAAACTTTGAAAATCTTGTCAGGATAAGCAAAAAGGAAGCAATTTGAGAAATGCTGAAAACCTCAAAACCTTCCAACACACTATGTGAGGCTTGTCGGCATGGCAAGCAGACAAAAGTTAAATTTAAAACAAAAGAACACTTTGCATCACATCCATTGAAATTGATACATACTGATCTATGTGGTCCTGTGAGAACAAAAGGCTTAGATGAAGAATTATATATCATGTTAATGATATATGACTATAACAAAATGACAACCATCATTTTCCTAAAGAAAAAATCTGAAGCATTTGAGTGCTTAAAGATCTACAAGGATTTGGTTGAAAATGAAATTGATTTGAAAATAAAATGTCTAAGATCAGATAATGGCAGAGAATTCACTTCCAAATTATTTCAGTAATAATGTGATGAAAATGGAATAAAAAGAGAATTTTCAACAACATGAACACCTTAGCAAAATGGAGCTTCTAAAAGAAAGAACATAACTGTACAGGAGATGGGTAGAACAATGTTGAAGGACTCAAAATTGGATGAAAAATTTTGGGTTCAAACAATTGATACGACAGTCTTCATTATCAACCAAAGTCTTCTCAGAAATAATCGCAACAAGACCCCATATGAATTATGGAAAGGAAAACCAAATACTGTAAAATATTTCAGAATCTTCGGAAGAAAATGTTATATCAAAAGAGAAGATCAAAAGTTGGCTAAGTTTGAATCATGTGTTGATGAAGGTATATTTGTTGGTTACTCATGCAAAATAAAGGCCTATAAATGCTATAATCTAAGACGAAAACAGATAGTGGAGAGCATAAATGTTACATTTGATGAAGATGGTGTTCTAATGAATAATGACAAGGATCTAGAATCTTTGAAACTTGAGGCAGAGGCTGAAAAAGACAGAGAAAATTCTAGAACAAGAAGAAACTATCAACCAGAAAGAAGTAAATAATGATCATCAAGATATACCAGAACAACAACAAGAAGCTCCTCCAAAGAGAACAAAAGAAAGGATTCAAAAGAACCATCCATCAAATCAAATCATTGGTGACATAAATGAAGGTTGACAGCTTCATTCATCACGACAAGCTCACATTACTTTTCTAGCAACATTAAAAGCCTAGTAGTTTTGAGGAAGCCAACCAGAATGAACATTGGGTAACAACTATGAATGAAGAATTGGATCAAATCGAGAAGAATAACACCTGGGAATTAGTTCCATGACCAAAAGATAAAAATGTCATTGGGACTAAATGGGTGTTCAAGAACAAATTGAATGAAGATGGAAAAGTTACCAGAAACAAAGCAAGATTGGTTTGCAAAGGCTATACACAAGTGGAAGGAATTAATTTTGACGAACATTTGCACCAGTTGCAAGAATAGAAGCCATCCGAATGTTTCTCACCTATGCATGTTAAAGAAAAATTGAAGTCTACCAAATGGATGTTAAGTCAACATTTCTGAATGGCGAATTAGAAGAAGAAGTTTACATCGAACAACTTGAATGTTTTCTACTATCAGAAAAAGAAGACTATGTTTGTAGGTTAAAGAAGACTCTATATGGTCTCAAGCAAGCTCCCAGAGCATGGTATGCTCGTCTTGATGGATATCTACGTCAACAAGGGTCCAAGAAAGGTATTGCTAATAGAAATATTTATGTACAAATAGATAAACATAATTTAATAATCGTTGAGGTATATGTGGATGATATAATATTTGGTAGCGATGATGATCGACTAAGTAGCTACAAAGATGCAAAGTGAGTTCAAGATGTCTTTAGTTGGTGAGCTAACATACTTCTAAGGGCTTCAAATATCTCAGCAAGTGAAAGGAATATTTATATTTCAAGCCAAGCACATCAAGGAAATGCTCAAGAAATTCAAAACGGAAGATTGCAAACCTGCCCTTACTCCAATGGTAACAGGTTGCAAATTGAGCATAGACGACTCATCTAATGATGTGGATCAGAGGTTGTACAAATCTATGATTGGTAGTCTTATATATGTAACATCCTCTTGGCTAGATGTTATGCAAGCAGTTGGACAAGTAGCAAGATTCCAAGAAGCACCAAAAGAATCACATATTATTTTCATCAAAAGAATTCTTTGATATCTAAAGGGCACAACAGAATATGGCTTGTGGTATCCCAAGGGTAAAAATCTCATTATTCAAGCCTTTACAGATGCAGATTAGGCAGGAAGCATTTATGATCGTAAGAGTACTAGTGGAGCAACATTCTATCTAGGTGGTTGTCTCGTATCATGGTTGAGCAAAAAGAAAACCTCAATCTCATTATCTACAATGGAAGCAGAATAAATTGCAGTGGCAGCTTGTTGTACTCAAGTCCTTTGGATGAAAAAAACTTTGCAAGATCTTCAAGTACAATTCAGTGAGCCTATTCCCATCTTCTGTGATAGCACCAGTGCCATCATCATCTCCAAGAATTCTTTCATGCATTCAAAAACAAAACACATTCCGATCAAATATCATTTTGTTAGAGAACAAGTCGCTGCAAAGAATATCAAACTTGAATATGTTGGTAAAAAATAAAAAATCGCTGATATATTCACTAAACATTTACCTCGTGAAGCATTTGAATATCTTCACCAGAAGCTTGGGATTCTCCTAAGTTCTCAGTAGATTTTCCTTATTCAGAAAATAAAGGGGGAGTGGAAGTGTGTATAGGTCCACAGGATGGTTATGTGTTAGGGGGAGTTACCCTTTGCAATTGATGTCAAAGGGGGAGAGAATGTTGTAGAAAGAGGTGTCATGATTGCAGGGGGAGTACTTGTGTTGCCATCAATGCCAAAGGGGGAGATTGTTGATCAGTGGTTGTCATTGATGTCAACCCAATAAGCACAAGGGGCTACCCCAATATTGCATGGGAATTTTGACCTACCAAATTACTATATTTTGAGTCAATGATATTTTTTATGGTTTCTAATTTTTGCGATGTTTCTGTTGATATATGGCACACCACGTAATTCTTCACGGTTTGAGAGATATTCATGTTTGAAGTTAGTAACCCCAGTTAGTGGGCTAAAACCCACGGGGTTGTGGCATGACACTAATCATTGATAGTGGTCATTGAATAGTCAATAATTAATAATTTTTAAGCTCCTAAAATCCCTCCCACGTGCACTTTTTGAAGTCCCTCTCAACCTAAGCATTTATATAAATTGTGATCCTCATATCCTCCTCATGTAAGGATTTCACTACTTGAAACATGCCATTGTGGAATTTTAGCTATAAATTTTTTTTCTACGAAGGTTCAGAAGCTGAAATTTTTATGAGGCGAAGAAAAAATCCTGAGGAAACTCGTGTAAAAATTTCAGATCATGGTACGCAATATTTTCGGAGATATGATCTGTGGAAGTTAGGGTTTTTGTAGGCTCCTGAACTTCATCTCAAAGAGGTGACCTTGGGAAAATTGTCATAACTCTCTCTCTGAGTATCGGATTGGAATTTTGTAAAAAGTGGTAGATAGTGCACGAACTGTAGTTTTCTGTATATCAATTTCAGAGCTGAATGAGGAAACGGTGACACATGGCACGCCGTACAAGTTCGCTCCACTGAACCAGTCCATAATTAGGTCATTGTGAGAGATTGGGAATAACTTTGTCTTGAAGAATCCAAATTGGGTTAGACTTGTGGCATTTGAAAAAAGACTCAAAGGGCTAATACATGAATAGAAATCACATATTGGGGATCTGAAATAATAGAGATACACCAGATTCAATATCGAGCTCCTAGAAGGAAATAAAAATCTAGATCATGTGCTGTCAAGGGATGCAAAGGACCAGAATTTATAGGGCAGCAAAGCAAAGCAAGGTGAAACAGAGGTAAGCTCTAGGTAAATATATTCTATATATGCATGTCCATCTCTTAATTGCATTAGGTTCTTTGTATTATCATTTGTTTTTTTTTGTTTAGCAATGACATATGCTCTGCAGGGTGAGGTAAGTTTTGCTATTATCATGTCATGGGTATTTCCTTGAAGACTTTTTGCAGGTACTATATATTCATCAAGATAAGAATCAATGCATGATCTAATGTTTTGAAGAGTGAGAAAGGGTAGCATGAAAAGAGCAACAATCAAGGTGCAGAACAACAAGAAGAAGTTTGTTGTCGTTCCTAGAGACAGCCTTGAGTTGTGAAAGACTAGTGCCTAGGATATATTTATATAGCAAGGAGCATATGGTATAACAGGGGGAGTTATCAACAAAAGGCTCTCATGCTATCTCCTAAAAATAAGAAATATTAATTTGAATGGGATCAAAACCTTCATAAACTTGACACAGGGAAAGAAATACTGCAGAGGCAATATGTGAGGAACCCTAATACAAATGCATCAGACAGTTCAAAGGAAGCTTACTGTAAAGAGGGCCAGTTCAAAAATGCCTCACAGAAATAGATAATCAAAAGGTGCTTACTGTGTAAGCAAGATGTAAGATGATACTAACTGTCATTGATATGGATATCCAGATACACAATACCACCATGTAATGGGCTTACCAATTTAAGAATCCATACATGACAATAGTGTTTTAAAATTAACCTCCCAAAGAAGCTAATATAGAAGAAATATGGTTGAAATGAAAAGTGAAACAATATATCATGCCTGAGCCATATTTAAATCGCTTGACTAATTCGAGCATGGGTATCAACTAGGATAAATCCATACCAAAAACCAGTGAGCCACTCGCATTCCAGAACATGATACAAGAAAGGCGGATGAAACGAAATGAAAAATTAAGCTAACACATAAAGGGAGAAGTTACAAACTGTGAGACACCAAAGACCAGAATCCTCATTAAAGATGGAACTCCTCCTCACTGAAACCCAACGGGCTCTGTGCATTCATATAAAAGTTCGACAAAAATGCATACAAAATCCTCTTACTGCCTAATTTTCTGAAAATATGGAACCCTCAATAATCTGCTCTTGGGGAGTTTTATAGAGGAAAAATAAAACTTAGTAAAGGAAATGGATGATGAAAATTTAATTTGCCTCATTAAGACATGATGGTGGAAACGTGCACGCCCATACTGCTTGATGACTCTGTAGTGCTGTATGTACTCTGTGGCCTCCTTTCTGAAATAAATGCACTGAGTGGAAGTCTCTTCAGGAACACGGTAGAGAAATAAAAACCACATGGGCAGTTCGTCCTTCCCTGGAAAGAAAATTCTACTGAAATGAAACCTTGAGGGTATTGTTTTCTGTGCATGGACTCTCTGAGTGATCTACAGGGTCTTCAATCTAGCATTCTGCCTTCAAATGGCTAGGTTAAGGCTCAAAAATCTTCAATTATACGCCTTTAACTCTCTGCCTTTCACTGATACTCTCTGTCTGCAATATGAATGTCTCTGATCGCGAAATCTGCGCTTTGAATGACTCTGGAGGGTTTGACAGAGTTTAACCCTACTTCTTTAATGAAGGTCATGTCGTAACAACTTCCTAGGCCTTTCTCCATAATTCTAGCCTCTAAAAAAAAAATGGTCCTTTCTGGTGCTCTCTGTTATTGTAATTGGGACTGTGAATCATGGTTGTTTACCGCCGCTCGTACCCTGCAAAACACGCAAAATCGTCAAGAAAACAAATGCATGGGAAAGTGGATGCAGCGGGGATAGCGAGGATGACAGCGCAACATGGTGAAATGGTGGAAAAATGGCCTGGTAAAGGTTGGAGGGATGCAGAAAATTTAAACGCAAACGATGGACATTTGACCTTCGAATGGAAATAAATGAGGGGCAGAAGAAAATGTGACAAAACTCGTGGACGGATGACGGGGCGGAAGGCACGTGTCGATGGCGAGCAGGCAAGTAATCTGGACCGTCCGATCTTAGGAGGAGATCGACGGCTGAGAGCACGTCGGAGAGCGACAAAAGGTGGGCTAGGGGCACTGTTTGCCGAGTTTATCCCCCGAGCATCTCGGCGGCGCGATCACCGTCGGATGGCACGCCCTAGATCGGACGGCGCACAATGATATCACGCTAGGTTTGTGGACGAATGTTAATGCACGATGGAGGGCGGTTTATGAATAGTGCGCGGGGCCACATGTCATGCGATGAGTGGAATCGCTCCGAAACGAGAAATACTGCCTACCCCTCGAAAGGTGGTGCGATAGATACCGCTGGTTTCTACACAGTGTTTTGGTGCGAGGACCACCAGGGCGGATGAATATGGACCGTTGATTTGGTGAGTTAAATGGATGGTTGTGATGCAATCGGGCGGTGAAAGGGGGTGGGGACTACGGGCGTGATGGGATTGCGAAGGCCGTCGGATGGTCGGGAAATCAACGGTTAGAAACGCTCCCGATAACCAAATGCGCTAAGCGCTTTTCGGGCTAGTGCCTAGTTTCGGCGCTCGGGACATGTGGGGAAAAGGTCAAGGGAGCTGGCCTGAAGGGGGCTAAGACCCATATATGTCCAAATGTGGGTTTTCAACCCTTTTCAATGCAATTTGAGGCCAGAAACGGGTAACGATAGGGGAAAGAAGGGGAATTTAAACCACACCAGGTGTGTGTTTGTGATTTAAAGGGGATTTTGGGAGGATTTAGAAGGTAAAAAGGGGGATTTGGGGGTAAGAAAGGGGGACTTTGACAAAGGGAAAAATGGATGAAATGGACAATTCTGCAAGGGTACCAGGGGAAAATGAAGGCCTTTAGGAGCACATTTTTTTGCAATCAGAGAGGATTTATAATGGGAATCAGCAGGGGGGATTTCATCAAAGGAAAAAGGGCATAAAGGGACTTCAAGGATGATGTGTTTTCAGCAGGAATGCATTCCTTGAAAGTTCAGAGACAATTTGACCCCTTGTTTGCTTGTCAAAAATTAATAGGGGGCTAACATGATCAACAAAGTTCACCACATGAAGTCTTCACGTGGGCAACACTGCATACAGTCATTGTAAAGGTATCATTATACTGAGTCATTGTAAAAGCATCATTGTAAAATTTGTACAAGTGTCTATCTGCCAAGAATTGAAGAGGCAATTTCGGGCAGGAAAAATTTTAAGGACGGAAAATTATCTTGAATTTTAAAAAAATGGCAAATCTCACTAGTCCCTAATATGCAAACTATAAAATGTTTATTGCTCTATTTGTAAAATTATTAAAATTTATATTGATATTATATATACTGTCTATATAATGTTGGCGATTTTTAACGTAAAATAATTTTATATTGTAAAATTTGGGTGAATTATTTTTATAAAAAAATGGAAATTGGCGAATATTTTTTTGGAAAAACCATGGAAAATTAGCCCACTTGCGAATATTAGCCCCTAAAATTTTCCATGGTTTTGGGAGGTCTAGGATCATCATTAGGAATTTGTGTAATAGTTGGGGTTGTTATCACTCTATAATTTATAAGATTGGCAAGACTAAATTATAAAGAACAACATCAAAACCACTTGAAGCCTAGGATGTAGCCCTCCTAGACTAAGAGAGGGATCTCTCTATAAGATTTAGATTTGTTTTGAGCTTTCTGATATTAGGCTAGTTAAATTGATTGTGAGGGTTGTTTTGTTTGATTGTTCGTGGTTGGATTTAATGGGTTTCACTAAACAGTTTCCATTGGGCTATGGAGTCGAAATGGGTTGGGTAAATGCATCAAATTCCAGAACGAAAGAAAGGCAAGCTAGCTGTGAACACTGGTGTTTATAAATGAATGGAATTATGAGATGGAGAAAAGTGCCTTAAATAATGACTTTAGAGAAACTAAGAATTCTTAAACCATACATCAGAGGAAAACATTAAAATTGTAAAAACAGTTAGAATTAAGGTACTGTAAACAGTAAATCTTAATCTAACCTTCCTGTTTTACAATTAGAATTTTAAATGACATACATGGAAAGATTACTGTGGGAAAACATTAAACATGAATAAGGAAGAACATCACCAGGACAACACAACTCATGAATCTTGCAGACTGATTTCTTTATTGATGCTCCAACTCATAAAATTACAAGTACTTGCAATGAAAAGTGCTTACAAAACCAGCGTCCAAACCCTATTAGTGAATAAAAAGTTACATTTAAACTACTTGCAACTGATTACCATTTTTAGAAGGGTAATTAGTTTTTTTATTACACAGTAACTGAAATTCAGCCTGTGCGTCTCAGGCATGGATGCGTTGTGACAGTTTTTTAACAAGTCTCTAAAGTCACTACGAATCATCATTGAGTGTAACGGGCCTTTAACGGATGTCTAGAATCCTTGCGAAGCTGTTATTTAGTGCTATAGTAGCCTGCTGTGATGGAAAATTTTATACTGTTGTGCTGTTCTGATACACTGGATCTGCTGACATAGATATTTCGCTGAGCTGCCTGTGTTGTCACCCTTTTGAGTAGTCATCCTCCCTGGAGTCTACATAGATTTTACCACTTCTCTGAAGTTGGAATCTTAGTTCTGTTAGACTTTCTGTAGACTTCATCAGTCTCGGTGTACTTCACAAATGTTGGCCTCAAATGGAAAATGTGCTTAATCTCATGCTGTATGAAGACATCATTGCTGATAACTTCATAAAATTCTTTCCCTGACATAGTGTTCTTCATGCTTGTATGCTTGGATATGTCTTTCGAAATCTCTGTGAGCCTTTTCACATAGTCTCTCCTAGGCATCAACTTATCATTGACGACAAACAAGGAAGGAAATCCATTTTTTTTTAGTGGCTCAATCCTATTGAAAAATCTGCTTACCCCAATCTCTAACTGATGGGATCTTTCCTCTAGCTATGTAACCAGACTCTTTTTGTTCAACACCCTTTTTACCTCAAGTATATTCATTGTCTTTTCTGCCACCTCTAATTGTTACAATTCCTGACTATTATAATTCAGAAATCTAATGATGTTGTTGGAAGTTTGGGGCTTATCTCCAAATTCATCATTTTCTTTTCTGATGGCAACTTTCACTGATTTGATTAGATCCCTCTGTTAAAAAATAATTTGTATTGATGGCCATATATCATTAACAGATTCAATTATATCTAGCCAAACAATTTCTTTAACTCTTCTTACCATGCTTCCAATTGAGGACTCCTGGAGAGACTTCTGTAAACCTTTGTTTAACTTCTTGTTGATCTGCAACTTTGTGGCATGTGCTGAATCTTTCCTTTTAAACTGCTCTTGTAGGTCGCTGAGTTGATTTTGGAGCTTTTTAATTTCTACTGTCTGTAAGGACATGTTCTCCATATCTTTAGCTAATTGCTCAGTGCCTTCACCTGATGTACCTGTTGTTGATGCAGATGCTGGAATCACTGTAAGAGGGACTTCCTGTAGTGGAATCATGGCCTTAGTTGCTTCTTTTGTTGTTCCCTTCACTGCATCCCTAATTTATTTCTGTCTTTCCTTTATCATTTTCTCCATCTCACTCTCCATTTTCTTACGTTTCTCTACTTGTTCCACGATCAATTGTAGCATCTATGCTTTTTGTGTTTCATTTGGTTCTATCTCCTTAGCCATAGGATCTTCTGTCACTGGCATCTTGAGCTATCTATGTCCCTTTTCCTGTATTTTATAATGTCTGCATTCTTTCTCCTTACCAGTGCTTCTGCCACAACTAGGTTTGATGGATCATACCCAATTTGCATTACTAATTCTTCCAGGGATTTAATCTTTGTATCTGTGGCCATGGAAGAGATCCTTTCCATCTTCAGCTGCGACTGTGCATTGGACAAAGTAACTTGTAACTTTGAGAGGCTCATAGATGTACTCGTCAAAGTGGAGGAGATCATCTCTCCTATCTGCTTATGCATCTGCATTTTGTCAATTAGATGAATGCTCTTTTTATCAAACTCAAAAGATGTCATCTTGTAGTCTGCTGCACCTTTGGGTTGAGGACTTTGTGCTTCCAAGAATGCCATCCTCATTCTCCCCTTCTCAGAATCAAATGCTGATAGAAGTCTACTCTAGGAGCTGGCTTGCTTGTTTCCAAAAGTGGTTATATGTGCTAGTCTTTAGAATCTCGTTCCTTATTTTGATTTCTTTGAATGTTTCATAGATATCTTGCTCTTCTTGTCCTGCAATGGATGTAGGAGTCTTCACATTCTGTTGTTGGAAATTCACAATGGCAGAGGATGTTGAGAAAATTGTTTGGCCACCTGGTGAATCTCTGATTGTGATGACTGTTTGTTGGTCCTTCTCACTACCTTGGTCACAGTTCATGCAAAATCTACCCCTTTTCCTGTATTTCATTTTAAATTCTTTGGTGGAGGAATCAATTTTCGTGTTAGTTTGATCCTCCCTGGTCCTCTTGCTTCCTATCTCATTTTCAGGCTCTTTTCCTTTGCCATCTTGTGCTCCTACAACCTTTCTTTCTTGTGGAGTGGGTGTTTGAATTCCTAAAGTAGAGATGCCATGCTCTTTTGCCTCCTGGAGTGTGTCTGCCACCCAGTTTTCTTGGTTCATGTACTTTTCTATTTCCAATATGTGGGTATGAATGTAGGGTGTGGACTTGTTCTCCACCCTCTTCTTGGAGATGATCCCCTTTGGATCATTGGACCAGGTGAAGCTATGTGTGAACTTCATCCCCTTCAACATTTTATCTGCCTCATCCCCTGCTACTTTGTTGTTGTAAATAAATGGAACAATTTGTGATTTGATCCTGAATCGTGAATTCTTCTTGGCAAAGATAAAATGCACCTCATCTGCATTTATCATTTGTATGATATATTCTAGTGCAAATATTCTCATAGAGAGGTACTTGCGCAATTTGTGTGGAGCCAATTCACTGCCATAAACTCTGATCTCTGTGTAGTTTTGGTAGAGGTACCAATCAACTATCCTAATCTGATATGTCAACTGCATCACCTTCTTGATTTCCTTACTGATCCTTGGCTCTGTGGTACTGTTGAGTGCACTGATTTCTGAATGAAAAAATAGGTCTACAAAACTCTTATAGGAATAAATTTCCTACCCCTTCATCAATAAAGTTGTCCATAAAATTATAGATTGGGATTGAGAGTTAGAATTCTCCTTCATAATATCAAATTGGAACTTGCTGGATTGAAAACAAGAAAACATGTACACCAACAGGGAGGTGTATTTGAATACCTCTTCTGTCTGGAACTTCAGGAACCGATCATGGATTGCATCAGCAAGAAACTGAGCATACTTGAACATAACAGTGTGTTAGGTTCTCGTGATTTGTTGGATTGGTGAGATCAAATGCACAGGGTAATATCATACCAGTCTTTGGAGTCCTAGGACCTAGCCTTCTTGGACTAAGAGAGGGCTCTCACTATTTTTTGCAAAGGATGTGAAATTGTTTGCTTTTAGGGTTTGATTTTAGGCTAGTTGTTAAGTGTAGGGTTTGTTTGTTTGTTTTGGTTGGGTAAGATGATCAAGTAGAATAGATAGAGTGAGGATATCTTCAAGTCATTGGGCTATGGAGTCAATAAAATTCATAGAAATTTTCAATAGTAAATCAGGGTGGATCACAGGGAAAATCTACCATTGGTCAGATGGATTCTCAAGGTTTTTGTGAAATGGAATGAACCTCAAGTTTGTGAACAAAGTAGGAAAAGGGGAAATTAAGAATCCTTTATCATGTACTTAAAAAATAAGGAAAGACCTCAACACTATTTAACATGAATAAGAAATAAATAGACAAGGCACACCAATAACTCTTTGATTCAACTTAAGAAAATAAGCATTTCAGACATACAATCCAATGAAATATAGAAGGCGAGAAACTCATTTAACTTCTAGTGATTTCACTTTCAAGGTTAGAAAACATTCAAGATACACAGATAACTTTAATCAAAGAAGAGGGAACACCTAAACATCATTGATCATAGCTATGAAGATCTCCAAAACAATTATTCAAGCATGAACAAAGGGTATGATCGAAACATAGCCTCTTTGGCAAACATAATCAATGGTACTTTGGAGAGAGACCTAAAGAACAATGTTTAGAGACATCAAAGAAGTAGGGATAACCATAAATCATATTTGATACCTACTGTATTAAACCATTCATGAAATAAACAAGCTTGGGGGCTCTAGAGAGCAATTAAGAATTCTCTAAAAAGGCCTAGCAGAGGAAAACATAGAGGCAATGAAGAACAAATAGAGCTAAAAAATTTCTTAGTCTAAAACCTTTGTCCTACTGCAATAAATAAGGATGAAACACAATGATACATAAGAAAAAAATAACTGAATAGAAGCACATCACCATTAACCAAGATCAGAGATCCTGTAAGCAACCTTCTCTATCATCAATCAAGACAAGCCATTAAGAAACTCCACAACACCAATTTCTTCTCCAATCTCCAAAAAAAGCTATGTATTGCTCCAAAGAGTCATCAAATGCCAAAATTTTACAATGAAGCCCTCATGCTCTATTTATCTAGCAAAGGAGGGCAAAAACCCTAGATAGAGTTGGAAAATGTCAAAATCACTCATAAATGTCATTAATGCCCAAGAGACCATGCAAGGCCCAAGGCACAAAATATCCCATGAAATAAATGCCAAAATAACTCCTAGCACTTAATTTTATAGTGATTTGCCTCAAAAAACATTAAAATATCATTTTTCAATTAATGAGTGTGTTTTGTTAACTTTTGGCCAAAAACACACAGTGAGGCCTAAAAGCGCAGCGCCTTCACAGGCAGAAAATAGGTCCACTTGCAGCCAAGTTTTGGTGACCTTCTTGATGTCGGATTTTGCTCCATGATGACCCGTTGAAAATCCTGATGAGTCTACTTTCCAAATATACCTTTTTTTTTCTGATTAAGCTCCTATAACCAGTCGAAAAATCAAAATTCCCCAAACTGCTCTAAGCGCAGTGCCAAGCCTGAAAATGAGACAGAAAGGTAGAAAATGAGGTGTTTTTTGACATTTTGAGGGGTCAAAAATGCTCCAAATGCTCTGAAATTTTGTCAACATAGTGTACTAGGCATGAGAAATAGAAAAATGTAAAGTTCTCCCTTTGAGGATGTCTGAGGAAAAGCGTAGCGCCAGGGAAGTTGCGCTTATAGGCCTCCAAATTCATAAAAAACCAAAATTTGTCAAAATTTCTTCAAAATTGGTGGATGTATCCTTCATGGGGTTTGGGAGCCCTGTAGAGAAGCTTGAGCCAAGAATCTAAGGTTTTCTTGGTATTTTCCTCCTTTTAGTTCTTGAACTTCAATGAGGGCCTCTTTGAGCTTGGCACTAGTGAGCTTGTTTTTCAAGGCATAGTGTTTGGTCATCTTTTTTTGTAGGCCAAGGTCTCTTTTCATCTTCTTCATATGTTTATGTTCATCCTTGTAATAGTCAATGATGTATTGTGCCATGCAAAGGCTCCTTTGTAGGTCTTTAATCTCTGCATTATTGATTTCAAGTAGTATGCTATTGGCCCTCTCCTTGTCTTCATTTTCACTTTCTAGGTCAATGATGCCAAGTCCTTGTTTAAGCTCCTTCTTACCTTTCCTACCTCTCTTCACCTTTTTTTTTCCTTTGTCTAGTGTCTGAGCTGAGGTGGATGGCATGGTCCCTTGCCTTTTGGAGGCAACAAACACAAGCCTTGGCCCTCTCTGATATGTGAATGAAAGAGGTGTGATTGCGGTCTTGTTGGTGTCTTTGTCATGGTTGTGTTCCTTGTTGATGTCATCAAACTCTTCATTTTCATTATTAGTATCATTATTCGTCATATTTTCCGCTTCATCATTGTCCTTTTTTTTGTAAAATGTAACTAGGTCGATCTTCATGTTGACTATGTAATTATGAAAAGGAGACAAAGATAATAAAATGTATTTTTTTTACTTGCTTCATGGGTTTCATGAGCAATATTTTATTATGTAGATAGACTTCTTCTTGATGTATATTAGGTTCTTGTCTTCCAGGTATAAATAGGATTAAGTGTCAAAATCATGAAGGATCCAGTTCATATGGATATGCTACAATACCTTGTAAAGAAGCTCTCAACAACCCTCTAGAAGTGTTGGATGAGAAGCTCCAAATGGCGAAAACAACCTACAACAATATTGGAATATGTGTGAAGTAATACCTCATAAAATGTCGAAGAAGATAAACTACAAGTTGGCCTAAATTTCAACTGAATGTTCGGTCTAATAACTGGATCAAGTCACCTATATATATGACTATCCTGCGGCTCATTTGGAGGACAAGAAAAATTTGGATAAGTTTTGTGAATAAATAAAAGTGCATATATGAAGGCTAATCAGAGTGTTGAAGGATAAATCGAATTACTGAAGGTGTTGAAGGATAAATCGAAATACTGAAGGTGTTGAAGGTTAAAATCAAAGTATTGAGGGACTGAAGGTTAATACGAAGAATTGAAGGTTAAGGCAAAGTGCTGAAGGTTAATGCGTAATACAGTACAGGATTGAAGTTAACAAAGAGATAGTATTTTATGCAGACTAAACAACAGGAAAGGAAATTGAATAAAGTATAAAGGTACAAATTGAGTTATGGACAAGTGTAGGAAAGTGTTAGCTCAAGGTTGCTTGTTTGAAGAAAATTTTTATTAAAGATAAGACAGTTATCTTAAGGAAAAAGAGGAAACAAGCATTTTGATAATTGACTTGATAAAAGATTAACTAAAATAAAAGAAGAAGAAGACATAAGTATCACAAGTAAGGTCACTAGTAATTATCAAAGAAGAGAATCTCTATTAATCACCAGCCCTCAAAATTCTCAACACTTTTTGTTCTCAACATCATCACCACTTTCATTCTCTTGACTGATTTCTTCATTGTCATTTTGTCCTTCGTTAAAGCTGCTTACCTCTTCATGGATGTGGTATTTATTTTCATTATCACTCTCTCCACTCTTTTCACTATCTTCATGACTGTCATGACTGTTTTCCTCTTTGTTGTCTTGTCCATCACTGAGGCTTGCTTCTTAGGTGTCACTACTACCTTTAGTTTCTGCATTTTCCTCACTATCATCATCTTTATCATTGTCATCCTCTTCCATATCTTCTACATTGTCATCCTCTTCCTCTATTTCCATGTTCTCGGCCTCTTGTTGGGTCAGCTCATCATTTTTTGTCTCTTCATCACTTTCTGCCTCTTTGTCACTATTTTTCTTACTGCCCTTTTCTTCATTATCTGCCTCTGTCTCTTCCTCACTTTTTTTTTATGCCTTTTCATCATTTTCTTCTTCTTCCTCATCATTTGTCTCTTCCTCATCATTGATCTCTTCATTATTTTCTTCCTCTTCATAATTTTCTTCTTTTTCCTCTTGTTGGCTCAAATCATCATCACCCTCATCTTCACTTTGGGCTGACTCATTGTCACCATTACCCTCATTGTCACTGTCTTTCTCACTGCCATTTCATTATAGTTCTGATGCATCAAGAGAAGGTGAGTAAGGGAGGTCTTCTTGAGGAGATGTTGCTTGTGTAGATGATGAGGCATGATCTGTAGGAGGTGATGGAGGAGTGGAGGGAGGAGGATGAGATGATGAGGGTAAACTAGGTTGATTATGAGGCTATGGGCTTGTGAATATCTCATGAGCTAAGAACACATCCCAAGGTATGCCTTTATGCTCCAACTGATGTAGTACCACCATCTTGATCAATAGTGGTAGAACAAACTGTGCATTTATTGGGTATAACTTCTCCTCTGGACAACAGAAGACATCTTGTCTATACT
Source organism: Pinus albicaulis (assembly GCA_034641835.2). Taxonomy (NCBI): domain Eukaryota; kingdom Viridiplantae; phylum Streptophyta; class Pinopsida; order Pinales; family Pinaceae; genus Pinus; species Pinus albicaulis. The sequence continues at coordinate 39,186,052 of CM076569.1, read as the reverse complement.
CCTATACAAGTTATAGGGAAAATGAAGCATCTTGAACCTAGTGAAATGCATGAGTAATATGACATGGTAGGAGTAGAGCCTGGAGTATCTCCCCTCACAGGTAAAGTATTTCATGATGACCTTCACTAGGGGTGCATACCTCTCTAGTAAGTGTGAGAAAGGGAAAATAGCCTTGCAGCCTTCTCTGTACCTAGTCTTGACAAATGGCTCATAATAGTTCATGTTTAATCTTGCTTTCTTGAACCACTTTTCACCAACAGCAGGTATACCTATAGCATTAGAGATGGCATCTGCTGATAGTTCAAAGTCTACCCCTGCAAGATTTACCTGTTTGTTGTGTAGGTTGAGGACAAACAACCTTGTAAGATCTGGGTGATTTTACACTTGTTTGACTTTCTCACAAAACTAAAAACACCCCACATTCTGAAAGCATGTGAGAATCATGGGAGATGAAGTAATATCCACTGTGCTCTGGGGTTAAAATCTATTTACCTTCCCTCCCTTATGCTTTGGCCTTATAGGCACCTGGCCGCCTTCACTACTATCACTCCTTTCTTCTCCTGACATGGTGACTGGTGTTAGCCACCTATAAAATTTGTCATATCAAATGGTGGCTAAATCATTTTTGAAGCCTTCAATAAACAATTCTATTTCCAAATTGTTAGTTCTTGAATTCTTATGAAGATGACTTATCCTTGAGTTAATCTTCACTGTTGTTTCCCTCTCAATTCTGAAAATCTGTTGTTTTCCTGAAGAAAAAGACTGCTGAAAAGTTCCATTTTCCCTCATTTCTTTTCTCCTTTTTTCTTCTCCATTTCATTCATAAAAATGTCCATTTACCTTTCATTCCCTCACAATTCCCTTAAACCTTTGAAAATTCCCTTTAAAAAGGCTTTAAAAACCCTTTTCCCCCTTCTACCGAAAGCCTAAAAAGCCTTGAAAATCTGTTATTTTGGCTTAAAAAATGCATTTTTGGACTAAGGCCATAAGCCCCTTTGGCCTTAGCCCCCATACCTTTTTCCTACATAAGACCCAGGTCTGTGACCTACTGTTAAACCCCTAGGTGCTTATCGCATCGAGGCATTCATATGAAACACGTTCATTTTGTTGCGTTAAAATTTCCGATGCGATTGGCTCCTTTGTACATAACCCCCTGTTGGGGTTCCCATGTTTTGGCCTGATTGGCAAGAGAAAAAGATGAGACAACATCAGAACCACTTTGGGGCCCTAGGATCTAGCCCTCCTGGACCCAGAGAGGGATCTCTCCAATGAAACAAAGAATGATATATCTTTGAAGCTCAAAATGAGGTATTAGGCTAGGTATGAAGCACAAAGAGGGGTTTAAAATGATTTGGTTGGTTGGTTGTTGGGTTGGTCATGAGATCATAGACTGAGAAAGTAATGGCAGGAAAGAAGAAGAGCAGCAGGATGTTTCAGCAAAGAGGATAGGTCAAGAAAGTGCCATCCATTGGGCTATGGAGTCATGAAAGGGAATTACTTGCACACAACTAGCCAAAGCTTTCAGAGGGCAAGTCATCTACACTAAAGGATATTTTTAGATAGATGGTGGGATGGAACATTAAGGATTGAAAGTGAAAGAAAGAAAACAACCCAATTTCTGTCTATAGATCAGGTCAGAGGTCATTTAACTCCAGACCTACTTGGACATACTCAAAGGCAGCTTTCAATGGAGGAACAAAGGGGCAGCTTATAGATCGGACTAGAGGTCATTTAACTCTAGGTTAGCTTTGGCATGCTCCAAGGGGAAAAACAGAGATAAGTTTAACAGATCTAGGGTCTATAGATCAGAGAAGGACTTTGAACCTTCAATTCTTTGACACTAGCAAGAGATCTTAGAAAGGCCAGCTGGTCGCACAAGGATCCTAGTGGACAGGGCTAACTCTAATCCCCAGTGTTCCCAAATCTTCAAGCTTAAACCCAACAAGAACAACTAAAGACATATTCCATTAATTCATACATCAGCTAGCAGGCAATGACATCCACTACACTGGTTAAATTAACTGAAATCAACCCTTAGATAACACATTTAGCATAAAACATTGAAGGTGAGGAGAGCAGAGACATAGGGTACCTAACAAGGGTAAATCCTATGCCATATTTCTGATGCAAGCCAGCAGAAAATGAAACAGTATGAAAATGTAATAAACAGTGTTAGAAAAACATCACCAATAGTAATAGACCAGGATCCTGTGAAATGTGTTTGATTAATTGATGCAAAACCAGTCACATAGACTGAGCTCAATGGTTGTTACAATCCAAACTTCTCCTCCCAGCCTACTACAATACAAAATACTCTGCTACTTTCTCCCAAAATGTTCTAATAGTCAAAACTGAATCCCTCTAACTACAATCAGCAACAACCGAACAACAGCCTTTACAATATGTTCTCGAGGATTCTTATAGCTCGAGTGGAGCAGAGAAGGTAGATGGAAAATTAAATGCAACATTAAAACTCAGAAACAGCAAGGAGGGCCGAGGCTCCATTCAGTTTAAATTCTGGGCATTTATCTTTGGTACTCGTTAGATGATGGAGTGGTCTTCGTCAGGTTTCCATTTACTCTAGGTATGTCTCTGTTGTACTAAAAAAAATGCAAAACGATGACGCTAGGGTTTTCCATACTGTATAACTAATGCACTGGTAGCATAGGACTGTTGTCAGGGCTGAAAATCTCCCTAGAACATGGTATAGAATGCAGACGGTATGGGCACCTTGTCCTTTTATGGAAGAACGTTCTGCTGATATGGAAACCCTGATAGTACGGTTTTCTGTGCATTGGACCTTATGAGCGATCCACGAGGTCTTTGATTCTGGTACCTTGCCTTTGAATAATTGGATTAAGGCTTATAATTTGCAATTACAGGCCTTAAACGCTCTATTTTTCCACTGATACTCTGTTACACCATTTTTTGGTCATCTAACCTATTATCATTAGATGGACCCAAGTATACCATGTAAGACCAATTTTACCCTAAGTAAAATTGCCTTCACTATGTTAAAACAGGAAACCCCAAAAGGAAATATTAAACAAACCTATATTTGTTTGATTTTCCTTATGGAATAATTAATTAAACCATAATTTAATTATTATTCCCAGTCATGTTTAACTCAAAATCAAAGAAATTAATTAGATAAACCTTTATTTATCTTATTATTTTCTAGGAATAATTATTTAAACCTTATTTAGATAATATTCCTTGTTAAATATGACCAAATCACCCACAAATAATTAAATAAATCATTATTTATTTAATTATCTTTCAACCACTTCCTTAAATAATTAAATAAATAACTATTTATTTGATTATCTTCTAACCACCTCCTTAAAAAGATAAATAAATCATTTTATTTTTGACAAATTAAGGGACTTGACCCAAGTCAAATACCTTTTCCCTCCAACAAATATAATAAAATATTCCATAAAAAGTGGATCTAGATCTGGTTAACCCATGCACCAAGATCTAGAATGACCCAATTTTTTGTTATAAATAGGAGGGTTTTTCCTACCATTCTTCACCTTTTGTTGCCTATTAGATCACTCTGGATCTATACACTTGGTCACTCTTTTCTACCATTTGCTATGTGAGCTCCCTTTGAGTTCCATTCTTTGTGTGGGTTTTCTACACCAACAAGAGAGAGAAATCTTAGATCTGAAGTGCCGAGGACTTCCAAGAACCCATCCCACTGAGGAGAATTGGATACGCCTTCTTGTTTTCCTCCCAGGTGCCCAATTAATATAAAAATTCTTTCAAAAATTGTTCTTGTCTTGTCTATTGGTATATGGAGCAAACCCTTATTTTTTCCGCTTAATGTATTTCCATGCATAGATCTGGTTTTTGCAGCTCTTTTATGTTCAACTAACCGCAGATCTGAAGATATTGGCAGCCACTTTTGTTGTTAGGGCTATTAGTTATGCGTAGCTAAAGTGGTCCTTTTTCGTACACTTCGACAAAGGATTCATACTAACAAATGGCGACTCCACACGGGTTTTAAATTACGACCGCCGTCGTTTTTCATATTCCTGCATATCCAGCTACTTCAGACCCTAGGGTTTCTTTTCAGCTGTTTATTTTTCCTATTTTTATGTTGTTTTTCTCACATAAAACCCTAAAACATCAAAATTTATAACTTCCGTGTGTTTCTGGCCCTATTGCGCAGGTAAGCGACACCAGCCGCAACTGAGACGGCAAATTTTCTGAAAATCTGCCGCCGAGACAACCGGAACAGGGGGTTGCACTTTTTGGCCCATAAACTGTGACCTGGACCTCCAGGTCACACTTTTCTGCCCCTTTTCTGCGACTCCGAGACCAAAACAGTCGAATCACACCGCCATTTTTTCAAGGATTTTTCCGCAATTTTTCTCGTTCCACAGCAATGTCGTGTCTTCCAAACTTCTCTATCTCACCGCTTGACCAAGTTCGATCTCTGTTTAGGAATCTGTTTTTACTCATCTAAGTGGGAACCTAGCCCCCTAGGGCTTTAGTACCCTCCACTTT